>JAUESP010000306.1:10770000-11307500 GCA_030914335.1 Drosophila borborema
GCAAACTTGATCAGCCCCTGTTAGACAGGGGGAAGGGGAAGACAAACAGACGGACGGTACAAAATCAGCTTAGCTCGTCTCCTAATCAATACTATATTAACTTTATAAGGTCTGCTATTAAAGCTTATTGAATCGAAAGAGAGTTGACGAAATAATGTAGAAAAAAAAAGTAAATAAAGTGAGAGGGGATATCAATTTTATTTTAAAAATATATCAAACTGTTTTGGTTTTGTTTCTATTTCTATTGCATTTTTTTTTACCATTTAACACGCTAAGGTTCTTTTCAGAGAGAGAGAGAGGTTTTTATATATTGTTTATACATTTATTCGATTTCAAGCTACAATTCAACCGAACGCTCGTTTAATATTTAACGTAACTTAGCTCGTAACTTGAGTAAGTTAATTGTAATTTTAAAACAAAAGGAGCTGAAAATGCGGTCTAGTAGGAAAATGGAAATGCAATCAGCATTCGAGCTGTGACCAAACTCTGCAGAAGTTTGCCTTTGCTTCAATGGTTGCTTAATCAAATACATTGCGCATTAATTGAAATAATATAATGCAAGTTGTTCACTTCAACAGTGATATTTGCGGTTTGCAATTATACCAGCTCAAAGCACTTCGGGTCGAATGTCGCCAATGATGAGCATAATGCGAGTTATGACAGTATAATCAGATGCTCTGACAGTTATTATGTGAACGTTCGACCGACATGTGCTGACCCCGCTCCGCGTCCCTGTCGCTGGCAACGTTCGGTGCGAGGCAGCAAAGCGGAAATATGCAGCAAGATACATGTGCTACACCTGGTGTGGTTGGTCGGTCGGCTGTGCAACCGCCCATGGCAGCCCGTAAGAGTAACGCACACGCCACATGGATGCGAAGGTGCACGCGGGTGGCTGTGCCACATACATACATATGCGCCTCACTGCCTCGAAATGTTACCTGGATATGTATGTATGTTTTTTTTGGGGGTTGGTTGGCCGCTTGGCTGGTTGGTTGGTTTGTGCGGCCATGGCCAGGACTCGTCTTAATTGCCTCTAAACATTAAGCCCTATAAAAGTGGCAAAGTTTAAAGTCGGAAAAGTCGAGCACAAAGTGTGGGAAGCGTAATTTTCTCATTTTCCCGTTCAATGAAAACTCATTTGCAAATCATCGTAATGCTTGGAGGAAAAATGGAAAAAGTTATATGCTTTTTGATCTTTGACTATCGGAAAGTTTTTTCATTTCTACATAATTGTGACATTTTCAGTCCTGAGAGGCGGAGAAGGACGAAAGCGGTGGCGGTGCGGCGGTCAGTTAGCTAAATGGATTTTTCTAGTACTCACCATATCAAATGCGTAATATCATCCGGCACACTTGTCGGTATCCTGGACAATAGATTGCATTTTTTAATAATTTTTTTTGCACTTTTTTTTGTCATTTTATTTTAGTTTAATTATTGTGAAATTATAAATATAAAAGTTAACGCTGCTGTTTTGTGCGATATCCTTCATTGGGTATAAGAATTAGACCGGAAGGAAGTATGGAGCTCATATACATATATATAAACACACACAAGTAAAAGATCGACCGTGCTGCGACGTAACTTGTTGTGTTTGCGTTTTTCGTTTCCTTGGCAACAACAGGGGACAACAACAAACAAAGTGATGGCATTTAATTGGCCAAAAGGCCGCGTTGTATTACAAATTAAAACGATTATCGGCTTAACATTTATTGTTGGAGAATTTGTAAGTATTGCACGTTCGATTTTAAATTAATATTCTAAGACTATTGCACGTATTTAAAAAGATTTATAAAAACTTAGACAAAATTGCTGGACTAAATTGTGAGCAGCTGACTCGGCATTGTGCAGTGTTGGTAAGTGATAAAATACCATCTGCAAACTTAATAGTGTTTCGACTATCCGGCAACGCTGTACCATGATATATAATGTTTTGGCCATTCGCATGTCCTCGACATTTAGGCGGGAATATTTAAAGCATATAAACAATTCTTCATAATAATTTTATTTAAATACATATGTTTTAATTAAGGATATTCGCTTATTCATTTATTTAGTAATCAATAAAATGAATGCAAAATGCTTAGTTTGACTAACTTCTTTTTTATTTGGTTTCTTCTTTTCGAAAAAAAAAACTTTTCAATTAGCTGCACATTACATACAAGTTATTTGTTGTGATTTGTAATTATAACACTTGGCTGGCATAACAGCAAAACCAATTATCTATCAAATAAGACAATGTCTCAACACTGCATTGCAGAGCATATAGTATGTCTAGTGTAATTGTTGAATATGTATATAGGCATATTTATTTATATACACACATTCCTGTTGAGTGCTGTTCGTCTAGTTAGTTTCCCTCAATTCGCTTGCCGGCGACTCTCTGAGCATTCGTACACGTGTTGC
Organism: Drosophila borborema; assembly: GCA_030914335.1. Classification (NCBI taxonomy): domain Eukaryota; kingdom Metazoa; phylum Arthropoda; class Insecta; order Diptera; family Drosophilidae; genus Drosophila; species Drosophila borborema. The sequence goes on from JAUESP010000306.1 coordinate 10,772,404, forward strand.
ACATTAACATGCGAGTTCGTTTGTTCGCGTCTGTAAGTACAACTGAACTTTAGTCGTATCTATATAAGTATGATTGCATGTCTGTGTGTCTTTTTGTGTGCATATGGAAATTTGTATTCTACTTGCACAATTTAATTATTAATAACAATTGCTTTCAATTTACAGCTTGTTCGTAAGCCGTTTTTGTGAGTTTAATATTTTTGTTGTTTTGTTTCATATTTTTGGATACTATTTTTTTTTTTTTTTACTCATGTTTTGTTGTTACAGCTCTGCTCTTTGTGTGACGCATTTTCTGGTATTTTGTTTGAGTTTTTTGTTTGTTGGCAACTGCAGGGGCACACCCTCAAAACTGGTGCTAGTTGGACAGCACGTTTGACTCCATGAATTTCCGTTACCATACAACAAATGCGTCACAATATATATATTGGGATATATACTTACTTGTATGTGTACTAAGATACCATACGTAACGGGGCCGATGTAACTATCATGACAGATATTGGCAGCGACAGTATTGGCACATTGTCAGCGGTTCTCGTTCGAAGCTTTTGCGATTGACAGACGTACAACGTCTTTTGGGTTACATAGGGCACCCACAGCGTGTGCGTAACATACTGCGAATCTTAACAGCACTAGACACGTGGACACGTGGATATACATGGAGCAGCTGCCAAACTGTTATCTTTGCTAGAAGGTGGTCATGGTCAGGTTAGCATGTGCATTCTATCAAACCAGATGATATTATTCTGAAATGTGTGCACTACGAATTACTATGTGTATTTGTATTTTTATTTATATATATACTTATTATAGTCAACATCAAAACAAAAGTCCAAAGCTTCGGCGTCACCTTGTCGCTAGAGTAGCAGCCTAATAGGAAATTCAAAACCCGCTTTATCTGATTTATCAAACAGATACAGCATTTAAATGCAAAACGTGTAATTCAGCTTGTAACTTTTACATAAGTCGGTAGCGCAGCAAAAATAGAATTCGAGAACGTAAACAAATACGAAATGCTTCGACATCAAATGAAATTCAAATAATAAAATATATAAAAGTTAAAAACTATTGACTGTGCCCTGAGGTTGACAGACTAGAAGGTACTTATAAATATAAAAAATATGCAAACAATAAATTTAAATATAAAATATATATAATATGAAATAAATATTTAACAAAAAAAATTATATATATATGGACATTTTTCTTATTATTCAAATATATTGTTTTTCACAAAGAGAGAGAAAGAGAGAGAGAGAGAGAGAGAGAGAGTGAGAGTGAGAGAGACAGAGATAATATATATAATATATTATATTTCTTCTTTTTTTCATTTACCAAGATAAACAGCATTAACTGTCTCAACTGTCTCAGCAGTATACCCGATTCCAACTCTTTCTCGCTCACATGTGCCGCACGAAGCAAATGTGTCAATTTACACATACACACACATACACACACACACACACACACAACCACTCACTGTCATGTAGTGCATGTAATACTTTTTATCTACATTTAATTAATGCAGCAATTCTATTTTGCCAAACATCTTCCACTTATGGGTTGTCGCTATTATTATTTATTCAGCTGCGGCAACACGTGTCTTGGTTGCCCATTTATTTATTAATTTTTATATTGTTTAGATTTCAATATTTTTTTTAGAGTTTCTTCAACTGACAGTAATTTATTTATAAGCCAGCTCTTTAAATAAAAGTATTTCAACATAGTGTTTAAAATATTAAAATGCAATAAAAAGTAAACGGCCATATAGGAAAGTATAGATATTTTATTCATGAAACATTTCATGGAAATTTTCTACTTTGATAGATTTCTGTGTTATGGAGTTGAAATTTTATAAATATGTATGTATATGTGCATGGATGGAGTAAAATCTTGATGAAATCGTTTAACTGTTAATCTATAATAATAATAGTCAAAAATTACATGACATGAATCTGCAAAGTATATAAAAATGAAATAGATATATATAGTCCTTCAAAGCAAATCACAATTGACCACAAATACTGTCAAAATAGAAATAATAAAATACAAGCTTGGGTTACTTAACATTTCCACCATAAACCTTATTATTTAATAAACTTCCAGAAGCAACTGATATTTTCTCAGAATAAAGTCTGTTTAAAATATAATCATATGAATATGCACACATATTTTAATGTATTTTGCTTCTATTCCTTATCAGCGAAGCAGTATCTACGTACTATATACATACGCGTACATGTACATATGTACATTTAAATTAGATTTACCTCGACTTTGAAATGAAAAGTTTGGCAAAGTGATAAGAAAATGTGAGCTTTTATTTTGCGTTTTATTTGCTTTTCGTTATCTCAGTTCATTTATAGAATCCAAAAGCGTGCACGACGGTGTGTTATATATTTCAAATTCAATTTGAGCGTACATACAAATCATCCATATGAAATGTGATGCTAATCGAATATAGTAAATTTATGGAAGCAAGTTGTTTAGAACACACACCCATTTTTATTTCTTATTTGTCCCGTTTCGGGGCCTTTCATTTGAGCGACTCTTACGGGGCCTGGCCTGGCCTGGTCTGCGTCAAATCTAATGACTGTCCCGCCTCTCTGCCGAGCAATTTGATTAGCTTATGTTAATTTTAAATGTAAATTGTACAAATAATGATGCATATATAAAAATACATTTGTCAACATGCATACATACAATTCAACTTGTAGTACATACAAAAAAGTTTCACTGCCTGCGATTGGCGACCTGATTCACTGTAGTTCAATCATAATTTAACATTTCAAAAAGCCTGTTATTATTTACTTTACCAGTATTATGTAAATTCTATTATAATTTGTTGAAGAAATTCTACAAAATGTCATAAAACTGGCTTGCTCTCTTAATGGTGAATATGTTATTGCAGTATCTTAGAAAATGCATACTGTGAGGACGGCTTTAGAGTTGTTCTAGTCGGTTTGTACATGTGCTTGGCGGCTTCACAACATTTTTAAATAACACAGAGCTTATGAGTTAAATGTAAACACATCTATACTATAAATGCAAGCTGAACAAGTACACGCACACAGACAGACAGGCTAATAAAGATACAGACGATACAGATACAGAAATTGTCAGATAATCGCATGGATACCAACACAAGCAAAAACATAGTCGTATCCATGTGTTTGTGTGTCTATAAGTTGTCTCAGTCAGCGCTTGGAATTATGCCCACACAAGCAATCCACAAGTGTTTGTTTTTTTTTATCACGCCGCTTGCCATGTTTATAATAATAAAAAAAAAAAAAAAAAGGCAACGGCAACAACAACAACTACAACTTCAGCAATAACAACAACAACAATCTTGTTCATATTCGTTGTAGTTGCTTAGCTTTGTGTCGCTTGATTGCATTTATTTTTATGGAAATTCACTGGCCACGTAACGGATTTGGATTAGCAACACGTGACGAACAGAAAAATAAACTATTTACACACGAATGAAGAAAGAAAAATATTTATTTTTCAATAGCAATTGAAACAATTTAAAGTTACGATAAGGCCGCTGCTGCGGATCGTGGTGTGGGGCCAAGCGCGTGAATAGTTCGAGACATTTTCAAAAGTTTTATAAATGCGCACGTGCCTTACGAGGCGTATGTGTATTGTGTGAGTAGGCTACGTATACGTAATAACATGTGATGAGCCATTTTCTAAGGGGCCTTGCACGTGCATATACATATGTATGCATTCATGCGTATGTGCATGACTATACATATAGCTGTATTTGTCCAGCTCAGACTGTGAGATCAGCAAATAGCTACGGCAACGGCAAGGAATGCAACTTATGCAAGCCATTTCAGCCAGCGCCCATTTTCATTGCGCATTGGACTTGGACACGTTTGTGACATTTGTTGATCGTGCTGGGCAGTGACTTGTTGCTTTGATTTGGAGCGACCTTTGCCAGAGCTATAAATAGATTGCATGCCTTTGTGACTGGCGACCACTGGCATTTAAATTTAATTAAACTGCTGGAAAATAAAACGAAATCAACAAAATTATATGTACGTATAATAATACGTAGATGTATACATATAAGTATGCGTATGTATAAACAAAGTGCTGTGCTGTGCTGTGCTGATGATAAACACACTCGCAAGCAGCAAAAACATTTGCACAACACGTGACCAACAACAAACTGGCATGTGTGTAGTGGTGTGTGTTTCTGTGCACACATGCATATGTACATATATATTTATACACAAACACATATATATGTATAGTATGTATGCATTTGCACATGTATTTGCAAGCGTCTTTGTGTATGTAAAATGGCTGACACGCTCGCCTCGCGTGAGATATTACGTCATGCGCTATGAATTTTTTTCGTTGGCTGTGGCCGCTTTCAACGTGTCATGATTAAAAAGCTGCTCACGCGTACAGTAAAGAAAGAGAGAGAGAGAGAGAGAGAGAGAGAACATTGCGAAAGAGAAACAGTAGGAGAAAGAAAGAGGGAGAGTGCGAGAGCGACAAAGAAATAGAGTAGATTCAAGTGAGAAAGAAATATGTTGTGTTATTCATAAGCGGCCAACTCAGCGTATGATTATTATTTCGATTAATAATAATACTCATGTACATCTATATCTATATATACACACATTCATACACGTGTATATATGCATATAAAGGCATCGAGTGTTTAAATATTATAAAAACAAAATGTCAGCCGACTGTGAGAGCTTGCGCTTTGCATGAATGTGTGTCTTCGCTTGGAATGAATGTGTGTCTGTGAGACAATCACTTTGTTGCCAGGCAATCCTCGCTCCGTCGCAATTCGCCGTCAAACGTGGCCGTCGTTGTTGTCGCCGCCCAATGTAACAGCTGCGAATCGCTTTGGAATTTGTCACGTTCACGTGTTTTATTATGTGCCGCTGCTGCTGCTGCTGTTGAACGTTCAGACTGTCGTTGTTTTGCTTAATTTGCCTTGGGTTTCTACGTTGTTTCTTTCTTTTTTTTTTTTTTTTTTCTTTCCATTTTGTTGTTTGCGTCTGCCTTTCAACTTGAAAGCTGTCAGACAAACATAAACAGAAACAACATTTATAAAGGCAAAAAAGCACGCAGCGCACGCCCCAATGACCATTGGCTCTATAACGGTAATGTTTATCTGCATACGTGTGGGTGAACGTTTATTATCAATAAAATAATCGAAAAACTTTTTTCTTGCCTGAATGTCTGCACTGTTTTCAACAATCACTCAGTCAACAATAAGTCTACAGTTGGTATGGTATATGCTTATTAATATCATAAATACATACATATGCACAGACATATTTATATGCACATGTGTGCATATGTAAGTAATTCACACACAAACTATGGTTGTACTTCCCATTCTTGACATAAACATTAACATAATATTTTAGCAGATTGTATATGTAATTATATTTAGGCACATACTTATAAATAAATATATTACGTACTCACACACTTCTATAGAAACATATGTATATATATACATATATATATACGAGGTATGCATGTTATTTCTTATTATTCGAATAGGGCTATGAACTGCGCTTCTTGGCTATTGCTGGTGCATATAGCCTGTAAATTACGCCATCTGGTCATCAAAACATGCCTTTTGACCTCACAATTAGTCATAAATAGTCAATATTGTATTATTATAGTGCATGAATTCAACACTGCATTGCCATTCACAATTATTGCAATTTAAAAACTGAGCTTTTAATAAGAACAAGTAGACGTATCTATAATCTGCAGCTTTGACGAGTATTTTATTAATGTATCATATAAATATAAAATTTGTACGAATATGTTGAGCTTAGACCCACCGTGGCAATCACGTTCGCCGCGCACGAAATGCGATAACATCAACGCACGCACCAACACATTCAAATAGATCTGAAAGCCAACGCATACCAGCACACACATATGCACATACAATCGCATTCACACACATACCAAAGTCAGCCGCCGTACAACATGACTTGACAAAGTGCTTCGCTCAGTGTCAGCGGAGCGGTTTCTCTCTCGTTTCTCTCACGTTTCGCAGCTCTTTTGCCATTTTACTTCTCGGATACCCGAGGCACGTCATCTTCTCTCCCGAACTACTCACAGTATTTGGTCTCGTGTTGTGTGTATGTGCACTCTTTACGTAAAGTTTAGCGTGAATGTTATTCACTTTGTAACAGGGATCCGCCTGTGCTGACAAAATAACAAGTTTAGGTCCAATATTTATTTTGAAAAATATCAGAATTGATAAAATTATTGATATATTGCTTATATTTATTGAAAATCCAGTTGCATGTAAAATATAATCGTTTATTTTTAAATCTGTAAAATTGTAGTTAGTGTAGGGTATTCAGTAGTAGGTACTTGACTTTTACTTTTATCGCTTGGTTTAATTTTAGCCCGTTCGCCGTGTATTTTTCATTCATTTCAATTCAACCGTTCGTAGTGAGCAGTTGATGTTGGCAGCGTGTCGGACAGCGCAAGTGCTTTAAAAAAAAGTAGAAAAGAAATACAAAGTTATAGCAGCAGCAACAACAAATTATACGCATACATACAGAAGCAAATATATGTATAAAGTGCTGTGTAGCAAAATATACAAATACATGCAAACGGTGCGCACACAATACGCGGCTGCTGGTAAAATTCCACTGTGAAACGAAGGAAGTTGTGTATTAATAAAATAAATACACAATAATTCAAAGTACAAAACGTGTATATCGGTGCCGTGTGACAAAAAAAAAAAAAAAAAGAATCACGTTTTTCGACAATCGTTCGCTTTTGAAGCTGTGCGGTGCGGAGCAGGTGGCTTTGTGTGCGTGTGTCGTGTGTGGCAGAGAGCAATTCCCGCGACCAAAACGAGACGTGAGTGCAAAGAAATTTCAAGGTTTCCAACGTAGTAGAAGCATCAGCTGCAGAAAACGCGTGGGTATCAGACAAGCACGGGCGCGGCAGAGTCAGAAGGAGAGGCTGGTCTAAGACAATTCGAAATCGAGACCAAGGCTTACTTTGGCCCAACAAGTGCGGTTAAATTTTCACCCAGATAAACGTCCCGCAAACTATCAACTCTCAATAAAACTTAAGCCGCATATGCATTACTGCATATATATAAATGTGTGTGTGTCTGTGTGTATGTACCTAACGTGTATATAAATAAGCCTTATCTCACCCACTGCTGTCTTCGTTATCGGCACAGTAACAAAAACAAAAGGCCATTGCTGATAAAGAGAACAGTCATCCCTTAATAGTCGGCAAGTCGTCGACGTCGCATATGAAAAGTCGTTCACTCCTTGAGCGATTCTAAAATAAACAGAGAAGCTAAATTCGAAATGTTATGCTACATTTGAAGCTACCGAGCGTATCAGATGTGTGCAAAGATTATTGGATATTCAAGTGTGATACAAATTGTAGTCAATATTTACAGTCCAAAGCTGAATTCTAAAAGTTTAAATTGTTAGAATATTCAAAAAAGTTGCTAAGCAAGTTGTGCGCTGTATGAACCCACCACATACAATTGAACAGAGCAACAGTTCGTAATTCGCCGTAATAAATTCGCCGTGGCCGACAACCTGTTTGCTGTCAAACGAATTCGTGAGCTCACTCGCCGGCATTTTATCTTGTCTTTCCTGTATTGACGTAGAGAGCGAATACCTTCCACCATTCCACCACAACAGCAAGTAACGTCGACGCAGCAGGAGCAGCAGCAGCAGCAGCAGCAGAGGATAGCAGTAATCGCTAATTTTCCTAGGATCGTCACCTCTAGCAGCAGCCGCGGGAATCACAGCAGAAACAGCAGCATGGAGCCCTATTGGAGCGAAGCTAACAGTCATGCAGCACATCCGGTTAAGTATGAGAGGTAGGTATATATGCAAAAGGTATTTAAACAGAGCACTTCACCACCAGCAAGAACAACAACTAGCAGGACAACAATAAACAATAAACATACTCACTTTGACCTGCTCGCGCTTAAGTCTATGCATAAATTACAGTTAGTTTAATTTTAAATCATGTCTAAGCTGTAGGCTAAGTTTGCAGACGGCAATGTAACGGTACACATAGTAACGTATGTATGTGTGTGTGTGTGTGTGTGATTGGGCGTGGATCGTGAGGCTATTTTTGGCAGTTGAGCAAAATGAAGAAAGCAAAAGAAACAAAAATTAAGTGAAAACCGAAAGAAAACGTGGGCAGACAGACTCGCGTTCGCTTGACGCCTTTGACTCTATTTTTAAAATAGATTTTAGTTGATGTATTTATTTATGCAAACAATTTTGCCAAAACACTGGCAAAATACAGCACACACGATTGGGCAAACGTGACGCTCATTTTTGGGGGCGCACCTCTTCTCTCTTCTTTTCAATTTATATTTTGAACTTGAATTCTTATGGAATTGTGTTTTTATTCTTGCCTGTGGTCAAAATAAAGTGTGTATATAATTATACATAATATATATATATATACATGCATATTCATACTAGCGTACATATAGCAAGTTTTCATGACCGGCGACCGGACTGATTGGTTTTTATTAAGCCCCCGCTTATATTCCCACTAAATGTCAACGGCCAAAATGCTTTAGGGCTATTAATAGCCAATTGGAGCGCTCATTCGAGAGGCTTTTGTGGGCGTGTTGCTCCCACACAATGAAGCACTCACGCACACGTGCGTGGTTGTGTGTGTGTCGGTGTCCTTTTGAAGGTCAGCAACTGTAGTTCATTTTTATTATTATTATTTTTTTTTTATCTATTTTTGTGTCCAGTGGAATGACGCCTGATTTTTTTTATAAATGTGTTCTATAAATTCAGTTATAATAAATGCACCCATTCCTAATGGATATTAATAAAATATGCAAGACACACATTCATTTGCTTAAATGAGCAATGTAATTTATATATTGACAAACGCATTAGCTAAACACAGATGCTGTTTGTGTATTTTTTAGTTAAAATCAATTATAAAGACACTCCAAGGCTCTCACGTGAGCAATATATTAAGTCCAGACATGACAACTTAAGGCAATTAGCCAAACTATTTGTCAGTTCAAAGGTTAATATGCTGCTTTTACTTTGCGTATTTTTTTTTACTTTTTCTTAGATAAATAAAAAGCAGTAAAATATAGTTATATCTACACACACCTAAATTAGAAAGATAACTTGGAAAGAGTATCAATATTGTAAATTCCTTCAATTTTGATACTCTTTTCTGCGTTTGAGTAGACGTAAGAATATTTTTTTTTACCAGGAAATTATAAATATGAGTTGAATAGATTATCAAAATTAAAGGAGTTTCCATTTTTGCCCATTTTTGTCTTATCACCAATACATTATATTCGTGACGGTTATCGTAATCTTTGTCGTGCTCGATATCATTATCATTATATTGTTTGCCATTTTATTCAAGTCGTCACTTGGCACTTGAAGTTAACACACGTCTGCGTAGCCGTCATATATTTACAACGTATATAATTTACTCTAGCGATGCTTTAATCAACAAACAACAACTCAACTACACAATCATGTCATCCATAAAAGAGATAAACAAGCTCGCGATAAAAGCGAATTTCTGGTGACGCACATTGTTGTATGTACTTAACGGATAACTGAGCTATATACATATGTATGTCTGCTCGGATATAGTATATTTATATGGATATATGTATATATATATGTATATATATGATAATGTTCCTAATTAAGGAGTGTGGGCTGTGCCAAAATATGTGAGATCTCGGGTTTGTTGCACGACGAGGCAGCTGCTCCAAATGCCAAAACTCAAATATGCAGCTGTCTCTCGTTGTTTTCGATTTCGGGATCTTTTCGACAACGTGACCCCAGCCACTTTCAGTGATAAGCAACAAGTGATTAGTGTTTCGTTATTTGTGATTTATGATTTGTGATCTGCATTTTTGTGGCTATCGATGAGACTGCAACGAAACAATTCTAATAAAAGTGTGTTTGTTTGCTGGCCACGTTTGTGTTACATAGCGAAATTCTGTCAGCTGTTGCAGTTTCGTCATGTAGATTAAGCAACGCACAAATGTTCAGCAAGACAACACGTCAAAGCTAGCCGCAAGTAATTGAATTTATATTTTATTTATATTTAAATACATATATACATATACATATGTATGTACATACACTTTTGTGATCCATTTCGAATATATCAATCGCATAGTAAAACAACATCAACAAACTCTTGCTTGTGCTCTATAAATAGCAAATAAAATTTCATATACACACGCACGCACTCAAATACTATGGGCAAACTTTTCAAATTGAAATAGAGCGCACACTGATTCCAAATTCGAATTGGATTCCAAACGCCATTCGGAATCGCGTCGGCTTATCGTCAGCGTTCGGCCATTGCCATCCCCGACACAGGCACGTACACACGATCATTTCCATGCAGTTTTTTTCATGCAAACACTCCCATATACACACACACCCATACACACACACCTATCTATACCCAACACTTGCATATATATGTTCCACATATATACGTTCCACAGAGCATGTTTATATTTGAGCTGGCGAGATTCCTCGTGCCGTTTGACAAACGTGCCGCAAATATTGGGAAACTTACAAAACAATCATAATATCTATGCGTGTGTGTGTGTTCGTGTGTATCTGTGTGTAAATGTATCTTTTAGTTTTCCGCGCTGTGATTAATGCAGCAGCATTGAGTGGGGCCTGTGGCGGGGCAGGTGATTCAGCGGCGACACATTTGTTGGGCCCGCATTGCATTTGATTGCCTCTAAATGATTCAAATAGATATATTTATATGTCTTTTGACCTAGTTATCAAAAGTATTTGATGCGTGAGTGTGTGTGTGTGAGTGTGTGGATGTGTGATACTTGTATGCCCTAACAAAAAATATGTGTGCATGCCTCTCTATATATGTTTGTAATTTGATCAAATTTCAACATATTGTGCTAACATTATATAGTAAAATATGGAAGCTTAACTCGCTTTATAGGGATTTATAGGGATATCGTTTCTTAAGGCATAGAAAATTCTCTGGATAATTAGCTCATGTATGTCGGTATTGTTGGTCAAATGGTCAAAAAATTTAACTCAATATTGAAATTTGAAAGCTGAATTAAAATTTATTATTAATATTAAGATTATAATATTTATTTTATACGAATTTTTTTTTTAAGTATTCCAATTGACATTCTCTGCAATAGTTGGCATTGAGCGGTTTTTTTTTGTTTGGGTCAAGCAATGTTGATTTCCGCTGCATCGTCATTTTACCAATGTATCGAAATTTATATATTCATATGTCATTTATATATATTCATACGTGTGGGCGTAACATGTGGCGTATAAGTATTGCAGCTGTGCAAGTCGTACAGCACTCAACGCCTGTGCTCAATTGAGCTAGTTGCTCTATAAATGATTGTTGTTTATGTTTATTGAATTGTAGCAGCAGCAGCAGCAGCAGTAGAGCAGCATATTGTTTACTGAGCATAAAGAATAATAAATAAGAAGTAAAAATAGAAGATTCGAGGCAGATGTTTTTTTGTCTTTCATTGCTGTTGCTATGCAGTGCTCGCAACACGTGGACACGTTTTGCTGTATTGCAGTTTTTTTATGTATTTATTTTTGGACTTTGGTCATTATATCACGTGTACAGTCAGCCCCGGCCATATCTATCCATAATGCTAATTAAAAAGTTTCAAGTGGGCAACTGCGACCGGTTTGCGTGTTATTTCCAGTTTTCTCAAGCATAACAAAGCAAAACAATCTCACGTGATCGTAGCTAAAGTCAACAAGTCAACTAGTTTTTATAGCAAAAATAAAAAAAAAGTAATAAAAAAATTCTAGCTCTTGTATGCGGTTCTAATAATACTTTGGCAATTACTGAATTGCTGACGACTGTTGCCCGGCGGCAGCCCTGCACGAGTATTTGTTTATATGGTCTATTTATCTTATCAGCAACGTCGCAGACTGCTGCAGGTGCAGTCAAGGTTAGAGCGGGCCAATGATCGGCCTGAAGCTAGTCTCCATATTGTGCTGGTGCGAACGACTTTTGTTTTTCATTAATATATTTTTGTTTTTTTGACGCTAATTTACCAAAGCAAAGAAATAAATTTATTATATTTATATTTGTGTTTACTATTTGTTGTTTTCCCCGGTTTCAAAGCGCGTCATCGTTTTAGTGCTCTTTTTATTTTTATTTTATTTTATTTTATTTTTTGTGGTATTTCACAATTGGCGGCAGACATTGCCATTGACAAAAAGACAACTGAAGTGTGGAAATATGAAAATTCTCTAATGTGTTGAGAAGGTCGCCCTCTTTTGACATACATTTCGAATCGGAAATGCTTGACATTGGATGCTTGGGTCTCGTTTACATAATTGTTTATATAGTCATTGATAGAAATTGACAGAAATTAGCTAAGAGCTAACGAAAATTTTCCACTTACTCAGTTCATGACTCATCTGCGGAAAAGAAAACAAGTTGAGCTGTGATTTTGATCATAAGAATATTTATATTTACATATTTATAAATATATATATACATATATATAATTTGTTGTATTATATGTTGATACATTTCGTAGTAGCCGCACAATCTTCGTTACTTATTTACAAAACAAACTAACTACATATATGGACAATCTATTGATCGGTGCTTGGGTAATTTCAAAATGAATATAAAATAAACTACTATCTGAAAGTCATGTGTGCACCTGTTCATAGTGCTTTGATATCACGTGTAGCTTTAAAGATATCTTATCTATGGACGCAAATAACAACTGGAAACCATAAACCTAACCATCAATGGAATATAATTCCATTATTTTTAGGTTAATGCACGATATCGTGAAAACAATTTTTGAGGGCGTGCGAGTGCAAAACATTTCAATTTGAGTCTACAGGTGGTTCATATATACATACATATGTACATATATATAACGTGGGAATTAAATTAATTTGTCACGAAATTCATAATGAATTGAAGGCAGTTTGAAACCATTTAGCATTTCATCCTCTTACCCCTGAATGTCTGTCTGTAAGGGTATTTCGGCATCTGCGTCTATAGTTTGAGTTATTGCGAAGATCTCAACTAATGCGTTTTTTTGTAAGCATGCGTCCTATGTCCGATGTCCGTTCATGCTGTTGGCAAACAAAGTGTGGCTGATCAACAGTTGGCGTCATTCAGCTTGTGGGCTACCTGTCGCGTAGACAAATTTTTGATTGCACTTCTGCATCTTTCACTGGCTGGCTGGCTGGCTCATCTCTAAAATTAAACGGGCGCCGATGCTTGCCAATTACTTAATAGCTCAAAAGTGCGATGATGGCGACTACGAAAGCGTCGTTGTCGACAATGTTTTTGGCCCAATGGCCCCCAGGTTCGAAAACGCCAACACGAATCGTTGCCAGCTGGGGCGGATTCATGGGGGCGTGTCCGTCGGGATCAATGTTCACTGTTCAACGTTCAGGGCATCGCGTCGTTATTTCATGAATCAAGCGAGTGATTTGGCTATTGCTGTCTCCCAGGTCTAAGGGTCGATGGTTACTTGAGAATGCAGCGAAAATACCAACACGCCCTGCACACGGGATGCTGTCTGGGCGTTTTCCTTTCGGCCACCGTTCGAACCCTTTTCTAAGTGTATGCAAATATATGGAGAGTGCTGAAAGCCTTTAATTGAACTCTGAGCTTCGCGAGCAGCAGACAGCGTGCGTGACATTTACAGCATTGTCCAGCTTGCAAATTTCATCCAGAGAATTTGTCCTAAGTTAAATAGTCGCCGCTGATGTCTCAATTTCTATATTTCACAAGAGTTTACTGCGCGGGGGATAAACAAACAAGCTTGAAGCGCCACACACTGGCGAAAACTGGTATTCCCTACGTCTGTATGCAAGCATGTATGTATATACACACGCATACATGCGCACATATACACACATACACATGCTTATGTATGTGTCTTTAAATATTGTTTACAAATCGACGAATTGCTGCGTGTTGCTGCTTATCGCAGTCGTCGCAACTCTTCTAGTGTTTTCTGATTTAGATTATGCCGAGTATGTTTAATGCCCAGCAGAAGATATCGTTTATGGCCACTTGGACCGCTTGAAATCGAGAATATGTTTAGCCAATTTGACATTTCTTATAAACACAATTTTAGTTGACATTGAACTAATTAACTTGTAAAATATTGGATAGTAGAAGTGTTTCATCGTTTTATAATTTTCAAATATACGGAAGAATATAAATGATTTATTCTATATGCTTTTGCATTCAAAGTTGTTGTCTAAAAAAAAACGATATACTCTATAATATTTGTTTTCTTTAGATGTCTTAAGAGTATTTTATATTCGGAATATACATATAATTTTGTTTGTTTGTTTGTTTCTCTGATTCTGTTTTGTTTTCTATTTACTTATTATTTCTCTTATATTTCCTATAGCTATGTTTAGTTTGGGCCATGTTAATAAAGAAATGCTCGCAATTTTTCATTCTTTTGAATCGCTCATTTATTTACTTTTTGCACTTGGCAACAGTTTTTATTTGCAGGGAATTCTTTCCACAGCTTTAATACAATAAAATTTGTTTTACAATTTAGCTGATTTCATTTTATTTTTGTTTATAATTTCTGACACATGCGATTAAAACGTGAGAAAGAAACTCTTTAGTTAGATTAAAATAAAATATATTCTTAGACAAATGCAAGAATTATATGTTTAGTAAATCAAAATGAATTATTTAAGGAGATTCTCATTGGAAAGCCAGCTCAACTATTTTGCTCATAGCTCACAAAAGATCCTCCGATTAAATGTTGAAACAAGTTTTGATCATATTTTTTAGTTTTTGTGTCTGTGTTTGTGTGTGCGTGTGCCGATTTCTATATATAGCTGGGTATGTTTTTATGCATATACATATACATAAAATGCTAATTGTATTTTAAAGAACTTTTATCCTTTTTTTACTACAACACACAAAACCAAAATCGCCTCGTTTGATTTTAGCCAAGCGACTACTTGGGGTGCAGAATCGGGGACTCTCGGATTAGCTGCTGGTTGACTACCAACTGTGGAACGTAATAAGACAAAATGAGATATTGAGATATCTGTAAGAGAGGGAGAGTATGAGAGAGAGAGAGAGTGGGCGAGGGACGCGCGACAGACTGAGAGTATTCACATTTTGATTAATAAACAAATTCTTCTTATTTTTTTTTTCAAATTGCAGCCGTAGTTTATTTTTTAGTTTTACATCTTTTTTAAACGAATAAAGAATTGACCACAACAATAAAAAAAAAAAAAAAAAAAAAAAAAAAAAAAAAACACATAATTTAACTATATAATAATATTTAGATTAATTAGTCTTACGCTCTATACTCCTAAGTCAGTTTAAGTTATGCGCCTAATAAATGCATTACTAAAACAATGAAAATGAATGAATGAAAAAACAAAAACAAAAATCAAAAACAAAAATTTGACAAACTTTTGAAAAAGATTTGGACTTATTTGTGTTTCTTATCCTTCCCACTTCTTTTTGCATATGATACAAAACGCATACGAATTATAGCGAAGCAGCAGTCTCCAGTTTTCCTTATTGCACAGAATCTAGCTTAAATTTTTCAACATCAGCAACAGCATACAGCGAGGACGATGCTGAATATGCCACCGGACGCCGTAACAAAACATCGAGGGTAAATATTACAATTTCAGAGCGATAAATCGCGACACTAATCAAATTCGAAAACAAGATCAAAGGATCAAAAGATAAAGCGCCCGAGTAACAAGTTTATTGCTCGTACTCATTATGTAACTGATCTCTGGTGACTGATGACCGATGACTGATGATTGGTTGCTTGGTTGATTTATGGCAATGGCCGTGATGACGATGTCGATGGCAACGCCCACTTTCACACGCCCACAACTCACACAGAACGCACACGCACATCATCCCGAGAAGTTGCCGCCGCTTTTGACCCTTTTTTATTGTACTAAAGAGCTTAAAGATAATAAAAATTACAAAACAAGAAAAACAATTTCCAAATTAGTAAATTTGATGAAAATAAAGCGAATTTGAATAAATATGACAAAGAAAGAGCATCAAAATAGAAACAACCAGTGTAAAGACTCATTATTTAACATAATGGTCCAGAAACTCCATGATCTTTTACTCACTTGTCGCTTAGGCACTCGTCGAGAAAATTCTAATTGTTTTCTAATTTATCTGCCCCAACAGCAAGATCCTCTGTCGCATCGCATCATTGAGAAGCGTCGTCGCGACCGCATGAACTCCTGCCTGGCCGACCTGTCGCGCCTCATACCGCCACAGTATCAACGCAAGGGGCGTGGTCGCATTGAGAAGACCGAAATCATCGAGATGGCCATCCGACATCTGAAGCACCTGCAGAGCGAGATCCTGCAAAAGGAGAGCGAGTACCGCAGCGGCTACATGGACTGCATGAAGGAGGCGGCCAAGTTCTTGTACGATAGTCAAATGCAGGACTTTTGCTATCGCCTGCTGGCCCGCCTGCAGGAGCACATCGACGAGGTGTTCAAAGGTAAGCGAAGTTGTCTTTCTGAATTCTGAATAAATATTAATAGCTACTTGTTTCTCTCAGCTGACTGCTACAAGTCCAGTCGCAGCTGTCATATGCCGGATAATGTGAGTGCCTCCAGTGGCAGCCCCCACCAGGCCTACCATCCGCCGCTGTGCCATCTGCGCGATATGCTGGGCGCCTCGGATGTGGAGCATAGCAACGATCACAATGATGTCAAGGATCTAAGCTTTCGCAACCATCTCAATCAGCTGCATCGCAATCAGCAGGCGACCGCAGCGGCCGCTGCTGCTGCCGCGGTGACCAATGCCAGCACGACGTCGAGTGCCATGGAGGGTCCGAGCGGGCCTAAGCTTGCTACGGACAATGGCAGTGTCAATGGCATCGCTGCCGATAATATACCCACCAACTCAACGGGGTCCAATACCGCCAGCAGCAATGCGGCCAGTTCGACTACGTCTACGTCCACATGCCACACACTGACCAAGATGCCTGTGGGCGTGGCAGGAATTGCTGCGCACCAGCAGCCACATCAGGCGGCAGTGATTACGTCGACGGCACCTCACCATCACACGGACAGTAGCCAGAACGACTTTGAGTCTTCGCACGAACCGATGCTGCACACGGACACCTCGAACATGCATTCGCCGCCGCCGCGGGATTCACTGTTGCAACAGCACGCGCATCTTGGCCATAATCATCATACCACGGATAGCCAGCTGTCGGCGAGGATGCGCAACTATTCGGAGTCCTCGCACGAAATTGAACACAATAATAACTACAAGTATAAAAACCACATCAAGGAGCGCTTCGTGCACGAGTTGCACGACGAGGAGACGAGCAGCGAAACCGCACCGCACCTGCAGAACGACCATTCGCATTTGCATGCACTGTCCGAGCACTCCAAGGACGGCACCGAGCCGGAGATAGCGCCCATCATGGCTAAGAAGCGTAAACTGGCCGAGGCGGCGGCAGCTGCAGCAGCTGCCTGCAATGGGAATCTGCCGCTGGACGGGCACAGTGAGACGAGTAGCATTAATCCGTCGCGTCCCATAGGCCTGGTGCGTGACGATAAGCCCTCTTTCAGCTTCAGTGATATTAAGGACATTAAGTCGGAGCTGCACAATACAAATTCCAATTCTAGTCCGCTGCTGGCCAAGCTCAGCGCAGCTGCTGGCGCCCAACTGAGCACGCCGAGCAGCACAACGGCTCCGCTGCCGTCTCGGCATTCGTTCACTGTGCCCATCTTTGCCCTGCACGGCCAGGGCAATTACTATGTGCCACTGAATGTGGACTACAATGCTCTAGTGCCGTACCTCAATGGCGTCGATCTGCTCGAGAAGAACTACACAAGCATGCCCGTGGTACATCCCATCAACATCAATGTCAACTTTATGCCCAGCTCAACGTCGACATCCTCGCTGTTAGCGGCCGCAGCGGCTGCTGCTGCTGCTGCAGCCGTTGCTGCTGGTAAGCAACAGAGCGTGGTTGCCACAGGCACTGGGCCATTGAGTGCCAGCTCGGCAGCAGCAGCTGCGGCTGTGGCCAAGGCCAAGTTGGAGCAGGCCATGAGCAACAGCTGGTAAGCTGCATCAATGGAAGAGAACAAGTCTACCTCACTACTTCTGTGAATAATCATCAAATGATTGATTCCTACTTTTGTGCGAAATTCAAGCTGTTGGGAGTCGACTTGGAAACAACAGTATAAACACACACATACACATACACACACTCACGCCTACCCACACACATACACAATTATTTTTCTGTATATATAAGACGATGCAACCCGTGGACATTAGGCAACCCAGTTCGAAACTGGGCGCTTTTGATTGATTCCATGAGCATAGTCTACATTCAAATGCTACTGTTATGAGTAAACAAAATGCAAACTGAAAAGATCTGGAGAGAACTCTGTAAATGTTTAAGATAAATACATACCTAGACAAACACAACATTGAGATGTGCATGTCTGATGCCAAGAACCAGCCCACGTTAACTAATCTAATAGATTCAAACTGTAATGTGAATTAAATGTATTTTTAGATGTGTAACACTTTTTGCAACTATAATAAGCGTCGTGGTTTCAAATCGGGCTTAAAGTGCGTTTTTTTTTTTTAAATAAATAAATATTCGTAAAGCACTAGTCAAATCAACATTTAAGAAAAAACAAAAAATACAAAATTAAAAACAAAAAAAAAAAACAGTGGAAAATCGTTGATGTGTACATATTGATATCTTCTTACAAATTAAATACGACTTCTCTTAAGTTTGATGAGCTAGATTAAAAATTATGTATTTAAGTGTTTTTTTTTTTTTAACTCTTGATCGAAGCTAGAAAAGCAGTTCAATTTTGTTAAAGTTTATACCAAATTTCATTTTCGAAATGGGGTTTTTTATTTCGATGAACTGGTAAATTTCTGGTTCGTCGCTGTTATCGTCAATAGTTTTAATAGTTCTAAGTTTCCATCATTGTGACATGTTAAATTACCTTCAAACTCTAACATAGTATATGTAAAGAAATAACAATATAAAAAAAAAGGAAAAAAAAAAAAAACAAAAAAAAACAAATTAAAATCAAATTATTTTGGAAAAATGTTTGCTGCTTATAAACTTAAAGTTTATGCACAATATATATTCCTGTGTTAGGGATTTTAATAATATGATTATTACGTTTACTACAGTACAATTAATATAAATTAACTACGTTACCGTTTAATATATTTTATATATATATATATATATATATATATATATATATATATATATATACTATATGTATCTATACCTATGTAATAAAGTTGAAAATTTTATATTTTTTCTGGCGTTTTTTTTTACACTGAACGAAGCGATTTGTCTACAATAAAAAAAGATATATTTAGATATAAAACTAAAATAATGAACCTGCATTTAAATAAGTTTGTATTGTCAGTATCCTGACGAATGTGGGACTCGTTGCTGATGGGCAGAGTATTGACAGTTATTGAATGTTTCTTAATTTTGTATTTTATTTCTTCATAGCATTAATAATCTTAATATATAAATACGCCTTGTTAGTCACTCTTTATTGTCGATTACATATTTAAAGTATTGCTCTTTGACTGGTGCTTGGATACTCGGTAATCAAGAGAAATTAATTATTTAAAAATGTTATTCATACATCATTCGATAAGGTTATTCATATTTTCTTAATATTACTAATATTTACTGCGTACCTTTATGTTAAGTAAAGCTAAAGCTTGAATTATTCAGTTTATTTGAAATCGCTGGACGCACTAGAGTTTCTTTTGTTGCCATTTCTCAAGTCGTATTATTAAAGATGCAATATGTGCAAAGAATGCCATTTATTGTTGTCGTGCTCGGAGTTCTTATAGCGCAGATGTCAGGTGATATTCCCGGTTGCGATTATTTCGATACAATCGATCTGTCGGATAGCACACAATTAGCGGACGGGTCATATGTGTTCAAGGACATAATAATACCAAATGAAAAAACAGGAGAATACGAATATAAGATTAAGTTTGATGGTAAAATTGAACGAATTTCAAAGCACATACGGGGATGTATATGCCAGATGATGTCGTGTGTTCGTTTTTGCTGTGATCCCCAACAGGAGCTGGTTAAAGAAAAGGATGAATGTGTTGGAAATATACCGAGTTACGATCCTGTAGTCAAAGTCACATTGAATAACGGCACTGAGACAGAGATAGATATTGTAAACAAGTTTGCAGTACAACTTTTCGGGATACCCTGTGAAAACCATTTTAGTCTCCATGCGGAGACTAATCTGGATGAAAAGTGGACACTATATGAGGTTTGATATATAACTCATTGATTGAGTATTATATTTTATTATTTACACTTATCAGAATGGACATTTGTATAGACACTATGATGGCGAAAATTTCGGGAAACAGTACTACTGTATGCAGCCACAGAAATCAATGGATGGTCGATATAAAATAATTCCGCATCAATGCAATACTCTGCCAGACAACACCGATGCATACAGTAAGATAATTGATCAATTCATAATATTTATTTGTATTGTAATTCTTTACAGTTCAGGCAGTATCTGTAGTCTGTATGCTCCTTACAATTGCTGCACACCTTTGCATGCCGGACTTTCGCTCTCCCCATAAGCAATTCAGCATCTGTTTCTTCATCAGTCTAACACTGAGCTTCTCGTTACTTCGTATTGAGACTTTTCTTCGAAAACATATGATACTTGAGGCCTGTTATCTGTTCGGTATGTTTTATGATCTCAAATAAATGTGCTGCCCAGATGTTTCTAATTTCAAATTCAAACTTTTCAGCATGCATTAGCTACTATGCGGTCATGTGCACATTTCTCTGGCTATTGATTATTAACTACAATTCGTGGCAAGCGATCAAGGAATATGGCAGGTTGAAAGTAAGCGTTAAGAAGCGTCATTGGTTCGTCTGGATGACTGCTACGCTGCTACTTCTGATTACGATTTCGATCGACTTCATTATGAAGAACATTGACGAAGATAGATTTGCCGAATGGAGACCTGGATTTACCCTATACTCTTGTTGGATGAATAGTATGACATATTAATCACTTATACAGGTTAACTGGGATTTAATAACAAATAAGTATTTAAATATGTTTATACTCATTCATAAAGTGGAAGAACATATCTGTTTGTCTGTGGGTAGCTTGAGTCACATCCACTAGTCGTAGTGAAATATTTTATCATATATCTCAAAATTAAATCAGTTATTTAGAAGCTTACAATTTGAGCTAAATCTTTCGCTATTTATTAATGTTTGGCCAGGGGAACATTTCATCTTGATTAGTTAAATTTACCGCATAAGTTACTGTTGGCATCCTCGATTGAGGGCGTGACAAATCAAAAAAAAAAAAAAAACTATCATTTAATGCTTTTAGACGAGAGTTATAAATAGGAATTTAACGGCATAATGGTTTTCTGAACAGGCAAAAGGAGGCGTGGTAGTTAGCAGAGCGCGTGGAATGATTGGTATATCAGCTTATCGAAAGGTTCAGGTTGTCTCTTAGTCAAGCAGTCTTGATTGGAGCACTTATACTTGATTTTATTGGTTCTCAAGACGTCATCTCAGCTTCAGCCTGCTAAAAATCAATTACCTATTTTAAATCAAATTTGTTACAGACATACCGTATCATGTTCTTACTTTTTAGCCGTGGGTTGGTCTGCAATGATCTTTTATCATGGACCTATGTTAGTTATCCTGCTTGTTAATATAGGCCTTTTTGTTCGGACTGCTTGGACAATATATAAGGAGAACAAGGCGAATCGAGCTATATGGAAGCAATCCGAAAACATACAAAAATTAAAGAATCGTGCCAAGTAAGTGATACAAATCTTCTTTTAAAATAATATATTCATTATAATAATTTGTATAGTTTCAAAGTGTTTTTTCAACTTTTCATCATTTCTGGCGTCGTTTGGCTACTTGAAGTGATATCGTATCTTTCGAATCTCATTGATTCGCAATTGAATATGACGTGGATTGAAATACCAACTTCATCTCAGGGAATCGTCATCTTCGTTGTGACTATCCTTAAAAAGGACATACTCAAATCAATATCTAAAAGGTATTAGCGTTATTATTATTATTATTATATATCGTAACTCATTTTATATTCAACAGAATTGCTGCAGCTAGACGGAAAAAGTTTACTGTTGTTGTAACTAAAACTGATCTAAAAGTAAATAATGCTAATTGAAACGAATCATATATTAAACTGGCCTCCAATAGCATCTCTAAATAAATTAATTGTGGAAGAGTTTGGATTACATTGTAGATCAATTCAGATAAAATAAAATATAAGATATTTATATGTATGTAAATTTTTATTCCAAAAACTAACAGATTTCCAAAACTAAGTTTACATTTTGATTAAAATTTTGCTTTAATTTTTAATTTTTATTTTCTTTTTATTAATTTTTTAATAAATAAATAATTGTTACTTATAAAGTAACGAATTTTAAGCGAACGAATATGCTCTATAATGACTTCTTCGGCCTGATCAATATATTTTATATGGAATACCTACATATATATATATATATATATATATATATATATATTCTTAAACAGATGTATCGCTATATATATAATGCATAATTATAAACCAAATGAACTATAATGTAATTGAAATCGCCTTTTGCTATTTTTTGCAGGGCTAATTAGACTATCAGGAAACATTTCAAATACTTAAATATATTTATAGTTTATTGGCTTTTTATCGGACCCAGCCCAATGCGGAACATAAATTGAGAAAGAAATTTACAAAGGCTCTGGCTGATTAATCAGTCACAAGTCAAGTATATGCAAAATAATGTAGCTACATTTCAGTTCAATTCCGTGGATCAAAGCTCAAACATCAAAGCGAATATTATATTTACTCCAGTTGACATATTATTTGCCAAGTTGGTATGAGTGATGCTGCCAACTGCATGAAACTTAAATTTTACCTTTGTTTCCTTGAATATAATTTTGAAAATGAGGAGTGTGGTGTTTGGTGTTGGTTTACTATGTGCCATCGTGGCTGAAATAGCCGGAGATATTCCCAACTGCAATTATTTCGATACTGTCGATTTATCGAATAGCCTGAAGTTTGACAATGGATCATATCAGTACGAGGATATTTTAATACCTAAAGAGAAAGTCGGCCAATACAAGTATCAGATCTTATTTGGTGGCGCAGAGGAGACCGTGTCCGAACACACGAGGGGCTGTGCCTGTCAAATACGATCATGTGTTCGCTTCTGTTGTCATCCCCAAAAGATCCTCGATCAAGAAGGACGCTGTGTTGATTTTACTGTCAGCTTAAACTATAGCTCCTTACTGAATATAACAATGGACGATGGACAGGAGATGCAGAAAGATTTCAAGGAATTTATAGTACAAAGGCATTTGCCTGTGCCTTGTCGGAATCCCTTGATTCTGGACCCCACCAATGAAAATCACGGCTGGACGTTGTTTGAGGTGAAAGTATTCTATAAATTCTTCATTCAATACCTTTTTCAAAAAGCTATTTTGTATTTCATTGATTAGAACGGGACGTTATTCCGACATTATGATGCCACCAGCTTATCTAAGCGTGATTATTGCATTCAACCAATTCTGCAATCGGATAATCAACTCATCCTATTACCTCACCATTGCATGGAACCTATTGACAGAACCAATGCATACAGTAAGATGAATTGTATTTGTAATACTTGCATTGCAGTTCGTATGAGTATGTTGAAATTTGGAATATAAACTATTATCATTGAGTTTGCAAAAATTATAGACGCTAATAGGGTGCAATTCAGAAAAAATTATATACAATATAAAATACATTTTATTTGATGTCATTAATTTAATTAATCTCATTTTCAGTTCAAATAGTATCAATATGCTTCATGATTATAATAATCATTGCCTACCTGATGCTGCCCATTTTCAAATCTATCCATGGCAACTGCTGCATCTGCTACTTCAGTTGCCTCACGATGAGCTTTGTGATGGTTAATATCATGGTCTTCGATTGGATAAATATCAGTGATGGCATAGTTTGCAAGTTCTTTGGCTATGCTGGATATTATGTCGTCATGGCAACATTTTGTTGGCTTTCGGTAATAAATTATAATTTGTGGAAAACATTCAACAACATTGGCGTCAGTCGCAAGGCCCGCTTCTTGAGGTACAACATCATCGTTTGGAGCGTCGCTGCCGTCTTACTGCTAGTTACATTTCTAATCGATTATTTTGCTGAATTTATGGGCATTCCGATCGATTTGATACCCGGTATTGGTCTATACACGTGCTGGATTAATAGTAAGAATATTGCGTTTACATTCATTTCACTATCAATTCATTTACCTTAATTGCACTTTGCAGCCGTTACCTGGTCGGCTATGATCTATTTCTTTGGACCATTGCTTCTGCTGCTTCTATGCAATATTACACTTTTTGTGAAAACGACAAAGCGAATTTTTGTGCAAAACAGGAAAAACAGACGCCAGCTAAAATTATTGGAGTGCCAGCGTAACTTAAGAAATTTGACTAAGTAAGTTCTATTGCCATTTTAATATCATATAAATTTGCATTTTTAATTTCTTTTCTTTAGTTTCAAAATGTTCTTTCGGTTATTCATAATTGTGGGCGTGATCTGGGTTCTTGAAATATCGTCTTATTTACTTCAATTTACTGACGTCAATCGAATGTGGATCAGAGCTCTTGATACACTTACTTCTGGACAAGGTGTGATTCTGTTTATAGTAACTCTTTTGAAGAAGGATGTGTTAAATGAGATAGTTGACAGGTGAGTTTATTTTTAGTCATGAATTGTTCTAAACTTCATATATTTCCATAGATTTAGACAGAAACGGAAACAATCTGATTTCTCAACCAGGTCAAACTCCTCTCAAGTTCCAATGACGGAAGTATCGTTGGTGCCAAAAAGTACCCGATCATTATCAAATTAAAAAAAAAATGATTAATACAAATAATATAAGTAATTTAAGAGAAATATTACTATCAGAGAAAAATTATTATTCCTCAATTAATTATATTTTTATATAGCACTTACGATTGATTTTACTTTCAATAAAACAATTTATATAAAATATATTTTTAAAGGAAATATAGTTTATTTTTGATAATAGGTTGTCATGAACTTAGCGTTGTACTGGCTGTATAACCGCCACAAAATATTACTCACTCAAGTTTGAATTATAAGATTATTCAATTTGTATATTGACGCTAACCTGTAGGAGATGCGCAAATAACTAGAACCATTCTTCATGTGTTCCTAACTAATTTTTATGTAGAATGTAGTATTATATGAAATATCAAAAGTATATTAATATATACATAGGCGTTATCGTATGTATGCCGTATAACTAACTACGATTCGTAGTTGAATTAAACGACTTCAGTCAAAACTAGGACGCGTTATAACATTTTTTAAAAGCGTTTCGTTGCACTAATAAGAGTAAAACTATTTTAAAATTAAATACAGCACAATTATAAAGTTTTGAAAACTGAACTAGATGCACTTGCACGTGGCGAGGATTGCGCACAACCGATCTATTTGTATCTACGATCGTCGTAGCCATGAATAGGTTTCAGCTGATTAGACCACTTCGTTATTCGTACGTTTCAGATGAAACTCAACCATGTTGTCCAAATCGCAAATAGATGACTTGGACTTCTTTATGTCTGCATTGAGAACTCTCAAATTCGAGGTATAATCAGGGAGTCGGCTCAAGCTGTCTGCCATTTCCTTTGCCATCTGCCTGGCCACCTGAGCAAAAGTTAAACGAGTTTTTCCCAGTCGTCGTAGTGGGCTAAACAGTTCGTGCATCTCCTTGAGTTCGCCATAGTCTAATACTTGCCATTGTCCACTCTCCATATTCCATGTGAAAAGAATACGACACTCGTACTGCCTATTGTGGAAGACACATCCCATGCGTCCCGTGCAGTACAAGCAATTGATTGGAGATGTTGGCATTTGATCTCGTGCTGAGAACTGTGCCATTAGCATGCAGCTAATGGTCTGACTGAGTGGACACACATTGATGAACTCGTATGCCCAGTCATAAAATACATTGTAGATCTTCTGATGCTTCTGACAGAGCATGCTTATCACATAATAGGTGAAAGTCTCAAGATCAAAGGAGTGTTGCGTGATAACCACACTGCTGCATCGCAAACGTTGATACGATGCTTGCGAAATCATTTGCATTTCCGAGTAGCAAGAGCCATGCACCTCCATGGGAAGCGAGGTGTGATAGCCTGGTGAGATGCAGTCGTCTGGGTGTGAATCATAATATTAATTTTTGTTTACCACTCTTAAGTTTTATATTATATAATAGATTATGGCTTACCCTCTTCACTAGTGATCACTGAGGTGGCATCGTCTTCATCTACATAGCGACGTCGCAGCTTCTTGGTGCACACCGGCTTCTCGGGCATAACTCCACCCTGAACTGGCATTTCAACAATGCGTTGCTCATCACGTCGCGGCGATAAAAATGACAAGCCTGCGCTTGGTGACATCGATCCTCCGATTTCGAAGCGTTTTGCCATAGATACCTGTAATGGCGATAATGCACCCAAAGGCCCAACGGGCTTATAACTGAGCATCTGTTGGGTCGCCTGAGACAATGGCGGGGACTTTTGATTGTAAATTTGAGCAGCTACTGTGGCTGCATTTGCATTACGGCTAGGCGACCGCATTAAATTCGAACTAGAAGGCGGCGAACGAAATCCCAAGTGCAAAGGCGGTGGCGGAGTATGCGGAGGCTGTGCCGGATGTGGAGAGGATGAGGGTGAAGCACAGGGAGAGTTGTGAAAATAATGTGCCGTTGGCGAAAATCTATGCAAACTGCGTTGAGCGGTTGAGCTGGCAGTCGATGGACTAAACGTCGTTCGTCCTGCCGAACGTATCTTGGTGAACGGGATGATATTTTCAGAGTTGTCCTCCGAGAACTCGTATTTTTTGTCAGCCAGCCGGCGTTTGCGAAATATGGAAATCTTCTCACACTTTTCGTTATCTTCGGAAAACTCGTATGCGTTTGATTTATCCGTCATTGAACTCGAAGTCGATGTGTGCTGTGAAGAATATATTTTTTAATAAGATTGAAAGTGCGACAATCGCATTATATTCTTACTTGCATATCAATAGTAGTTATACCATTACGATACGATTTAGTGACAATGCGCTGATTGCGTCTCTTCGATTGGCTGGAATCATTGCTGCCAACTGCATTTTGCATCACCACTGGTAAGCTGGTCTCCAACAGGGTCATGCTGGACGATGCCAAGGTGTTGCCACAGTTCGAGGAGAAAATTAACTTTTCATAGATATTGCTATTGTGCTCTGTGCTGGTGCGCTGTTGAGTTTCGTTGATGTTATTATTGTTACTGTTGTTATTGTTGCGCTGAGTATGATCAGTTTCAATATCACTGAAGTCCGCAATGATGCGAGCTACCACACTGTGCTCGCTGTCCGCTTCGGAGCCAGTAAATGGCACAGAGCAGCGATCCTCCTCATTGGGTAGCGGAGTACGGGGCAGAAACAAGGTGTGTTGGGTGCAGGGCAGGTTAAAGTTTTGCTGCGGCAAGCTACTGCTGCTGGGTACGACCGGCGTGTCCACATCGATGCGCAGCATGTGCATGAATCCATTCGAGATGATGAGAATGCGTTCGGGGCAAAGCAGATTTATTGTCGGATCGAAACGAGGATCCGTTTCGGTCGAGGAATACTTTGTGTGCACTGTCAAATGGCAACTGAGACAGTGTGCGTTGTAAAAGGAATCTGAACATATATAAAATGTATTATTTGGATAATTTCGTGACTTTTATGCTTATATGATATTTACATGGACCGTCATCGCAAAGTTTTTTGCACTCCAAACAACCAAGTTTAGGAACTTTGACATATGTTATATAGCTTTCTTCGCTCTCCTCCGTTGCCGCGCCGTGTACAATCAGAATTTGCTTGTCCGCATTCTTCCACTGCGTCATGGTGACCGATTTCAGATTATCGACCACATGATCATCAAATAGACGGCGCGAGAAAAAATATCGCAGTTTCTTGTGCGGTTGGAAGAGCCAAAAGTAAAGACTATAACAGAAGAAAACAAGTTGAATATGGCTGTGAGATTATCCTTGCATACAGTTCGCATTGCTTACGTGTATTTGTAGCCTACATTAAAAGAGTAATGGTTGAGCGAAGTGTTGTCGTTGCATACAACTCGATGGCTGATCATGTACTGCCCGCAGGCAGTGAGGCCCATGAATATGTGCCTGTGAGAAATTAACATAGAGCGAGTCATGAGATTTGAGACTGCAACTGCCTTCCTCATCCACGAGTGTGCTTACCCATCCAACGCATTACTGGCCAATACGTCCTTGAGATATAGTTTTAACCTATTTGGCACCTGTTCATAAGGAAGTTTCTGTTTTTGGCCTGCTCGAGATCGACCTGAGAAAAATCCTGTGCGCTATTCAAATATATAATTTTATCAATACGAATGCAATTTGTTGGCTCGCTAGTTGATATTTATATTTATAAAGCTCTCATTCATACCTCTCTGTCGTACAACATTTGCACCAAGTTTCGCGTTCGCGATTCCGGCTGTAATAGATGGTTGTGCGAGTTGGTCGGCTCTTCGGCCTCATCAGAACTATCCACCGTGGACATATCATCGTCATCTGAGGATACTCCCGACAATGACTCCACGTAATTTTGGTAATCAGTCTCCATTGCCTCACAGACTCGAATATCAGACTTAATATTTTTTTACCGACTACGGCAACAACGGGCTGACAACATAGAAATCGAAAAGCAGTTTAAGCACAGGATTTAGCGACGGCTGTGACGCGCCGCCATTCTCATAGAGTCCCGTTTGCTTTTCTTGCACAGTCTTTTTTAAATAAACTTTTACATTGGAAGCGAACAATTTTTCGTTTATTCAGTTTATGCAGTTTATGGATAGTAATGGTGGCGGCTAGCCGATAAGTGTGTACCCATCGTTTTCACTTATCGATAAATGTACAAGTAATTGGGTTTGGCTATCTGGCAACGCAAATTGGCGCCAAAATTCAATTTTCTAAAAAATAATGATTAACGCAAACTTAGTTGAATGGTATATGATGTTTAATTAAATACAATAAATAAATAAATAAGGTATAATTTGGCATTTCTAATTTCCAGTGCTCATTTTAATAGTATCATTTTGTGATGTTTTATCTGCACCTGGTGCTGCTGCCTCGCGCATATTCTTTTCCCGCACAATATGAAACGGCATTGGAATCTCTGCGGCAGGCTCAACGCCTAGCCCAGAACTCACTGTTGGCGGCTGTGGAAGGGGTGGCTCTTCATTTGTTTTGTTGAATATTACCCAATTGTCCGGTCTATAAATATATTTAGAATTTTACCTGCATTAATTCTATTACAAGTCAGGCTTAACTTACCTGTCTGGTTTTGTTAGCACGGTAATCGGGGCAAAGGCCGCATTGGTCAACTGCTGGATAATAGCACTAGCTCCTGCTGATCGCTCGTCATAGTCCTCGGCATCGGCTAAGATGCCACTGCCCAGCTGTTTGCCTTCGCTGTCCGAAAAAACTGTAATTTTGCTATTTGATGTGCTACGGCTGGAGGTGCTCAGCATTGGCTTGGGCATTTCTGTCACGTACGTTGTCTGTGTTTTGTTCTCCAGTATGGGAAATACGAAGTTATCGTCCAGGTAAGTCGTGTTCAGTGTGGTTGCAGTTGAGTTTTTCACTGTGTCGTTACTTTCCTTATTATTGTCATGAGAAGCAGTCAGTTTATCGATCGGGTTGCTTCCTTTAGTAAAGTCAATGATTTTGCTCAATTCGTCATCGTCGTAAGCGTAATCGTCAGTGCTATCGTGCGTAATGTCATCTGTAGTAATATTGCTTAAGGTGCGACTTAAGGAATCGTATTCTTTAATAATGTCCAGTTTGTGATCCGTACTCGAAACTTCGTTAATGTTACTCCCTAAGTCCTTCAGTTCCTGTGTACGTGCATAGTAAGTTTGTGTCTGTGTCAGTGGTCGATGACCCGCTACAGAGCCGCTGGAGAAAGGACTCGGATTTTGTGTTAGCTCGCGATCGTAATAAAGTTCGCTGTGGCCCTGTTGGTAGTCTGGTTTGTAAGGCGACTGTGAGGAGAAGCCGTAGCTGCCACCCAAGCTCTGCGGACGTGGATAGGAGCTAAACACTGGATTATTATCTGGACGAGGACGTATATTAAAGCTAAATATACTGTCTGCACCATTCGCACTGGCCACACCAGAAATGCTGCCATAGTTCCCCGCACTAACGGCCGAACTAGTTGCATGCAGATAATTATTTTGTAGATTTCCCCCAATTTGCGAACTGCTTGAAGTTGAATGGATTTGCGACACAGGTGGGCGTGGAGCGTAATGTGCCGGGCTGGCTATGCTGTGAGAGCTGCTGATGGGACTATTTATTATATGAGTCTCCTGATAGGGTCGCTCTTGATGGATCGATGAAATTGGACTAGGCGCATGTGGTGCTTGTGTTGGTTGTCTGTTGGCATTCGGATTAAATGTGTTGGTGGCAAAATTTAAAAAGTTTTGAAAAATATTCGGTGCACGGGTTGTGGTACGTTTGTCATCGTTGTCGTTCAAATAGATTATAGTCGGCGGCTTTGTTTTCTGTAACTGCGAGATGGTGTCCCTATGCGTTGAATAATAACCGTAACTGGGTGTTGTACTGGCATAGTCCAAGAACTGAGGAGCGTAGCTATTTTCGTAGTTGTTGTAGGGTCTGTAAATGGTCGATGTCGTGTAGTCAGTATACTCCGAGGCAAGGGGTCTTGTGACTGGACTTTTGTTTGTCTGTCGTATATTAATCTCAATTTCGTATTGGTCGTTTGTGTTGGGTCCGTTCACAACTAATTTCTGAGGGTAGAGAGGTCTACTTTGATAATGGCTGCGCAGTTCCACTCCCCGTTTTGTTGTCTTGGAAATTTTGGAGGATTTAGTTGTACGACTACGTGGATTGCTTGGCGTTGTCTTCGATTTTGTCTTTGTCGGTGTCGCATGAGTTGTCGTATGATTACGTTGTCCGTGCAAGAGTTTAGTGTCGGGTGCGATGTCCGTTTTGTTCGTTTTTTTTACTTGACGCTGCACGCGTTTTACATTGCTAAGGTCTGCAGGGTTTTGTTTTAGTGGATCAAGTGCGTCGCCTTCGTTAATGTCTTGTACTGTTATTTCAGTTGTAGTTTCCGATCGGTCAGTAGTCACAGTCGTGTCGGACTCCAAGTTCAGTTCCTGTACATTGTCGATGTCTCGGAATTCTGGTAATTCTGTATTCTGCAGTTCTCTGTCTTTATCTGTGGTCTCTATTTCGTCATTTGTCTTTGCCGATGATGTTATATTACCATCCCCGGCGCTGCGTAGCTCAAGGGGTATATTATTTATAATCACTGTGCGCTTCGGACTTGTGGGTTTTCTAACGTTTACGTTCTTTATGTTAATTGTGATTTTAGGAGATTTGTCTAACTTATTGTTAACTCCCCGGGTTGGCGTTGGATTTCTATTGTTGTTGTTCCCTGTCTTCGTCTTGGTTACGGTCAACGTCTTACGTTTAAGGTCCAGTTTGTCGTTTATCTTGCTTATATTTGCGTTCGTCGGTCGGAGAAAGCCTGTCGCCGAGTTGGCGCTAAAGTCAACATGAGGCTGCATTGGCTTCACACGGTTGGAAAATCCTGCCTTATCTTCCTTAACAATTGGCATGATACCCATTTCATTTTGAGATAATTCGGTTTGTACGATGTTAAAGACGTGTTCGGGCTGCGACTTGGCCGGCAAGAATGGATCCTGCTCTAGCCAAGGGCTTAAATCAATGGATCCTAGTATGCCAGTGCCGCAACTCTGGCGTTCGTTGTCTGTAAACTCAGCGGGTATGAAAATATGTGGTTGAAAAGTCCCGCCACCCACTGCTCGGCATAAAACTTGTGCTAGAGAGACTCTTCTGAGCGAATGAAGCTGAGCTGGTGTAAAGGAGCTCTCGAAACCGCCATTCTCATACCAGAAGCGATCGCCACGTCGCGAGTTGCTAAACTGTTGTGCTATGATGCATGCAAAAGTTGGGCCCACTAGTCCGCCTATTACAGGCCTTTCCGCAATGCCGCCAACAAAGAGATCGATGTCGTGAACGCTGCGATAAGCGTGTCCAATTCGCTTCGCTGACTCTGGACCGACCACATTAGCTATGGCAGAGATAGATGCAGAGAAATCTGGAGTAAATATGCTGAATGACAAAGTGGGGAACAACATTACCGAATTCATCCCAGCTCTGAATCGGGCTGAGACCACAAGGAACTCGCCACGCAGTGTAGGGAGCTAAGCCGTGATCACGGCCACGTTGGATATTGATGGCAGCCAGGTCAAGACCAAAGGGAAATCCCGGAGTTTGGAACAAATGATTGGTCAGTTCGGGCGTAATGAACTCGTCTCGCTTGAGCGCTCGTTGGGATGCCAGTCCACGTAGCAGGCGATGCAGTGAACCCGCAGTTCCAATGTCTCCAATCTGAAACTCCTCATGCAAGCTAACATCTGCAAATTGAATTAAATTAGATTACCAAAAATCATATATATCGATCTTTAGGACTAACTGTTGTTGATCACGTTGTGATGGCGATCACAGCGCATGTACGAATTCTGGACTAGGGAGTGGCCAAATCGAAATGCTGCTGAGGAGAATGCATTGGCCACAGTCGGATTGACCTTTGGATCGTAGCCTTCATAGTAGCCGGTACTCATGAGCTGCAAGTCGAACAGCTTGCACACCTCTTGGCCTAGCACAACCGGCAGAAACTCTCTATATGTTATGTGCTGAAACATGGCGCCGATAATACGGCGCGTCTCCTGGTAGATCTTCTCGTCGCTCCAGTGTGGATTCAGCTCACTCAGCTCCATGGCAATGCGATTGTGCTCACCCACCCACACATGGTGCATGGCCAGGAGACCAGGCTGCTCGCCACTGCGTCCGTCGCCAGCTCTGATGCATTGCGTCGCAATGGCGCCGCGTTGACACACATCTTCGGCCGGATTCCCGCGGCCGTATATCAGCAGGCCGTTGCGAAAAATGCGTGCATTATCCGAGGATTTTGCACTGTTTGAGTAAATCGGTGAGGCGTCGATATAGGATGTGGCCTGATTGGTTTGCTCTCGCCAGGACAAAACACAGTCGCGTCTTTGAGCCGGTGCGGAACGCAGAAACTCCAGACAGCGAACCTTAAGTGGCGACAGCCAGGGATCATCTAGTGGTACCTTGATGGGAAAGCACGATGGATGAAAGTCCTTGCCGCCACAGCAGCTGGGTATGGAGCCATTAATCGAACTAGAGGAAAAACCAAAATCGAAGCTAAATTTAGCATTCTATCTTACACTCACTTTTCTTACCGCGGCTGGGCTGTGGAGGTCATATCGTGATCCAGCATTTGGCCCCACTGCGCTATCATTAGAGTCAAAGGTGCTTCGCCTTCCCTTGCTCCATGCACCAGCAGGCTGACAAATCGCGATGAGGACAAAGTGCTGCCATCTGTAGAGCTGCGAACGCTGTCCACTCCATCACCATATTCGGGCGGCAAGAACCGATTAAAGGGCATCTGTGCAGCGCCCCAGCGAGGTCTTCGCTTGTTGTTGCAAGTGCCATCGTGTGTCCGATAGCGTTCCGCTGCCGGCATACATGGTGGAGGATCCCGAACCGGGCATAGACCCTCTAGGGCAGTGCGACGCAATGAGATTTTGTGTGCATGCGATTGCCGTGCCAGCTCATCGATGTGCTGGAAGCTAAATGGAGGAGACAATACTTCTGGTTAGCTCATCCCAATCCTTTTGCCGTGTGGATGTCGCCGACATGGCTACGTTCAAACTTTATATTCAAGTGCTCACTACAAGCGTTAGCGGCATCTATTTATAAAACGTTCAAGTTGCACGAAGTTGGGAACTAACATCGACCCAAACGAGTTCGTCGCAAGATGAGGGATCCACCAACAAATTAAACCAAGTTGCGTTTTCATTGGTGTACTCTGAATTTGTGTGTGTGTGTGTGTGAGAGTGTGTATACGGTTTGTGGGAAAACGCATACGAAATCAAAACGCCAGCAGCTGACTTTAATTTAGTCGCTCTGGCTTTCCATTTACAGCAAGGTTTCTACTCTTTCTCTGGGGTATAATTAACTAATCATGCGCGTTGCGATGCTTAGCAAAAGACTCCTAATAGATCATGTAGTTCTTATTAAGAAACAAGATTTGAAAATATATGAATGTACAAGATTTAATAAAAATAATAATAATAAGATCGTAATGATAAATTCAGATACACAAATAAAAAAAATATATAAAAACTGTTTCCACTTTTTATAATCTAATTAAATCCACTAACTGCCTTTGTGTTCAGTATTTTTTTGTGTTGCTAAATATATATCTTTAAATAGATTTTAAAAATGTTTTTAGCTAACATTAATGTTTATATTTTGACATATATATATATATATATATATATATAGTTTTTTTAAGGATATAAAAAAGCAAAGAAGTTAAAAATAATATATACAAAAAGAACTTTCTATTGTCTACATTAATATGTTTTATATATGCATTTCTGATAAAAGCTCTTTATTTGACATACAGCTAGATGATAGATAAAAATGATATATATTTTAGAAAAAAGAAACCAATAACAAGCAAACAACATTTTCAATCACCTTAAACATCAATTATAGATTAGTGAAAGTTTATATATTTTAGATCTTTTAAATCTAGATCTGTTGTTAATTTAAAAAAAAAAAAAAACAGCAAAAATATTAAACACGAAATAATGACTTGAAAATAAATCAATATGAAAAAAAATAAATAAATAACAAAAGAAAAATACACAGATATAAAACAATATTATAAATTGACACAATAAATTTAAAGAAAAATATTTCGAAAATTAATCATTTTGTATTAATAGATATATAAATAAAAACCAAACAAAAAATTAAAGTTTTCAACTAGATTTAAAATGATATTACAAAATCGTAATATAATATATTTTCATGAAAATAAAAATTGAACGGCGAAAATTTCTTAAAAATTTAATTTCAATTCCTTTTGTTTTCGATCTGCATTGTAGAATTTCAAGCATTTGCCACCATTGCATAGAAGGGTATCCTAAAGTCGTTGTACTACGCTACACTCAGTGAGGTGAAAGTGAAAAATACCTGCTCTAAAGCTCAGCGTATCACAATTTTCTTATTTTCATTTAACTTCATTTACTTGATTTACAAAACAAAAAACAGCGCTCATCGCCCTTTACCTTAGACAACGAGCCGTATACGCAATCTCTGATGGACATACATACATACATAAGTATATGTATGTATATATTTATAAATAAACAGAAATGTAAAGCGCAGTCGCAGCCGCATTTGAAGTCGCGTTCAATGACCTCAGCAGCTTCGCAACAAAACAAATACAAACGAATATATATTTGATATATATGTACATATATAATATGTTGATATGTGTATGTATGTATATGCCTTTATATGTGTATATTTATGCTTTCATACGCCTTTGGTGCTTGAGGCCGAATTCGTTAGGCTTGAAGAAATCGAAAGTCGCGTCTTGTAGTTTGTATTTGTATTTGTGTGTGTGTGTTTTTTTATTTTTTATTTTTATTTATTTGTGTTTGTATCTTTCTTTGGCATAAAAGTGGCCGGCGAACCTTTTGTTGTTATTGTTGCTGCTGTTGTTGTCGTCGCCATTTGATGTAATCAAATTGCGAATACTGAGACGGATACTGCGACTGCTACGGCAACTGCGACTGCGACTGCGACTGTGACTGAAGCTGAGACTTATTAGGAGACGGCGGGACAGAGCGTCAGAGCGACAGAGTTAAATAGGAAAGCGTCATGCGTTTTTCTCCATATTATTTCTAGCATTTGCCCATAAACAATCTACTCAATACATATGTGGCTTTATAATTAGCGTCGCTCACATTCACTCGCTTTCTTCTAATTTGGCTAAATAACTGCTTTTGGCAATATTAATGAGTGCGCCAACTCGTGGTCACATCATCAGCAATGAGAAGGCAGCAGCTGATATTTAATTGTAGCAAACGTATCGAATATTTCGTAATTTTAATTGGGGCAAAATGATCGAAGAGTAGATACCCTCTAAGCTTTAGTAAACGAATAATTGGTAAGAGGAGAGGTAAAAACGGGGCATCTTTGCTTTTATGGTTTGAATGGCTATTGTTGCCAGCTCATTGGGCAGCGCAGGCGATTCGCAATTACATAAAAGTATTTGGGCAGCTTTGGCTCATTGCACCTGCACACCTGTGTGTGTAAGTATTTGTATTTTGTAATTGTATCTGTCTTTAAGTGAAAGTTCTGTTGTGGCTTCACTTTATTGCTGTTTATGTGTGGAAAATTGTACGGATTTTATTTGTATTTATGTTGTTGCTATATTTGTTGCTGTATAGAGTCAGGCCAAGTCAGGCTGACTCGCACCTGAACCCGTTGTGAAAAGTGAAAACGTGCAAACTGGAAAAACTACAGCAGTGAGCGCTATTTCCGTTGCCGTTGTCCAAAGAGGTCATTTACTTTTGCACTGGCCAGCAATCAGCACACAGCTCAGCTCAGCTTAGCCACGGGCCCAGCCCTGCCCACCTTTAATTTAGCTTTTGCTATCACACAATTTGGCTTAGCTCCAAAATGGCCGAGCCGGGTCCAGACTGTGACGACGGCGACGCTGCTGCTGCTGCTGCTGGCTTGGCAATTATGTGGCATTTCAATGTCAAAGTGAAAGTTGACTCTCAGCAGCAGTCACGGCAACAGTCGTTGTCGTTGTCGTTGTCGCTGAATGTCGATTTAGATACAATTTAACGGGTGTCTCTGCAGCCCCCCTCTACCCCTCTGCTCCTGTAAGTGCCACCACCAGCTACTGCTCACATTTCGGAGCACTTTTGTCAGCGCACTTCAACTCCAACTCATTAGCCATGGTTGCCATGGAGTCGTAGAACTCGTTAATCAAGCGAGAAAGTTACCACTCTTATGGCCAGACGGTGGGGCACTCCCCTCAAATCATATGCTCAGATTATTGATATATTGTTTTTTCTCTTCTCCTTTTGCATTAGATTCGCTCCAGGCGCAACAACTTTTGCCAACTGTGAGACATGTCAAGAGATGTGGAGTATTCACAATAAACGAATATGAAATAAATTAAATATTGAAGTTAATAGATTTTCTTTTTGTACATTTGCTGCAGGACAATTAGTAAATTTTGCAGCAAATGTGCTTAAATTGGATTCAGCATATATGTATGAGCATGGTATAATCTATAAAGATGTTTGGTAAGAACTATTTATTAAAGATTCTCTGAAGTCTGAGCCGAAAACTTCCTTTAATTATAGATTAGCCATAGAAATACAAAATTACGATGTGAGTTGGAATTCAATTCAAAAACGAAACGATTAAATTACAGAATATTCCTTCATAAATATTTTGTGTTTCAGTAGAAGAAGTCTAGAGTAAAACTTTTACAAAATTATCAGACTTACGCTCCAAACATTGGAGAATTCAGGGTATATTAGAAACGCCACGCCCTCCGAGGTGAGGTAACATTTTTTAGAGCATCAATAGCTAGTTAGTTCCCAATCTATGAGTGTAAAAATATATCTGAACATATTGGAATCGGCGCACCATCATGTCTTTCTTTTCAGTGATTTATGTCTTTTCTAATTATTTGTATTTTCCAGTGAAAACTTCTCATTTTCATTGCCAATAACTTTGTGCATGTGGCAAAGTCATATGATATATTTATGTGTGATGACACCACTCACCCACTCACCCACTCAACCAGCCACCCACACACACGCTTAACCACTCACCCACCCGTTGGGCGGTCAGGAGAACTTACTTGTGACGAAATGCCTTGGTGGCTTCGATGGTTGCATAGGCGGCCATCTCTCGTTGCTCCGACTCGGCATTGGGCGCATTGAAGCGGGAGAGCAGTGCGGCTGGATGATTGTCCTGCAGCGTTTGACCTTGAATGCAAAAATAAAAAAAAAAACAAAAAAGGACAGAGAACAGAGATGAGGAATAGTTGCAAATGTAGTTGCAGCAATAAAAGTAGCATATCGCACACCATTAAGCAGCATTTGCGGCTGAATTCTGCCGTAGAGGTCGGCCATGGCATTGAGTCCTTGCTGCACGCTCTGCTGCAGCGCCACATCCATCAGAGTGGGACGACGGGAACGTGGTCTCCGTTGGCCTTGGCCGTATGTCAGCTCTGCCGGTATGGTTAATGGCCGAGGTAACTCATGAGTGGGCGGTTTGTTGCCAGCATATCCCACAGATTTCTCCCGCTCCTGGCCGGCACTCGACTCCGCCATCAGCAGCAGACTCAACAGCAGCGTCAACAGCAGCGCCAACCGCAGCATAACAACTTTGCGCCTCATGTGGCAAGTGACACTGCAATGCCCAGAAGCTGCTAAATCAGTAAAATTACCTCAGTGCCACGGAAAATCGGAATTTAAGATATTCTCTAACCTGTTACCTGTGCATAAACAAAGGGAAAGTATTTATTATACCATTATTGTTGTCGATATATACTCTATATATTTCATTCAGTGTAAATATGTGGAGTGGGAGAGTGAGAGAGAAAGAGAGAGTGAGGGAGATAGATTGACGTTTGGAAGTTACAAGAAAATTTCTAGAATCAGATGCAGATTTAATTACAAATATATTTATGATCTTTGATTTGATTGCTTGGCTTCATGCAACTTAATAAAGGGTATTTTTTAGTCGAGCTATTTCTAGTCGAGCGCTATAATTTATTGAAATGAGCTCTGTGCAAAATTGATGCAGCGAGGAAACCCCACTTTGAATCAATAAAAGCGCAAATTAACTATAATTATTGATGGAGTTACGTTGCAGATCATCAATGTAATGCCGATAGTTATTGTTGTTGTTGTTATTGGTATAGCTATAGATGTGACTGATATTGTGACAAATTACATCAGCCCCTTGCAAAATGTATTATTGTGTGGAAATGCAGGCCAGTGTTTTTATTGAGGTAAATTTATTTATTTATTTATGTAATAATTATTTTGTGCATTCCACGTAAACTAACTGTATAAATGATTTCTTTGAATATGAATTAATATTCACATATATATATATATATATATATATATTTATATATAATCATATATATATATATATTTATATGATTGTGTTTGCTAACAATTTAGATTCAATTCAATTCAATTTCATTTATATTCTAAAAATTTAAATTTCATTTTAACTTTTCGACTCTGAGCAACAAATTTTCTTCTTTACATATAATATATACTGAATGGCCGAGTCAAATTGTTCAGTTTATGCATAGATCCCATAAAGTCTATATTTCACTATAATTCACTGATATGTGGACAAGTACAAATATTGTAAATAGGAAAAGACATTTAATTTTTATAGGGATTTACTGCCGTGCTGTAGTTATTTATTTATTGCTAAACGTCCCACAGTGATTTGCCTGTAAAATATTGGAATTCAACAAGTCAACATAGTGTCACGTTTACCTTTAATGCGGTCTAAAGCAAAAGCCGTGTAATACACAGTTTTTTCCGATGCGTCATGTCATTAGTATATAGTAAATAAAAAGTATGTATGTATATAGAGATATATTACTATAACTCTGTTATGATTCCAAATTGAAATTGTGTTTCAATATAACTTAATTTAAGTTTCTCTCTATATATAGTAATATCGAAACTATTTCATCACTTTGTTAACTGAGCGTACCAAAGAAATATTTATCAACTGAAATCATCATACATACATAATAAGATACTCTATATATACTATATTAAATGTAAATTACTGTTGCTGATACAGATAGATAATATCCATTGCATCAGAGCAACTCAACAGACTATATCTGTGTGTATAGCATAAACGACTTAAGCAGTTGCTGCCATCGACTACAACATTCTAGAAAATGTCAGGTGTCAGCTAAAGTATGAAATCGCATCAATGTCCCTGAGAGACATTTATGTGTGTGCATAAATAAAATGTGATATGTATATATAACCATCATTAATTTCTATTTTATTTAACCACGTCCCTTGTGCAGGTGTCAAGGTAAACCGTTTTTCGTAGAATTTCATAATTAGTTCTACATAGCATTTTGTTAATAAGCTTGATATGGGGATTGTATAATAGGGACTGTCAAAAATATATTATTATATAGTATATATAATATATGAGAACATATTATATAATATATTATATTTGTATATCAATTAAATTATATTAAATAATAAATATAATAATTTAATAAAAATTAACATGTTTTGATAAATGAATTATTAAAATATAAATATTATTAATTTGATTCCTAATTAAAAAATTTTATTTTTATATAATATAGATAATATACTAAGTTAATTGTGTTTTCATATTAGCTTTTAATAATATGATTTTTGCTTTTGATTTTTTTTCTGAATTTTAATTTATTATTTGGGCTTTAATGCAAAAGGCCAATATTTTGCATAAGGCACTTCTTTGTCTACGACAGCGGCCTTGCAGCAGTTGAATCAGCCAGGAAATTGGTTGGCTTAGAGAGGCATTTGCCGGCAAGAGTCGAAACGATTTGTTCGAATGGTTTGGGACACGCTCACTTAGCCAACTGTGGCAAGTTGGCCATTAGCCGGCGTAATCAATGCTCATGATATTTAAGCAAGAGAGAGAGAGAGAGAGAGAGAGAGAGAGAGAGAGAGAGAGAGAGAGAGAGAGAGAGAGATAGTCAGAGGGAGAGAGGGGGAAAAACGGAAATTGATATTGAATACCTTAAATTCAATTTGCAGCCAAATTGATTAACACCTGCTGCAATTAAGTAGCGGTAAATGTGCTTTAATCACTTTTGCTAGCTGCTTCTGTGTCATGAACGGGCGACGACAGATATTCACTGAATCAATGCGCGACGTGATTGTTGTTTGTGATTTTTGTTGTTGTTGTTGTTGGTATTCTTCCTGTTCCTTTTCCACAGTTTGCTGATTTCACTCTCGAATACCATGCGCCGCACACAAAATAGAAACTTTTTCGCGTTTGTATCTTTGATCGCCGTAAACCGAACTAAATCGATTCTCACCATACAGCAACCATTAGAAGCCAAAAAGACTGAGATGCCAAAGCCACAGCCAAAGCTAGAGCCAGAGCCAGAGCCAGAGCCAGAGCCAGAGTCAGAGCCATAGCTGGAGCATACAGAGTACACAGATGCCACAAAAAAAAAAAAAACTTCCACAACTCGCGACGCCGCCGTTGCTCACCAAAAGAAGAAAAAGATCAACGCCTGACGAGCGACCAGTTCTCGCTGCTTCTGCTGCGGCTGCTGCGACTGCTGCTGCTGCGACGGCTGCTGCGGGCATCTCGTAGTAGCAGTTTATTTTATTTTTTTCTTTACTCTTCTACAAGTTTATTATTTATTTTCAGTAATAATGCTTTCTGTATAAAATAGCCGGAGGCTGCGAAAATGGCTGGGCAACTTCATTGATTCGTCGATTCATAGTTGGGGTACTAGCTTCTAGGCCTCGGGGCAAACGCGACTTGGTCGCTTATCTCGCGACTCATCGAACTGCTTTCAATTAGAAGAGAAAGTTCTTGCTACAAAAACAAAAGCAACAAAATCAAAATAAAAAGTGAAAAAGCAACACACAAACGTCGTTTCGCCTGAAGGGGCAAAGATGCTTATGCTCTCTGCCATCGTCGCCTCACCCAACAGCGGAAAGATTTAACAAAAAATTGCACCTCATAAATTACATAGTTGATATATCAGAGTTGCCAAAAGCTGACTCACTGATCTCAAACTGATTGAGCGAGAGTCCAAAAATAAACCTTGAGGAAGCGAAATTAAACTACTCAAACGGTCAAGAAGAGACACGTTTTGAAACAATATTGTTAGAAAGTAATGGAAACAAGAGGTAAGTAAAAGCGAATTGAATCATTATATGAATTTGAAAAGTAATACATTCTAACTGGTCTCTATATTGGTCTCTAAATGAAAAACTACTGACTAAATAGTAAAATAAACATTTTTGAATTATTTCCCTAAGGTAAAGAAAAAGAATTAATTAAACTCAAAATAATCTGCAATTTGTATTACTGATCAGAGCCAGAGTAGTCAATGCCGGATGTAAGATGAAAGATGAAGAAAAGAGCAAAACAAGGTTTCAAAGTGTTCCTATATTTGTTAGCACTTTTTATTCACATACTACAATAATATGAAAATATATATTTTCAAGTTTTCTAACTTTATAAATATTTCTAGTTATTATATATAGACTATACTTATACATATTAGATATTCTCAATTGGATTTAAACGATTTTCGAGAAAGCGAATAAAGTATTTAGTCTTTATAGTCTCTGGTTATATGATTATATCTGTTTTTCTTTCTAACTATATATTTTAGAAAATAGTTTTAAGTAAGAGTAAGTTTCCAAAATCTCAAATTATTAAAAATAGTTGATTTGTTCTATAGGTTAACAATATGTCTCTAATTGTGCAGTTTGTTTATTAATAAGACTCAAACATTGATTTTATTCATAATTATTCAGCTAAAAACTTTCAAATGATTTAGATTTAAAAAAAATAATATAAAATCTTCTCTAAACGTTCCCTGCACTTAGATGCCAAGCTAAAATAAAGGTATTTTAAGCCAATACATGTTTATTTAGCGAACATTTCCAGAAGATACTAAAAGTTGTACAATTTCTGTGCGTTTATTTTTTATATTGTGTATTGAGATGAGCAAAGATGTTTTTTTTTTTTTTTTCTAAAAATACGTTTCATATATGTACGAACATCGAGTAAAGATAGAAGTTCCACAGCCAACAAATTGTACCTCTTATGCTGTATACAGAAAAATATATAGAACAACATTATCTTCTGTGCATTAAAAGCAAAAAAACATGAGAAATATAATCCTAATTAATGTTAAGAATGTGGGCTCATGCATTGTTATAAACAATGCTAAAAGCATTGGTTGGCCCGGCATGACTAATTACCATTTGTGCTGACGATAAGGCAGAATAATTGAAAAATTAAAAAAAAAAAACAAGTCATTATATTTATATATTTCCAAACCATTAGATAAGCAATCGATCAATTCTGATTGCAACTTAGTTGACCGAAGTCGGAATAGTACATATGTATACATGTATTTATGCATATCAATGCCATCTGGCGAATGGCGCTGTAGACCGTTCTAGCTACGTATACGTGTTACGTATGGATCTCTTAAATGGAATGTACGAAAGCAAATTAATTTGCTAGCCATATCCACGCACTGGGTAATTGAATTCAATTGAACTGAGTGCGCAGCTCGTAAAGAAAACGGGGGAATAGCCAAACGACAAACTTTGATCCATCAAAAGCTTCGCACGAAGAGAGTGCGAGGAGCAAGAAGCGAGAGCGCTCGACGTAGGCGTCAAATCGAAATGAAATGGAATGTGGCTGGTGACGATTGTGAGTGTGCGAGCGAGATAGTGAGACGTGAGCAGTGGCGGTTTGTAAAACTGAGACTGGGTCACTGTTACAAGCACAAGAATATATGAGTGAATCGGCTCATAAAGAGACAGGGAGAGAGAAAGAGAGTGGGATAGTGAGCGAGCACACACACTGCTACTATCGATGTTGCGGTTAGAATCGAAATTGAGTTAAAGTTAGAAAAGAGAGGAAGAGAGCGAGAGCGCAATGACTAAGCAGCGACAGAGCGGGTACAGCATTGAACAAAGAATCGTTTGCATTTGACAGATTCAGACTTCGCTTTCATTTCGTTCTTTTTTAACCGCTCTATTGTAATTTAAAATTTTTGTTTTTTTTTTTTTAACATTTCTTCTTTCACTGGTGTTTTACTTTCACACGCAGGCAAAAAGGTTCGCAGCAATCACAATGACAATGACAACGCCCACACGATAGCCAGCCCCCTCAATTTATTGCTGATAA
This sequence comes from Drosophila borborema, assembly GCA_030914335.1. Lineage (NCBI taxonomy): Eukaryota > Metazoa > Arthropoda > Insecta > Diptera > Drosophilidae > Drosophila > Drosophila borborema. Next base: position 10,816,502 of record JAUESP010000306.1, read on the forward strand.
GTTAGCTTTTTCTTCTGCTTCTTCTACGGCTTCTTCTTATAATTCCTTTGCCCCTTTTGTTGCAGAAGTTTAATTGAATTTTGAATTTGTCTCAAGAAGTTGTGCGTAAGTTTTTTTGATTAAAAATCTTAGAGTTTATTCGCATTTATTGTATGTTAATTTAGGTTTTCACACATTTGTATAAAATAAAATTAATATTAGGAATAATAAATACAATTTACATATGTTATGTTTATATGCAGCAGACACATCAATAATTTGCATTCCATCAAAAATAGTCTAACAAATGAGTTTGATTTGTATTGTTTTATTGCTTTCATTGCGTATTCATATTTCTGAATTGATCAACATATCAGTTTTTACCTCCGGATTCGGTCTGGAAACTACCAGAAGCGAGCTCCAAAAAATTTACATTTTAGGTGTGTCGTGTACTTAAACATATAAAATAAGCTTACAAATAAGGCATAATGTATGTGTGTATATGTGTTGAGAGTATGTGTGTGTATATATGTAGATATATGTATGTATGTATGTTGCTAAAGTATTGCACTATATAGTATTATTATGGTAACCAATTTACATACGTTTTTTCAAAAATAAATTTATACTCATATACATAGGACGCCTACGAGATACACCCAAAAGCCTTTGTGAGAATTTCGCATGAAAAATAACGGAAAATTATTTAAAGCTTAAATGTAGGAAACCCTAAAGTAATAAAGAAAACTTGTTGTAACTGGCAAAGGGGCAAGTTGAAAATCAAATAGACGGAAAAAGATATATATATATATAGAGAGAGACAGAGACACAGAGAGAGAGAGAGAGAGAGAGAGAGAGAGAGAGAGAGAGAGAGAGAGAGAGAGAGAGAGAGAGAGAGAGAGAGAGAGAGAGAGAGAGAGAGAAAGAGAGAGAGAGAGAGTGAAAGAAAGATAGAGTGAGAGATATATTAGATTAGGGACAGTTTAAGTGTAGAAGAGGACTGCTTGTTATGTTCTGTAGAAAAGTTTGATAATATTCTTGGTTTAATTAGATCAGATCCAAACGGAATGTGATTCCAACTCTCTTGCGACAGTTGCCTTTCCAATTGCATTGTTTCTTAAACACTTTTAAGCCTCTAACATGACCCCCTGGACCTTGGGCTATCAAAATCCATAGCAGCATAACCGAGTCTGGTCCCGCTTTGCCCGAAATTGGGTTTGCTGCTGAAAATCAAATTTGTTTGAATCCAGCACTCGTCGTCTCCGACATCCTGCCCGTAAGCCGCGCCCAACAAGCCGCCCAACCACCATTATTGACGTCGATCGCCGGCACGGGTGACCGCATGCCTGGACTGTTGCTGCTGCTCCTTGTCACGTAGCTCCTTGATGGCGCCCACGGTGCCGAACATCACCTTGGCTGTCAGCTGTGTGTGATGCGAGGCGTTCGATTTGCTGCTGGCATTTGCGTTGGCCTCCCGATCTAGGCCCGTGTTCGCATTGGTGTAGGCGTTCGTATAGGACACGTAATTGTTGTTGAGATCGCGACCGCAGCTGCACTGATGCGACATGTTGCACGTGTTCTAGTTAGAGCTAAAGAATCGGCTTATCGATCGACGACGACGGACGGAAGAGGCGACGGTTGAACTGCGACGTGGATTTGATATATTGGCTAGCTAGTTGCCCACTTATTGTAGTTGCTGTCTATATTTATATATAGATTTATATATGGGTATATATGTATATTTAATATAGCCTTTGCCCAGTTGGATTCAAAGTCTTGCAGCAGTTGATCCGCTCGCTGTGTGTGTGGGTTGCTTGGCGAACGCGCGTATGCACGAAACAAAACTCAAAGTAAAGTTGTTTCTGCTCCTCGTCGTTGTTGTGGTCGTCGCCGTCGTCCGATAGTCGCTCACACTTTCACAGACTCACTAGAACTAATTTCGAAAAACTGTGGTGTTGTTTTTGTGGCGTTACCAGCCAGTCAGCCAGAGTCACAGCAGCAGCAGCGACGGCGACAGCGACGGCAACGGCGACGATGAGCGCTGAGTATCAAAGAGAGCGAATGAGAGCGAGTGCAGAGCGCGAACGTCAACACAAGCGTCAGCTGAGCGAGCGTGAGCCGCAAGGGAGCCATCTGAGTGCCAAAATAAAATAAATAAAAACTCTCTGCTGCTGCTGCTGCGATCGTCGTCTCTGTTTTGTTTTTGTTGCTTCTGCTGTTTGCTGCTAGTGGGCGCTGCAGTGAAATGATAAATTTCTCTACACTTTGCAGTCGATCTACACTGGTGAGCGTTGAAGCAAAGCGCGATTTAAATATTTGAAATATCTGACAGTTGTGTGATCGATCGATTACTTAGGCGAATAATCATAACAAATTTGTCAACAGAAAATTATTTGAGTGAAATAAGAGAAAGCATTTAATATATACATATATATTGTTTTTTGCATTTAGTAGTAGAACAAAATTATTGATTCAGTGTGCGTCTAGCACTTGGAAGCTGCTGCTGCTGTTGTTGCTGCGATGATGACGTTTCAGTACGCTCAGTACGACGTCGACGGCTTGTTAAGCTGCGCGCGAGAGCTTTCTTGATTGCAGCTTCGTTTCTAATGGCCTCTCCCTCTCCTTCTTGAGTTCCCTTTTCAGTCGAGCTCAGTATGTAATTTGTGCTGCCTGCGTCGACGCTGCGCTTGTGTAATATTTGCGTCGCCGTCTCCGCTTGCTTGTTTTGGTTTTTTGTTTTCTGTTTTTGTTTTTTATTTTTGAGTGGTATTGTATTTTTGTTGTTACTTATTTGTTGCTCGTTTTTGCTTATAACATTTTGCGAATTCCAAGCGCACGCTCCAAGCAGCAAACAACAAAAAACATAAGCAACAATTACGACAATGCTATAGTAAATTATAAGTGCACGCGCATGAGTTTCAGACGGTGAGCGCCATCAGGTGAAAATCAGTAAGCGCTGCAGCAGCGGCTGGCTCACCTGTTGCCTTTCACGCACACACACATGCTTGCTTGCATGGCTGTAGTCTTTATGAGTGTTGTTTTTGTTGGCATTCATCAGGTTTCATTCACCTTTTGGCAGCAGCAACAGCAGCAGCAGCATTCGCAGCAGCAGCTCCGGTCGCAATATATATTTTAAGAAAAAAAAAAAAAAATAAATAAAAATAAATAAATAAAAAAACTTTTGTCTATGTGGCCGAATCGTTTAGTTTACATAATTGGAATGCAAATAGGCTTGAATCACTCGGAGTGCTCTGTAGTCTCATCTTGTTGGTTTTGTTGTTGTTGTTCTTGTTTGGACAGCTGCACCTTGCACATTGCGCATTGCAATTGCGCATACGCAACGTGAAGCAGCCGGGCCCTAAAACGGAAATGTCATCAAACGTATCCAGCGTTGAACCTGACCTAATTTTTAGCTAGCAACAATTCTATGAGCGGTCGCCAGGCGCATTTAGAATGACATAAACAACGATCGTCATGGCGACGGAGACGGCGACGTCGCAGCTGACGCAGATACTAATGGCGAAGGCGACGTCGACGTCGACGTTGACGTTAACGTTAACGTCGACAACAGCGCCAGCAATAGCGCATTCGCTTTCGATCAAGTGACCATATCACTTTCCTCCATTCGCGAGCCACAGAGTGGAACTACCAGTTTTCTCCAAGAACTTAAAGTTGACCCATATACTTACATACACAAGCATGCACACACAGATATAAAGATGGCGTCGCTGCGACGGTTCCAGTGGGTGGCAGTCAGAATGCCGCAAGAAAGAGCAGGCGAGAATTAAAGAGTTATTTGTACTTGAAGAGAGTAGAAGTTTGAAGAGAATAAGAGAGCTAGAGAGAGAGAGAGAGAGAGAGAGAGAGAGAGAGAGAGAGAGAGATGGAGAGAAAAAGAGCGCAAATACTGGTGATTTGAAGAGTTCGAAAAGAAAGCGAAAAAGAAATTTCAATGCAGTGAAGCGTAGAATGGATAACGCATACTAACATACGTACATATATGCATACGGGTAAATGTATATGTATATGAACACACATACATTCACACACGTTCGCACAAACAAAACGCCGACGACCGCTGCTTACCTACTTCTGGCCCTGCCAGGCGGCTCTGTCCAAAAAAAAGTGTGTCACTCAGAAGAAACCGGCAGCAGAGTCAGCCGCGGCAGACGCAGCGCCGCGTTGAAGAGAGGCCGGTAGCAACATTCTTTGCTGACTTTCTGCTTACACACCACTACACAAACATGGATGCACAAGCATACATATAAAAATGCAAGAGTAGGCAAATACTTGTACACACATACATATATGTATCGTCTTTGTTCTAATTATAGTCACGAATACACTTACACTCGCATACATATGCTGCTATTCGTGTACAGGGTATGCTTGTGAGTATGCTGACTTTTAGCTTATGCTGTTGTAGCTGTTGCTGCGGCCGTTGTTGTTGTAGTTTTTGATATCTAACGCTACATAAGTTCATCTGGATCTCAAGTGCATTTGGCGCTGCGCTCAGTTTGTTTTTTCTCATGCGCCGAATCAATTAAAAGCCAACTAAAAAACTTGTTGTGGGAAAAATCGCCGAAAACCTGCATAAAAATCGTGATTTTTTCATCTTTTTCTTTTTTTTGTCATCTTACAAGTACTAAAAATGTTTTCTTTGGCGTTTATTTTTCTGCTTATGCATTTTCGGTGGGAAGTTTACAATGCAGCTGTGTATGTATGAGTAGGTGTGGGCCAAACTGGTTGAATGGTAGTTGGATGGCTGGCTGGCTGACTGGCTGGCTGGTGGGTTAGTGCGGGTTTGTTGCCCCCATAGCCACAGAGTCAGTGTTGCAGCCGGATCCACTGCCAGTGCTCCAAATGATGATTTATGACTGAACTTGTCCACTGGAGCACTAAATTGAAATTACTTGAGTTTCGGCTTGCAGCTGTTTTTTATTTGGCAGCACGGCACTCGATATCCTCGACAGACTCTCGGCCAGACGCTGGCGGACAGCACAAAGCAAACATATGGCATGGAACGCGGCTAATGACTGACGCCGCACACTCGGACCACTGGGAAATTTATTAACCTGTTCCGGTGTGTAACGCAGCGACCTTTGAGATTAGCCAACAACGCTGCGAGCAGTTGGCCAGGCTATATGGACATGGACATGGATATGCATATATGGAGATGTCATGCCATATTCGTCATGAGTCGCCCGTTATCAATGCTAAGATTTATGATCGCTATGCTGCTTTGAATACTGCGGCACAGTTAGATAATCTCTTCTTTTTTTTTATATTTTACAGATACTCAAGCGACTCATGGCTATAATCAGTTGACGTCATTGTTGTAGTTACGATTGAAGTTCATTGAAATAGTAATAAGCACAGCATATTGTGCCACGCAAATCTCAATGCAATTGCAAAGTTCATCATGATTTGGGATAATTATGATGCCACGCGTTGAGCGCTCGACCGTATCAGGAGTGCGTTACGTATACGCCCGATTGGCAATTAGCCACGACCGCATCAAGACTTTGTGTCCCCGCCACGCCGATTCCAAAAACTTGCCCCAATATAGTAGTACATGCATTTATCGCCGTATTTTGCAATTAGCCAGCGATTTTCGTATTACGTAGTTGAACTATTTACTATTAAGCGCGCAGCGGGCGACAATTGCTGATGGCTTCTGCTAGTTGGCAATTTGACATCTGAATTGCTATTAGGAATTACCAGGACGCTTTTAACGCGTGTCCTTTTAGCTGTTGACTGTGTTTACTGCCCGCAGCTTTACACACTGCGTAGGTTCACTTCCATTGAAAGTTACATCAACAAAATTTACGCTTAACGACATTTTCATTAAGTATTAATAAAAGTTAGTCTATAATTTCCTACTTGGGTAAAAATCTCAATTATGGCTCACGGTCTCAATGCAAATGTAATATACGCAAGTCTATTTATATTTAATTAAATGATTATGCTAGCCGACATATTTACATTTCTTCTATATTTCTGATAAATGGATTAATCGAAAATAAATGTCAGCTAATATTCCTGCACAACTTTATTTCAAAACACTTAAAGTCAACTTAAGGTCTGGGTCTAGTCTTTATAAGATGATATCTTAATTGCACGACCATCTAATTTATATTGAATTCATCCTGCATAATCTAAAACAATTCGGAATAAGAACCAAAATCTATTAACACTTAATATTCCGTCTGTTTTTTACAATTAATTTTCAAATTTTGCTTTTGGATTTGCAACAGGAAATATGCTCTTAAGAATCACGATATTATTATGATATATTAAGTATATAGATATATTTTGATATAGCTATAGATTCTGGCAGTAAATGCTGAGTAGTATTTTGTCATTACTCTAAATTGTTAAATTATTGTTATATAAAATAAGTTTAAGCTACTATATTTCAATGAGTATAATTATATAAGTAGCTTAAACATTTAGTAACTTTAAATAAATGTAAGCTACTATATTAAAATTAGATTCCAATTTAAATTCAATAACAGACATAACAACAAATATATTTTGGTTTTGAAGTCACGCGAGTTAAAAGTGGATTTCGAAGTCTTACGTCGTTTACATGTCCAAAATCGTATAAGAAGAAACACAAACTACGAAGGTTGACAAAGGCAGCCGCAGGACTAGATGTCCTTAGCGAAAGATTGTGAAATAGGCGGATAAAGGCACGCTGCATAAATTCCATATCGTTTCGCTTTTGAAATGTTACAGTTCCAGTTAGAGGATAAACAGGCGAGCACAAATGCAAACCCGATTGGATACAGAAAGAGGGAGTCTAGTCACAGACAAACAAATAATATGCATGTCATGTAGGTTGTCAGCTGACTGCCTCTTTGAAAGAAAAGCAAAGCGAAAGCAAAGCAAAGGACTAGTAAGGCTGCCCTGCATTTGGCTTAGTTGCTTGACAATATTTCAATAGAATTGAGAAATAGTTGGTCACATATTTACTTCCCCCTCATGCAGATACATGTGCGTGGGCGCTGCTTTATGTGCATATATATATTGCGCGTTTAATGCTAATGAGATTCGCAGAACATGCACTACATGGCTGGTTGGCATAACCTGACTAAATTAAGAATACTCTAGTTTCCCTCATAAACATGTTTTGCTGCATTGCAGCGATGGCAACTCCAACCCATAAATTTCAATCATAAATTTCAAACGTGATCTAATTGTGAACGAAAATCACGACTGGCAAGACTTGAAATCGATCTTCAGTTTTAGTTGAAATTGTTATCGATATATGTACTTACATATATGTCAACTAAGTGTCGCCATTTTGCTCATTTATCGCTAGAAAAATGTAGTCGCAACAATTAGTCAGAGTTGAACAAGACGAAAGGGAAAGAGTAAACAATGTTTGAGGCCAAACATAGCATTCGAAAAGGCTAAGAAATCACCGAATTGCCGCCAAGCAAAGTCACGGCCACTTGTTACGTGCTGCCAACAATAGCGCAGCCATGGCAACCGCGGTATGCTTGAGCAGCAAGGACGCTGCGTGTTGAGAATCGCACTGAACTCACCACAGTGCACAATAATACATGAGTCGTCGTGAGTCCACCACATTGTCGTCATTGGCAGCGACTGTTGCTTTTCCCGTGGGTTTCGCGCTGATAGCTGCGCGCGAAAGTCCGTCGGGCTGCACATATAAGAACGAACGCTTCTGCGGCCGTACATTCAAAAGTTAACCGACATTTGATCTGTCAACGTGCTGCAGTGACGGCAAACAAAGAACTAGCCCCAAGTTTGGGAAAGGTTTTGGAACGCGTTTGTGTAAAATCAGATTTTGATTTAGTAAAAAAAAAAATAAATAAATTTAAATAAATATACAAATTATTTAATCTGTGTTTCAAAAGGTTTTACAAATAAACAGAAAAGAGTTTTCTCTGTTGCAAATGTAAGTAATTCATGAAACAAATATGTAATCATAATAAAGAATATAATTTTGAGAAATAGTAACTATTGCACAATTGAGAATAATTAATTCAAGTAAACAAAAGTTGAGTTGCGTAGGAAGGCATTTTTTGAAGAACATAATATTGTACTTACCCAGAGTTCAGAATGTTATATTCATTTAATTTTAGGTATATATTGTGTTTAATATACTTATGTTAATATAGAATTAAAATTTAACTCAATTAAAAAATATGTAGGTAATTTTCTTAATTCTAGAGTGATTTAAAACAGTTTTACTTATATCACTTTTAAAATTTTGGATGGAAAAGCTTGAAATTTAAAAAAGTGCTTTTAATAATTATTTTAAAACGATAGAAATTAATCAAAACAGTGCTGTATTAAATACGAATTGCTTTATATTTGAAACAAGAAATGTTAATTTTGATTAATTTTCAAATTTTACAATTATTATAAGAAGATTCGTTTTTTTCTATGGGATCAGAGCACAAAATTAAAAATAAATAAATACAAAATTTGAATTGTATTTCGCCGTTTTATATAAAATATCATGAAATACATATTTCGAGTTAACTGCTGAAAACCAAAGAATATTAAAACGTTCTTCTTATTAAATGATGCTTTTATTTATTTTATAATTTTCAATTCTGATTTATATAATATATACATGCAATATATTTCCTTGATCTTGAAATATTTATTAGGATGACAAAATACATAAATAAGGGAGGCAGAAAATTTAGACCGACGTTCGATTAAAAGATCCTAAAAGTCCTAGTAAAAAATCTTTTTTTTTTTTTTTTGTCAGAAAGACATTGATTTATATTCAGATTATTTATTATTTATATTTGCTATTATTATATTTTGTGTGTTTAGTTAGATTCATGGAATCATTTTTCTTTATTCTGTGAGAAACAATATATTCAAAATTAATTTTCTATTTCAACTAAATATATATAAAGATTATCGGAACTCTATTCTAAGATAGTAGAAAAGTTCACTTTATTATTATATTCGTAATATCCATTTGAATGCAAAAGCAAAGGAGTTGAAGTGTATATTTATTTTATCGTAAGCAGTGAAGACCCTCAAAAGTATGCAATTTTATTTATTTTTTGTTGCCATTTTCGTTGTAAAAATATGTGAAAGAAAAGCAATCCCAAATCGAATATGGAAACCAATTTGATTATATGAAACGCTCGCAGCTAAACGCGTTGACGCGTCGACTTTCGTCGAATGGGTCCAATAGATGGCAGAATATGTCAATTGAAGTCAGAGAAAACAGCCCTAAGACAAACGACAAAGGACAAGAGACAAAAGACAAGCCTCAATCAAATTGCAATTAAATAAATATCACACAGCCCCACAATGTTCACCCCAAAAAAATTGAGTAAACAAATCAAAGGACATTTACTGATGGATGCCAAAACAGAGATCTATATGATTGCCAAAGGCATATGTTTGGGATGTATCGAAAAGAACATTGCTAAATGAAAATAAAACAAAATATTAGAGAAATGCTAAAACAATAGGTTTTCTCTCTCTCTCTCTCACACTCCCTTTTTCTCTCTTTCACTCCCTCTCCTCTCTCCCTCTATCTGTATCTTTCTCTATCTCGTATTTTTTTCTTAGCGTCTTTTCCTGAGCAGTCTAACCGCCATAACTTGGCGTAAAGAAGTTACCTACTTCATTACCTGAGCATAACTTAATTAATCGGGTTAACTAAAGGCAAAGCCAGAGAAGCTTTCTTTCAATTTAAGCTGGTCCAAGTGGTTTCATTGGCAGTGCCTGGCCAGAGAACACTGTACACACTGTATCGCATGCTGAGCGGCTTCTGTTTCATTCTAACTTTCAATACGTTGAAGTTAATTTAATAAAGAGATGTTCATTAGACAGCGCCTAGAATGGGCAATGTTCCGCTTCTAGATTTACCGCTTAAGACCAGAAGTTATTTATGGCGTATAAATGTTTGTTTATACCAAAGCCATGTATCCATTTGTCTTTAATTTGAAAACAACGAGTTATGAAATATTCATATAGTAAAGCACTTGGTGTACTTTTTGGTATTTTTGTCATTAAAATAAATTGTATTGATTCATAGATTCAATATTTAGTACAAAAATCATAATCTGCTGATTCATCATAAAAACTTTGATTAGAAGTACATTTAAAATTGGGAGAAAGTCCTAATTGACAATATCTTTCATTAATATCAGCACGAATATATTCCTATGTTCTTTTGAAAATATATAAATGAGTGGTTTAAAATTTAAAACTAAAATATATATTTAAGAATTTCCGAAATTATAATGTTCAGAATTTGTGGTTTGAGTTAAATGCTTGAATGCTGATAATACTTTACATTAATGTTTGATTGATATGTTAGCGATTTGAGGTCTTATATTTACCTTAATGCCTACGAGAGCTGCAGATGTGGTATTAGATTAAAATTGATTCGAGTCTCTTATGCTTTAAGGTTTTATAGTCTTCAAGCTATGATTGAAACGAGGTAAGAAATTGAAAATTTAGGAATGCAAAGGATTGTCATTGATTAAGAACTAAATTATGCTACTTACATATACACATATAATTATATGTATATACTTCAAATTTCAATTCTACTTAAACAGCGAGATAAAGATATACTAACTCAGCTGTCCAGTCTGAAGAAGAATATAAATCTTCTATATAATATTTGACAACCAATATACCTATTATAAATGGGAATTGAGGGTATACTAGAAGAAATGTATGCACAAACTGTGAGCGTTTTCAATTGTGGCAAAGTTAATTTTTGCCTCATTTGCTCATCTGTGTGTGTGTGTGTGTGTGTGTGAGCTTATATTGCTATTGGCATTTGCTTTGAAGATGGTAAGCTGCTCATATCCTTTGGACTAGCTGCCATCACAGACAATTCCGTTGGCCAATTTGGCACAGGTATTGCAATTTTTGTGGCTTGCAAAGTTTTCAACTTAATTAGAAGCAAGCAGCAAAGACCATTTTGAATTTCCGCTGCATTTTCGCTGCCGGATATGAGAAAGCTACAGGGCAAGCACAACCGAAAGTTATGACCATAAATTCATGAACAGATAATCATGCTAAGGTGTGTTGCTTTTCACCGGCAATGCCAGTAGCAGCAGCAGCAGCAGCAGCAGCGGCACCGACACAGGCAGCGAAAGGTTTATGGTTTGCAATAATGCGGCAACAAGCAAGCTGTTGGCTAAGAGATGGGAAGTTTTGCAAAACGTTTTGCTTTGTAGATTTACGATTGTGGTATGAATGTCAACGCTAGTCCATGTCCATGTCCATGTCCATGTCTATGTCGCCTGATGTCGCCTGATAAAGTTTTGAGAATGTGACGATTTTCCGCCTATTACCAACGGCAGCGTATACAGCGCAGAGCTCGTGTTGCCGTTGCTTTTATGGTGCGGCGTGGAAATGGGCGCAGCTGCTGCTTTTCAGCTGCCATGATTGTAAATCATGGCCGGGTCGCTTTTACGCCCTTGGCTCTGGTGTTGTGGCTTGTGCGTGTTTGTGTAACCTGTTGCATGATTTGTTGTTGTCCCCACGCACACACACGCACACGCACACACATGCACTCACACACACACATCGCTGCAATTTATGGCTGTCAACGCGGCGTATGTGCAATTTCACAGATGTAGATTTCAAAAGCTTTAGCGGCATATACTACAAATTAACATTTGAGCGCATTGTTGTCACATCATTAAGTGTTCCAGCGCGTATTGGGGATTTGAGCAGCGCCATCAATCGATATTGAGTCCTAAGCCTCACGGCACTTAAACACATTAAATTATGCCAAGAAATGGCAACAACAGCCCGAGGAGGCCCAAAAGTCGGAAAGTCGTGGCCTAATTGAAAATTGTCTTAAGCAAGCATAACAAGTGGAGTATCAAACTCACTAAAAATACAAAAAGTGAGTAGAAGAACTACAATAACACTTGGCGAATCCCATTCAGTTCCAGCCGTTCAGCTGCTACGTGCTCGGAGTGCTTGAGCACTCGAGCCACGATGCCAGGAAGCGGAAATGCAGACAGCCATTGCAAAGGCCATACAATGAGATGGCGGCATATTCATCCATTCTGTTTACTGTTATGTACTTTCAATTACGAAGTCTTCAAGGCGTCACATTAACGCCAATGACAATGCGCTCCACAACTCTGGATGGACACGAGTCTCGCAGACGGCGAGTCAAACCGTTTATCGCCTGGTAAAAGCCGCTGACAGCTGCCAGCTACCACTAAAAATTGCTTAAGTTTAATAGTTGCGATGCTCGCAAACTTAATTGTCGCACCCGTCCAAGGATTAAGCTATGCATACCACGCACTCAGCAAACTTCACTGACAAGGACATTGGCTTCGCAACGCCAGTGCCTGAACTTGAGCCTGAGCCTTTAGGAGCGCAGCAAACCTAATTTTGATGAAATTCAAGACTTAACACTAACTTCGGCATACAGTTTGCAAGGACAGCAAAAATATAATGTCTGCTGCATTTTAACATTTTAACATTTTAAAGTCCTCTTCAGCAGTTGCTGTCGCCTCTTCAAAAGCCAGACCGCATTTTTTAGCGTACCATTGACAATTTACGTATGTATCTTTTTTTTTTTTCTTTCTATTTTTTGCTTGTCGCTTGGCTGTCAGCGTGCTAAAATTTGTTGCCATTTGACATGTGTTCGAGCATGTATTTATTTCTCGGGCGAGCGGAATTCCTGTTTCATCGATCGCTTAAGTATTGTGGGGTATATAAGCTGCGTTAGCATCAGGAATGCGAAATAATATAATTGCAAATAATTTGAATACTTACATTTGACATTACTTATACATTTAGAAAATACTTACAAAAACCAAAAATAACTAAAGAATATATAAATTAAAAAATATAATTATTATTAAAAGAAAAAACATTAAATACACTGAGCAAACGATGAAGTATTTACTTTTCCCTAAAAACACAAATAATTAAAGAATATAAAATTTATTATTTAAATAATACTAATAAATACAAAAAAAAAAAAATGATTTTCAATCAAATGAACTGAAATTTACATTATCGTTTAGAGTCCATGCGGCACTTCTTCATGGATCATAACCGAAAATTTATAATCCTATTTTAAAACTTAATATTTCATATAAGTCAGAAGTGCAAAGAAGAAATATTTGACTATCGGATGTTGGTAAATTATATGTATATAAAAATGTATTATTAATTTTTTAAATTTAAATATTACGTATGAACAATTTTCTTTAACTTAGCTGCCAGTTAGACAGTTAAGATCTATTCGGAGAGAAAGTAAATTGCAAAACTTGGTGATTCTAACTCTAAAGAATATATTATACATTATTTCAGTCGAGGAGATTATAATTAAGTCTTTTGTTTCGCTTTGGCATGTCCTAATATACTCTTTTAAGCTCGTTAAGCCCGGCAATTGTTTGACAAAATAAATTGTTATTTCCATCGACTTATGTACACCTTACAGTTACGGATTGATAGATAGACGCCACGTTCGTTCATATCTGTGAAGTGAATATGCTGCATACTCAACTGCTCTTCCTGGCGCTTTGCTGCCTGGGCTACGTCTGCTGCACTCCGGTAATTGGCCAGGAGGAGGCACGGAACCATGTCTCTAGTGTCAACGATGGCGACAACGACATGCTACTGAATGCTGGCGAGGATGTGCAGGAGAGTGGGGGCGACATCGACAAGCGAATGGAGCGTTACGCATTTGGACTGGGTCGACGCGCCTATATGTACAACAATGGAGGACCCGGCATGAAGCGTCTGCCGGTTTACAATTTCGGCTTGGGCAAGCGATCGCGTCCCTATTCGTTTGGATTGGGTAAGCGCGGTGACTATGAGGACGAACAAGACAACGACATTGATTTCAGGGCACTGCCGCCTGGCTTCATGGCAGCTATGGGTGAGTCAGAGATTGCCAGATCTGAGGGAGCATTGGAGAAAATGTATTTCTTTTTCACATTTGCAGGCAGAGGAGGCAGCCGGCAAAATAAGCGGACGACGCGCCCACAGCCGTTTAATTTTGGCCTTGGTAGGCGTTAGGAGGTCAACTCGACTCTAATCGGATGTCAATTGTGAGCCACTAATAAACAATTTGAATTATTATATGGATATCAAAGGGCTCAGACTTGAACGGGAGTCGCAATTAATTACCATTCAAAAACTAATCTTAAATTGAGAACTTTGCGTAGACTTCGCTCCTTTTACTTACTATAAAATGCTTAAATTTAAATTTTAGTTATTCCAATTCATGCGTTAAGCTACAACAACATTTTAGACTTAATTTTACGATATAAAAATGCAACAAAAAATAAACAAAAAAAGCAAATAAATAAATATATTTCTAAAGAAAATATAAAAGAAAAAACAAAAGCAAAACTAAACCAAATGGCGTGTGCAATTGAAATATGAACAGACATACAAAGAATATATATATTCGATTATACATATTTATTCGATTTAATCAAATTTAAATAAATAATATATATATGTACATTTTAATGGGGCATTATTATATATAAAATATATATTTATATGTATATGTATCTGGGCCACTCTGTCCCCACTCCGAACAGGATCATTCGTTGTAACCGAATCGCGTTAACCAAATATATTTACCAATTATATATATGTTATATATATTAAAATATATGTATATGGCAAATCGATGTATTTAATAAATTATTGAAAAAGTTATTATTTAATTTTAAAAAGATTTAATTGTTTCGTGACCTTTATTCAAATAAACATCTAACTTAGCAGTGCAAAATCGTGTCAAAAACAAGTCATTGCAATTATACGGAGTATATAGTTTATCGTATATAAAAACGTATCGTTTATTCAATTATTTTAAAATTTACACAACATCACTTAATACGTAGAATACAAAAATGAAAAGAGTCTATATAACATTGAACTATTTAACGTCTCTTAAAATAATTCAATTTGAAGCTTACTAAGAATCGTGTCAAAGGCAAACACTGATGATATAAACGTATAGGGCCTACCCCGTATTATACCAAAGTCAGGTTCCAGACTGGGCAAAGCACGCGGCGAGAAATTGGGCATCTGCTGTCCATGGCGACCGGAGCCACTGACAGGAGCCGTTGATTTTCGCACATTCTGTTTCATTTTCTCCTTGCGGGCGACGAGTTTCTTTGTCTCGCGCACCATATAAATCGCCTCCGTGTTGCTCATGAAATTGTGTATTATCTGAAATTAAAGGTTGATATTAGTCACGAGTTGCGGAATTAGATAAGAGCATGTAACTAACCCTTCGTTTTTTAGGGCAGTGGGCGAATACCCATATCAGCGTGCAGAGCGTGTTAAATATCTCGCTGTCCTTGTCGCACCAGCGCAGTAACATTTGGGCAACGGTTACAAGGCCGCCTTCCTGGAAAGTGTTAACCGTGGTGCTGTTGTAGCGCGCCAGATTGAGAATGATGCGACTGCATCGCTCAATCAGCTGCTTGTCCACCTCTGAACGAATAGCCTGCGCCATGATGCCATAGCAGAAGGTGGACATAAACTCGGAACACCACATAAGCAGATGCGGTACAGTGCGGGAGAGGCGATCTGCAATCAAATGAAGTTTCATATTAGTAATTAGCTGAAAGCCCAAATTCATTTACTAACCTAGCTGATTGAGTACGGCTAGAGCATCTGAGGCGATGAATCGACCACGTAGTATACGTACAGAGTCCTGTACTTTAGCACGCACCGAATTAAAAGCCGTCGCCTCCTGTCGAAGCTGCAAAAGACGCCGACGTATGGCCAGAATTTTCGCGTGCCGCTGATGCTTGCGCGTACGATAGCCCCGCCAGTAGCGTTGTATCACCTTGGCTGCCCGTTTCTGACTGAGATACTCCATCATTTCGGGAGTCATTAGGGCCTGGAAACGCTTGCGTGCTAAATAGCCACGAGCATGTGACTGGAAGTTCAAAGTGGAGTGCCTGAGGATCTGCAAATGCGCCTGCTGCTCTATCATGATACGTTTTCCTCTGAACTTTTGCTGCATATGGATTGTGATTTTTCGAAGCTTCACAAATTCTGAACGCTGTAGGCGCATAACCATCGTAGCGCGGAATTTATGCTGAATTGAAATTGTGGCTGAGCGGAGTTTTTGATATTGCATCTTTGCCATGCGCATGGTCTGCAGACTTCGCCACCAAAGCTGAATCCGAGTGACTGCAGCCATTTGGCGTTGATAGTCACTGCGTGCTGACTGCATGGCAAGGCAACCTCTAAACCACCTTTGGATTCTTATGGCTGCTTTTCGTTGTTCAGCGAATACTTTCCTTAATCTCTTTCCTAGCAAATAGTTGCGCCAATGCATCTGCAAGCAGGCCACAGCTGCCTGGGTGCCACGATATCTGGCACGTTGAATACGCATTGCTTTATTTGCGCGGAAGCGGCGCTGCATTCGAATAGTCATCTGTCGCAGTCGTTGATATTGCTCACGTTGCGTCCGGGTCGATTGCCGAGTGCGCCAACATCTTTGCAACACAATAGCCGCGTTTCGCATCTGTACAAAGGCGCTGCGTTCCCGACGCATCTGCAGAAGATCACGATATCTTCCCTGTATCATTATGGTGGCCGCCTTAATCTTCTGATATTCGGCAGCCTGTGATCGCATCTTCAGATTAGCTCTCCAACAACGCTGCAAGACTATTATGCTTCGACGTTTATCCAAGAAGCAGCGTCGTGCTTCCAGCATCTGCAAGCGGGCACGATATCGTCTTTGTATCACCAGGGCAGAGTTTCGCAGTAGTTGGAAATGTTTTCGAGTATCTTGCATTAGCCACTTGCTCCGCATGGTTCTCTGTACAAAGATAATGAGTTCTCGTTGACGAATATAGATTTTTCGCTGCTCCTTGGCCAGACGATAGGAACGCCAACGCATTTCAATGCAGGAAGCAGCTGCGTAGCGCTTTTGATCCAGTTGCCGACGCGCTGCACTGGCTGCTGCCAGTAGCTTTTTGCAGAACAAGCGACGGCGCCATATGCGCTGCACAAAGATCGTCGACTTACGCAGCAGGAGGAACTCCTGGCGACATTGTCGGGCCTGACAATTGGCACGCCACCAGTACTGGATGAGGACAATGCTTTGATGCATTTGAGCGAAATGCTTCTGGGCGAGATATCGACGCGTATATTTCTGCAGAATAATGACGGCACGTTGACGTTCCTCTCTATAGGATTTGGCGTACTTGCGAGCCTGGTAGCCTCGGAAGGCGGTCTGTATTCGAATAACAGCGCGTTCGCGTATGCGGCGCTGAATGACAACTCGCAGCCAACGACGGCGCCACCAGGCCTGCACGGCTCGGGCAGCAGCATGAAACTTAGGCGATCGAAACTTGTAGCAGAGCTGCCAGAGCAGGGAGAGCGTCTTCTCTCGATATCCATCCACTATGTCGGCGGCAGTGATGTCGCCGCTCAGCTGGAAGTCTGCTTCGCGCAATGCGCCCAGGGCTAGCTTCACATTGAAAATGCGCTGAAGCCGTGAAATGGCTGGAACACGCAATTGCTGGGTAAGATCGTCTCGCAGAAGAATTACTTCCATGACACGCGTGAGCCGGACCCCGTCGCGCAGATCCACGGCCAGATTGCTGAAGGCATAGTTGAACTCATCGAGGAAGGTCTGCTTGTGCTTGAGTACGTAGCCCAAGCGGCGCAACTCTCGCGTTATGTCGCCAATGTTGGCCAGCAACTCGGAGGAGAATCTTAGTAGAATATCTTTTGTCTCCTTGTGCGGCGACTTCTTGACGAACAGGCAAGGATTGTGCTTGATAATGCGCCGCTGCTTGGCCTGATCGAGGAACAACAACAGGAATAGTATTTTCTGTAGCGTGTGCTTTTTGATGGCCTCCGCATACTCCTCGGTTAGAGTGTAGGCCTTGCTGTACTTTTGTTCCTCGCATTTGTTGCGGAACAGTCGATTTAAGATGAAAGTAGTTAATCCAAAGATGTCGCGATTCGATTGCAGATGCAGCTTCTCGCCAAAGACCACTTCGAGGCCGAGACGCAGCCAGAGAGGATTGAAGCATAGCAGCAACTCCAATATGGTGCGCTGCATAACCATATCCAGATGGAGGTTTCGATCGCTCCGGATGCGCAGTGCTTGCTTCTGTACATAGACAGCGACCTTGGAACAGGGCAAACGCATTTCTTCACTGAAAAACAACTCAACAGCAGCGCGACGCAGTGACTCTAGACGAGACGTGGTCAAATAGTTCATCGATTGCTCCTCCTTAGTCGGGGCTAACGACAGGTCCTTGTTGCGCACCTCATTGAACAGCTTGCCCACGTCGATTTTGCTATTGCTGTCCGCATCCAGATCAGCGGGAATGCTCACTAATGCATTTAACCACTTTATAAAGTCCGCCTGGTGTCTCTCCACAGCCTGCTCGTCCAAGTACATGGTTGAAGCCAGAAATGGATCAATAGTTGTGGTAGCCGCAAACGGATCAGGGTTGATATACGTTTGCATATAGAGGTCGGAATTATAGAGCTTAACTGTAACGTGATCTCGTTTCTTGCTCGGCGTGGTAGGTTTTTTCATCATCGACATTGTCTGTGCCAATTTAAGCTTCTTCGGCTGCGCTTGGGACCACAGCTTCTTGCCTCTCGCTGAAGCATTGGCAGGCTGCAAGCTGCCGCCCTCAAATCGCTGCCGTTTGGGCGGTGAGATAGCCAGCGTCTCGTTGCGATGTAGCGACTCGTTGCTGGGCGCATCCGAGAAGCTCAGCTCATGGCACCGTCGCTTGTACCCAATGACGGCTCCGTTGCTCTGTTTTCCTTCCTTTTCCTTTACCATAACAGGACTTGCCTGGCGTGTTTGGCGACCAACTTCGTGCAAATTGAAGCGACTGGATTGGGCTAGAATCTCGCATTGATTGAAGAGCACATCGTGCTGCGACACAACGCTTGTTTCACTGCTGCATGAGCTGTCTAGAGACGGATTTACAAACTGTTTGAGCGCCTGCTGTGATGGTGGTGGCTGCTGTTGTTGTTGATAGTATCGATTCTGGTCAATGGAAGAAATCTTCTGCATTTCATTTAAGTTCGGCATGGAGCCCTGAATGGCAAATTTCGATTGTGGCGACAGCAATGACAGATTACTCATGGACTCTGAGTACTTCCGCAATGGTGATCCAATAAGGTTCACGTCTCGCTTCAAATCATGTACTCTGTTCTTGGGAGGTGGAGATTGTGTCTCTAGCTTCGGAGGGCTAGAGCCCTCCTCGCGTATGCAGGCCAAGGCTCGCGGCTGGGTTATTTGTCCAATAACTGTCGTTTTGTTTAGCACAAGCGTTGGAGTTTGCATCAGTTGATTTCTGGGTGAACAATCCAAAGTGTCTACGGAAGTGTTCATCGTTTCCGAAAGCTTGATATCGAATGTTTTGTTCACAATAACTTGGCCGCCGTCCTCCTCTAAAGCGGGTCCAAGTCGACGGGGCCGCAACTCGTTGGCGAGATTTTGCATATGAGATCCATCTATATTCATTGTTGGAGTTGGCCAGGCAGCTAAATTATCCGTCAAGAGCGCTGTTGATGATGCTCCATTCACCTTGTCGGTAGTCAGCGGAGTAAATTGCATGTTATCAATTAAACTGAATATATTTCCCGGTGTCATTGGACTAACGTTCTCTTTACATCTACGACCCTGTGGGGATATGTACGCCTTCATTTCGGTTCTGTCGTAGTTAAGAGGCGCCGCCCCAATTACATTGCGATCGCTTAGCGGTGCTTTTGCTTCAGGTACAACTCGTTTCACGCGTGTCGCTGGCACATTAACCCAATGTTTCTTAACAGTTGTTGTTGTTGTTGCGTTTGCTGTCGCACTGGACATGCGTTTTTTCTGATTCACTGACGCATTTAGGGTTTTGTGAGATTTGCTGTTGCCAGTCGGCGACTTCAACTGCAGCGTCTTGCCAACTGTCGGAAATTTGCGTGTCGTCTTCAGGTAGAAAAGGAAGAAAATGGATTATAGGGGATGAATTGAGGTATTTCAGCATGACTGCAACCGTTACTTACCCTTGCCGGCTGAAGGCTTCTGGACTTTAGTATAATCATGACATCCTTGCGAAAATTGCGATTATCTATTAATTGCAGCGTTTCTTTGCATGCAATTTCCATCTGTGGAATCCAAACCAGTTCCATGGACACTTCATCTTGGGCAGGCACATTGGTTTCCATCCATTCAAGCTTTACATTGTGCTCGTCTTTGATAGCCTTGGTTACTTTGACCTATAAACGAATTGGGTTAGTCGCCATTGATCAAATAAACGGGGCGAGCTAAGTTGCCAAGCCGACGACTGGCGGACAGCTGATCTATATCTAGCTTTTGTGTCTGTGTCTGTTTCTAACTAACCTCAATGTCATCATCGCTAGGATTAATGACGCGCAGAATGCGTTTTGCTGTCTTGGTAATGGGCACATCTTCAAATTGCACAATCGCTTTAGCCGAAAATGGAGCCATAACCACATCTACCGGTTGGCGAATTTCGGCGCACTTCTTTTGTTTCAGACGGGACGGGGTTACAGTTACCTAAATTAATTATAGAAACATAAATTATCTAGGCCCTCCTTTGTATTGCACTTCAATTTACCTCGAATGCACTCATCTTGATAGCAGTAAGAACTTTTCAAAGCCAATCGTAAATAATGAACACCTAATAAACACACTTTACACACTTGAAACTATAAACAAAACGTAACAGCAGAACAAAATAGTTAAAACATAAACAGAACAAAAACCAACTATCAAAATGTCGAGTCGAAATGAAGCGCCGTCGACGCCGTTGCCATTTTGAAAACAGCTTGCTAGAGTTGCTGTGGATCGAAATCGTTTTTGGTATTATTTAGCACATGTTGTTGAAGAGTAACAGCTATGTTAAATCGCGGTGAATGGCAAATTTTAATGTGAGCGGTAAATTCAAAACACATTATTTAGTTTTTGTTCATGTTTATTTACAAGTATATATACAACAAAAAAACCTTAATTTAAATTAGTCTGTTGGGTGGCAAAATGTGCCCACTTTGCCCGGATTGCTCTTCGCTAAGTGCCGTCTCAGCGTACATATTCTTAAGGTAACCGGGGAATGGCGTTACCGCATCAAAGTCTTCCCCTCCATCATCATCTGGCGGTTCCACGGCCACAAAGGATATGGCGAATCCACGCAGCGCGTTGCTCTCATCCGTTTGGAACTTTAATAGGAGCGTATCTGAGTTGGAAATAATTATTGGCGGCTTTCGTTTGCCACAGAAGCGCCCATGTATGGTGTTCATTGCGTTGCCCTCTTCAGTGACTTCTAAGAAATCGTAGTCACATCGATCAGAAAACTCGACTTCGAAATGAAGAAACTTAATCTTTACGCTGCTATCCGGATCTGCCTCGATGCGCCAGTCACAGTACATATTGTGCTTGTATGACCGACTGCCGTATCGTGGATGCGAGTAGAAAATCTGAGTGTGATTCGTGGCTCGCAAGTAGCCACCACACTCGGATATGAACATTGCCTTGAAGCCTTTGCGTTGGAGACCGGCATCTGTTTTGAGCACCATAAACAACTCATTGCTGGATGCGATCACAGCATAGGGCTCACGGCCGCCACAGTAGATGCCCAACGTGGAACTGTTCTCGGAACGGCCATCATAAATGGCCACGTAGTCATATATGCACTCCTGATGACTCTCCACATCGAAGTCGTGGAACGTCAGCTGGATGCGATGTCCGAGCACCGTATGGAAGTGCCAATAGCAATAAATGTTGCGCGCATAGTCGTTCGGATAGTTGGGACTGTGCAGAACGCCATATGACGCGGTGATCTCGAATTTGCACTTGGTCTCTGTGCAATTGTGTCCGTCCTTGTTGAGGGTGTATCCATTCCTGCAACTGCATTGATATCCACCAAAGGTGTTCCGGCATCTGTGCTGGCAACCGCCGTTATTTACCGCACACTCATCCGCATCTGTGAAGCATGAAGAGGAGGAGGCGTTGTATAATAAATCATATCATTATTATATTATCTTACTCCACTCACCTAGTATAAAGTGTGCCGCGAACCCGCTTCGTTGTATTGTACGATCCGAGTGGAACTCGACCCGGAGAATATTCTGCTCTGAGTTTACAATGGGGGGTAACTCGTTGCCACAGAATATGCCGATCTTTTTCAGCCGATTGTCTCGCATCTTTGAGTAGATGATGATATAGTCATAGCTGCACTTGGTATATTGGAACTTCGTACCCTCCAAATCAAAGTGCGTGAAGTTAAGGAATACTGAGTGGTGCGCCGAGGTCACCACCTCCCATACACACTTCTTGGAATTGGGATACAAATCGGGATAGGATGGCGAATAAATTGTTCCATTTGAAACTGTTGCATTCACAATGCCACCGCATGCATCTGAAATGAAGTGAAACGATGGGAATATAAGAGAGAATATGGAATTTATAAGAGAAGGGGAAAAAAGAAAGCGATGAGCCGTAAAGGAAAAAAAGGAAAGACAAGAATAGTTTTAAAAGAATGGATGCATATGTAAAATGAGAATGATAAATCAAGGGATAATAGCTGATAAGACAGGAAGTAAGGGGAGAGCAAGAGAGCACTCTGGTGAAAAGGAGAAAAAATAAAATAATTTCAAAGGCAACCAACTCACCCTCGCAGGATTTGCCATTGGCTTGAAGCTCGAAGCCAGCATGACAACCGCACTGGTAGCTTCCCAAGGTGTTAATGCATATGTGTTGGCATCCGTGCTGCGTAAACTTGCACTCGTCCACATCCAGCATCAGAGCAGCGGAGAAGCCCAGCTTTTGCACAGATCCATCCGACACGAACTTGATGTACATCTGATTACTATGTGTCCTTTGTAAGATTAAAGTGGATACATTACTTGTCGACTTTAAGGATCGTATATAAATTACTTACTTGATGTTGGGAGGAAGCTTGTCGCCGCAGAAACGTCCGATAAGCTTCGACTCGCTTTGACTGCCGTCGCGTATTTCAATGTAATCATAGATACAGCTATCGTGCTTCTCTAGCTCAAAGGACTGAAACTTGAGCGCCACCTGATGGTTGGGTGGAGCTGTAATACGCCAAATACATTCCTTGCCAGGCATATACTCCAGCGGATAGTTGGGCGAATCTATGGACTGACCCTTGCTCAAGTGAATATCTCCACCGCAGACCACTGTAAGTCAGGTTGTTAGCTATATTATTGGGCAATTAATGTTTCATATTTACCTTCAAAGCGAGCCTTAAATCCTTTATAACCCAGAGCAGCATTGCGGTTGACATAATTGATCAGCATGCGACTCGTATCAGTTGTGATTATCTCGCCGCTGGAATTGCCGCAGAGGCGACGAACGAGTGGGGATCGATGCCAATAGCCATCCCGAATTTCCAAGTAGTCTTTCGTACAGTTTTCAGAGGGGATTAGCTGCAGATCCTGCAGATGCAAAATAATCCTTTCCCCATTGGTGGCCGTTATACGCCACTCGCAGCTACTGTGGGCATTATCAGGAGTTTCCTTAACTTCATTATCGCCGCTGCCCTCGAACTCATTTAGCAAACCATTCGGCGAGTAGACATAGTGAGGGGACACAATCTGTCCGCTGTTCTGCTGAAATGTGCGTCCGCAAGCGGCACACTTATACAAGAGATTGGCCTGCAGAATGTCGCCACGACTGAGGCGACGTCGTTGGCCTAGCTCGATTTGAGCACCTTGCGGTAAGCCAATGGGCGTGATTGTGTCTAAGTATGGACTCCTCGAGAAGGAGTTCTTTGCATAGTGCATAATGGAGTTGTAGTCGTACGGCAAGAGCGGCTCGTCGAACTCCTCTGGTGACAATACGTCGAAATTGTAGGCCTGACCACGCATTATGTTTGCCTTGTTGATAATTATGTGCTTGTCCCGATCCCCGCGAGCGTGCTCGTGATGAAACCCGATGGTGTGGCCCAACTCGTGGATAATAATGCCGAACTTCTCACAGTTACGCCCAATAGAGATCGGCTGTCGTCCACTGCCATTCTTGCCCAGAAAGGAGCAGCAACTGAATTTGAAATGAAGATGATGTTAAGTAATGTGACCAATGCGACTTCAGGTCACATTAGACTCACCCGCAGCTCTTTATGGTGAAGTAAATGTAGTTGGTGTGCAGCTTAGCATCGCGTTCGACAAACTTAATGCATGTGAAGTTCTCCCAGTAGCGCATCGCCTGCTTAAACAACGCCTTGTGAGCGCCGCTGAATATGGAATCTATTTCATAGGGTATCACACCATAGTCCCATGTACGCTCCTTGCGCACAGTGACACCCCGTCGAATCCGTGGACTGGGTTGCAGGAAATCTTGTGATTCGTCAGACCAGAGCAGCGGGAGTTCAGCATCTGAATTGGCCTGAGCCGGGATGGAATCCTGTGATGGGATGTGTCTTAGCACATTCTTCCTGCAATGTATAGAATGAGAAACTTAAATTCGTGTATTTTGCCTCATTTATTTCCATTGTTCGCTAAGTGGTGAATAGCCGCTTGAATAGCCCCATTGAAATTGTTGACTAATTCTCTCATATTGTGGAAGTACGTGATGATTCACCGCGCTTGAAACTTACCGAAGTGATATTCTCTTTGCACATTCCCTTTTGATATTTTGTGCCTGGAGTCCGAGCTCTGATGCTTTTGACTTAAGCTCTAGCACTTCAACTTTCTTAGGCGTATTTGCTTGCTCTTCATACGCCTTAGTGAGAGTTGCCTACAGAAGAATGTATTAGAGTCTTTTAATGTATTTAATATGTCATTCTGCTTACCATACTGTAGAAGTCCTCTGGCTGCTCCTTGAAATCAAATTCGTAATCGTCTTCCAACGGTGAGCGTTGCCATGCCTTGCCATGTGCCTGATCGAAGTGGAATGCGAATGCCAATAATTCCGCAAACAAAAACAACAATTTCATTTTCAATAGCATGCTGCTGTTTATTCTGAAAGCGAGTGACACGACCGCGCCGGTTGAGTTGAGAGTTATAACTGAATTCCTAAACGCAGCGATTGCCGAATTATATTGGGCGCTGAAATTCTTAGGGGTTCGCATGGCACAGGTATACGAGATCAACGAAAGGGAAAGAGGGACAACGACTGTGTGAGGGAGAGAGAGAGAGAGCGTGAAGAGATC
The DNA here is from genome assembly GCA_030914335.1 of Drosophila borborema. Lineage (NCBI taxonomy): Eukaryota > Metazoa > Arthropoda > Insecta > Diptera > Drosophilidae > Drosophila > Drosophila borborema. The sequence goes on from JAUESP010000306.1 coordinate 10,841,626, forward strand.
GAGATATCAGCCAGGAGTCGTTCAAGCAGCACGTAACGCAACGCAACCTGATCCGTCGCCATCGACAACAACAACAAGAACAAGGCACACGAATAAGTCTCGAAGAGTATGCAGAGCTCGAGCCATACTCATTGGCATTTCAAGTCGTCCATTGTTTGTTAGGCCTGTTGATTGTTTGCATTCAATGGACTTGATTTGGGTATTCCTGTCCCTTGACATTGTCTTCTACCTGTCTACCTGAGGATTGTGAAAGACCCGCCAGCTCTTCGAGCAGTTCTCTTAGCTTACCGCTGACATCGGAATCAGGTGTTGTCTTTGGCAATTTAGGGCAGGTCATTAATAACACATCATAAATCCAGCAAATGAACGAATTCAGGCTCGGATTCACAAGGGTTACCTCAACATATTTTGCTTCCATTCGATCCAAACCCCTAATTAACTAAGTACATAAAATGCAGTTGTTGGATCAGGTTTTTACTGTTTTAAACATTCTAATTATTCGGTAATATATTTAATTACGTATTAAGTTGATGCAAAGATTCATTAATGAAACATACTATACATATACATATTCCGCACTTTTACGTATAAAATATTGCTCTTAGGCTAAATTGAAGTATTGAAAATGCACTAGGAATAGAAAGTATTGCCCAGAAAATGCTTTGTCGTAGTATTACTCGAAGAATCTCAAAGTAAGTGTAACAGGAACTTCCAAGTAACAAATAACAAAAATTAAAAAAAAAAAAAGAATAGATAAAAAAGCTTACAAAAATTGCACATTGAGCTTAGAGTTGTTTTACACTAGAATAGATACATATGTACATACAATATATGTACATATATAGATGGATGCACCGCAGTAAGAGTAGCGTTAAGGAAGTGTTCTATTGAGGACATGAATAAATAGTATTATATGGCAACTGTTTAGTTCTTATGAATTTCACACACAAAAATCTTTTGATAATCGATATTGATACACATTAATTGGGTTTCGGTCCATTTGAGAACCGATCGAATCATTTCGTAAATCTAACGAGTGATTTTCTCCTATTTATCGCGATATGCTTGACGTGCTATAGCCTAAAGATTTGTTCTGAATATCTATATATACTTAATATTTGATTATGGTCGAAATGAAGTCTATAATTATTTGTTAAGAGAGCAAAATGTTGCTATATGTACGCGACGATATGCCTAAATAGTTAAATAAATTCCGTTTTAATATATTGTCATGATTTTCGTGCGTTTACAGCGTGTCCAGCAGATCTTCCTAATTTGTCCACGAAGAATAGCTAATGGGTAAGTTATGGCGTCCGCGATATTGAGCATTCACCAGCTGGTTCTCACTGAAGTCACTGTAGTCATCCGTCTCCTCGGTATCCTCCTTGTATATGCTTTTGAGTGAGCCCGGAAAGGGTGTGACCATCTCGGAGCTGTAAGAACTCTCCATATCCTCGTCGCTGCCCTTGAACGGATCGACGGCCACATACGATGCCGAGAATCCTTTCATCGGTACCGAGCTATCTGTCTTGAAGCGCACCAGCAATGAGTCAGTCATCGAGATGATGTCTTGTGGCAGCTGCAAAGTACAGAAGGAAAGAGCAAAGGTCAGACAATGAATTACAATCCAGCAGGTGAGTTTCAGCTTACCGAATTGCCACAGTATTGGCCGTACATGGGACCGCTGGTGTCCTCCATTCCAGAGAATACCTGCACGTAGTCGTAGGTGCAATTCTCACTGCTCTCAATGTCGAACGTGAGGAAGATCAGCTGAACATTTCGGTTGGGCGGCGCTTGAATGGTCCACTCGCAGTCCATGTTGTCATCGTAGTCCTGATTGCTGAATCGCGCATGGGAATAGAACTGTTGGATCTGATTGGTGGCGCGCAGATACCCACCGCAGGCTGCAACAGAATCAAAGAAATTAGTTTCCTTATAAATACTGTAATACTCAATCGAATGCTTACACGTCGAGTGCATTGCCATGAATCCATTCATCTGCTTGTTTTTATCCGTCTTAAGTACCATATAAAGCTGGTTGGTTGTGGAAGATATAGGATAGGGTATTTTCTCGCCACAGAATCGTCCTAGCAGCGAGCTGAGTTCCGACTCGCCATCATAGATGGCCACATTATCATAGGCGCATTCCTAGAAAATGAAAATGAAATACGCAAATTCTTTTATGCACTTCAATTTAATGCAAAGAGCTTTAATTCACCTGATGCGATTCAACATTAAACTCGTTAAATATAAGCTTGATGCGGTGTCCCGGCGTTGTGAAGAAGTGCCACACGCAATCGGCATTGGGCGGATAGTTGTCCGGATAGTTGGGACTGTAGATTGTACCAAATGAGCCCGATATCTCGTTCTTGCACTCACCCTCCTTGCAGTCGTGTCCGTTTTCATGCAATGAATACCCATTATGGCAGAAGCAGAGGTATGATCCAATGGTATTCCTGCACTCGTGCTGGCAGCCCCCATTGTTCACGGCACACTCGTCGATGTCCGTAAAGAATACGGCAGCAAAGCCCGTGCGCTGTATGGACTTGTCCGAATGGAATTCAACGCGCAGCGCATTGCTGTCCGAGGTGGCTGTGGGTGGAATCGCACTGCCGCAGTATGTGCCAATGCGCTTTAGGCGATTCTCCGTGAGTTTAGAGTAAATGGTCACCGAATCGTAACCGCAGTCGGATTGCTGATGTGCGGTGCCCTCCAGGTCGAAATGCGTAAAGTTAAGCGAAATTTTATGTTTTTCCGGCGCAACAATCTCCCAAATGCACTCCTTCAGCATGGGATAGGTTTCCGGGAACGAGGGCGAGGTAATTGTCCCGTTCGGATACTCGATGACACCGCCACAGGCATCTAAATTGATAGCGCACGCGTCGATAAGGTCATTAGTACAACAATTGATTAACGCGTCTAATGATGCGCCGGATGCGGGTGCAGCACCCACACCAACAAGGCTCGTGCAACCACAATGGCCAAAACAACAACAACAACAACAATAACTTACCCTCGCAATGTTTCTTATCGCTGTGCAGTTCGTAGCCAATGTGGCAGCTGCACTCGTAGCCGCCAAGCGTGTTGATGCACTCGTGCTCGCAGCCATGGTTTTGCGTCTCGCACTCGTCAACCTCCTTCATGAATACGGCCGAGAAGCCCGCCTTCTGCACCGATGTGTCCGACACAAATTTCACGTACATCGAATTGCCACTTGACCTGAATGAGTGACGATGAACAAAGCAGAGTGGGTGGATAAGTGGGAATGTGACCAGCCAGCATGAATGGGGCACTGGCACTTGTCGGCACTCACTTCATGTTCGGTGGCGGCTTGTAGCCACAGAAAACGCCAATTAGCGGCGCATCCTGAGCGGGTCCGTCTCGCACTTCGACGTAGTCATAAACACAGCTATCATGGTTTTCGACCTCAAACGACTGGAATTTTAACGCCACTTGAAAGCCCTTTGGCACTGAAATTTTCCACACGCATTCCTTGTTCGGCAAATAATCGAGCGGATAGTTGGGCGACTCGAGACGACCCTCCGAATCATCTACGGACAGTTCGCCGCCACATATCACTATCAATGTCAGAAATTTGTCACTTATTTTCTTGGCTCTTGCCCTCTCACTCTCTCTGTCTCTTTTTAGTTACTTACCATCGAACTCTGCTTTGAAGCCGCGATAGCCGTCGGCTCGATGGGTATTTACATAGGTGAGAAGCATGCGACTGGATTGCGTGGTGATCACATCGTTGGCCACCTTTCCGCAGAAGCGTCCAATTAGCGGTGACTTGAAGTAGTAGCCATCGCGTATTTCCAGATAGTCAGTCTCGCAGTTGTTCGACTTGAATATATTCTAATGTAATGATAGAAAAGTATAGAACATAATTACTTTCACAACTTCTCGCCACTTCTCTTACCATATCCTCGAGTCGCAGCACCACGCGTTCGCCATGCGTTGCCGTAATGCGCCATTCGCAGTGTTCGGTCTCGTTGCTAACGGCACCAGCCGTATAGAAGACGGGACTGGCAAATAGGCCCGTGCTCTCCTGGAATGTGCGACCGCACTTGGGACACTTGTACAGTAGATTGGCCTGGGCAATGTCACCCTGGCTGAGCCGTAGGCGCTGACCAATCTCTGGCCTTTTGCGGCCCTTGACTTCTATTGGCAATATTGTATCCAGATATGTGCCCCTGGAGAAGGTGTTGCGAGCGTAGTGCATAATCGAATCATAATCGTAGGCCATGCCAAGCGAATTAACCTCATCCGCGGACAGCATATTAAAATTGTAGTCCTGCCCCTTCATTATGTTGTCGTGCTCTATTACCACGTGCTTCTCGCGATCTGGACGCGTGTGCTCATGCCAGAAGCCCACCACATGACCCAATTCATGCACCACAATGCCAAACTTGTCGCAGTTACGGCCAATCGAAATCGCCTGTGGTCCATTGCCTCGCTTACCAACAAACGAACAGCATCTGATGGGACCAAACAACAGTTGAATACAATTAGAAACAACTCGGAATTATTTTGTATAATATTTGTATATTTAATAATTTTGGAGTCTTAGAGCTCTTCAATTTTACTTTACTCTAGACTCTTTCTAATAACTAACCATAAATTTCGGCATTTCGGAATAAACTTATATCAAAGTTTTGGAGTTATTGATAAGTTTTGCCTAAGGCATTTAAATTTACCAATAAATGTAAAGCTCTTATTGAATGAATTTTTATAAAGCTTGTTGATAATAATCTTCAAATGGATTGCATAGTCACACAATAAAATAAAGTTTGATAATCAATTAAATTATAGCAAACTATGTTACATGTAATAATATTTAGTCAGTAAGTGAACGTCCAATATTTGCTAGAATATACTATATTTCTATGCAAACATATTTGCTTATATGGCAAAGTTCACAAAAGTTTTAACTACAAATATTCCATATGAGAGCTCGGCAGTAATATTTGTACTCTACTGTTAACATTTTTCTGAATAGACAACAATAACATAATTAATTAATATATTAATTATGAAAATATTTGACACTGTATATTATAAATTTGAAAATGAATTGAATGAAATTTAATATTATATGTTGTATTCTATTAGCTATAACTTTATATTATGCATATTATTATTACTATTAGTAATTAATGACGAAACCAAAGGTTTGGAAAAAATTTCATTTAATTTGTCCCAAAAATATTTTATATATATATATTATATTATTAATCTTACCCGCAGCTGCGTATGGTGAATACAATGTAATTGGGATGTATTTCTGCATCTCGCTCCACAAACTTAATGCACGTAGAGTTCTCCCAGTGGCGCATTGCCTGTTTGAAGAGGGCTTTATGTAGGCCGCTGAAGTTGCCGTCGATCTCGTAAGGGATGACACCATAATCCCAAATACGCTCCTTCTTGGCGGTTACAGCACGCGCCACGCGATTACGATGCTGCTTCAGGTTCCTGTGCAAGGATAAAGGGTCAAGGGGGCAAGTGGGAATGAGTTGTGGTCATATTAAAATATTTGCGCACCAGTTGTGGACGATTCAAACAAAAGTTTGGTATGCATGGCGAATGTGTAATTTTAATTGCCGACAGTTATCCAAAAAATGTACGCTGAAACTTTCTGGCACGCGGATTTCTATTAAAATTCATAACTTTCAACGCCATCCACTTTTATTTTGATGAAGTGTGTACTTGTGTGCGCGTGTGTGTGTATATATATGTGTGTGTGGGTCTGTGCTGTAGTTGGGTGTGTGAGTCTGTGTGAATATGAAATGCCTGTTGTATGTGTAAAGTTTATGACCGAACCTCTGAATTGAATGGCCAGTAATTTACAGCAGTCAGGAAATGGCACCGGAAACGGAAGTGTTGCTTGCGGCTGTAGCTATGGAATGGTAACTGTAAACTTACTCTGTATCTGACACTTGAGTTTTTTCCAGCTCAATATTATGGCCATTTATATTCTCAGTTCGTTGCCCATTATCAGCCTGCGCTTGCATCGAGGAATCACTTAGAGGCGACGGCGTGCTGTGGCCTCGACCTCGACCTCGACCTCGACGGTGCTGGCGCTGCTTCTGCTTCTTGTGAAGATGGTGCTGATGGTGGTGCTGGCCCTGGTGTAAATGATGACTCTGCGGAAGATTGAGTTCCTCACGCAGTCGCTGCACCTTCCTCAAATAATTCGCCCATTGACTACTGTTCCTGTGTGTGCGGACATAATTATAGCAAAGTCATAGATATTGTACTTAGATAACTCACCGATTCTTGGGACCGCGTCTGTGCCTCCTTCGCACAATGCCCCGTGCATGTAAGAAGTCCACATCGTCGTCCAAGTGCACGCCATTGCCTCCGGCATTGCTGTACACATTGGGCATTGTAGATCTCTGCGTGGGCAGCGATGTCGGCACAATATGTTGACGTCGTTCTGCGACAAAATTATTGCCCGAATCGTCCTCAATGTCCTTATTGTTCGATTGTATTTTTCGTGTATCCACATTGCGGTGCAGCGCTTGTGATTTGTTGAGTTGCAGCAATGCGGGTGCGAGACTCAACTCAACATTAGAAGCAGTCCGCTGTCGCTGACCTACCTGGCGCTCTGGCTGGGTCAACACCTCATTCTTGTAGCTGGGCGGATGCGCAATGTCCGATGGGGTCTCTGCGCTGGGCTTTAATGGTTCGTTGGCACTCTGCAACGCCAGATAAAAATAGTGATGGTCGGAAATCCGCTTAGGCCTTCAGGCAACTTACCATGCTGACATCATTGTTGCTAATGCCGTTGGCTTTGGTCAGGGGCTGTCCTGTTGTGTGGCTAACTACGCCCATGCTGGGCAGTTTCGTTTTTTTGCGAATGATGTCCGTCAGACCCTCCTCCTCGACCTGTAAGCCTTCGTTGTATACTTCCTGCTTTAGTTTTTCTAGGTCCAGTTGAAAGGTCGCATTGTATTTGGTGGGCTCCGGAGCATCCGCTGACATGTGCTCAGTCGGCTCATTCGGCTGAAGCTGTTCCACCGACTCCAACTCGGACTCCTCATCGTCGATTGGTGTGTGAGCCACCACAGGACCTCCATCAGGCAGAGCAATATCACCCATGAAGCCGCCTGCAAGATAAATGATGTTTCATTTGAACATAATTAGAGAAAACTCTACCAAGCTGCTCGTATCATAACTAACATATGGCTTTAATTATAGCATGTTCACGACAATACAGCCTGTCGGCTGAAGACATAAATTTTTATTTTAATTGAAATTTCATGTGGTAAAGCTCGTCTGGCTGGGCTCAATAAAACCTGGGATAATGCGTCCTGCTCGTAATTTATAATTTATACAAACAGCGATGCGTACTGTGTGTTTGCCAGGACCAATAGCTGGAGCATGAGCTGGTGCTGGAGCTGCTGCATAACAGACAGACTTTTGTTTGCCTAGCGGTTGGATAGACATTGTATATCCATTTAATCAGCATATCAGTGTAGCCATGGCAAACTGTCCACACCGGACGAACACTTTGTTTGCTTTCGGTGTCACAGCAATACTCGTCGCATGCATATTATGGACACACATGTGGCCAACAGACAACAGCCAACAGCTAAAGGACAGCAGACATCAGCCATAGCCAGGGGCGACTGTTGGCCATTATATCGCGCATAGTTTTCAGTCTCCAGCAACAAAAAAATATAATTCAATACGGAAAATATGAATTTGTTGCCACATATCCGTGTGGGACGTGTTAAAAAAAATTAATTAAGTGTGTTTGTTATAAAACATAAAGGAAAGATAATTGGGTCTGAAGGCGATTATACACCCCATATTCATTATAAGTAGATTTTTGTTAAACCTTTTACCGTGATATTAAACATAATCAACTTAAATTTAAAAGCTTACCACTTTAAAAAATTACTCATATTTTTGTTATACCCATTACGCTCATTAAAAATGGAATTGTTGAAATAGTGTTGTTAGCAGACCCCATAAAGTATATATACTCTTGATTAGGTCGACAAACTGATTCGATATAGCCCTGTCCGTCCGTCCGTACGTCCGCCTGTATCCATGAAGGCGATCTTGGAAACTTTAAGAGCTACAGAATTCATTCTTCTTTTGTTAGGTCTGTGTTAGCTTTTCACTTGTTGTTTTGCAGGGCTCAGGGTATCTCGTAGTCGAGCAGTCTCGACTAGAGCATTCTTATTTTTTTTTTTTCAATATTAATTTGTGTCACATTATCAGTTTGTTTAATATTCATACGAATAAAGCTTAAATCATACGCGCTCAGTAATAGAGTCAGTATAGAGAGAGAGAGAGTTCTGATAGTAGTTTATGCAGATTAAATCATAAGTGAATATTGTATTGATGCAATCCTATATCCACAATAAGAGCGGGCGAATTAAGACGGATATTTATTAACGGTATTTGACTTCTGTAGATGGCTCAACGTGACCCACATTCTGTGAAATGTTGTTGCAGTCGCTTAGAGACTGCTATCTCAGATGCAGCAGCTGAAGCCAATATGATTATTGCAAATTCTGCCACAAATTCAATAAGCTTTAAGCCCAAGGGGAATGCCACCTCTCTGACAACTAGGTCAGCACTTGTGCTGGGAGCAGAGCATATCAAATACTCTGGCTTCCACGCCAGATACGCACTGCAATGGCCTGTAAGAGTTGTTTTACAATTTTCTCAACTTGGGCCCATTACCCAAAGCTGCACCGCGTATTAATTAAGTGAATGCCTGCTTCAATACAAACTAGACTCTTGTAATGGGTAGAGGCTGACTGTGAAATGCACAAGAAACCATGAAAACATGAGTAGATACTTCCGAATCTGTTATAAGGAAAGTCTTCAATAGCTCATATATAAACGATATATAATATTTTAGAGTTCTCTCTATAGGGATGGCCTTTCTTCAGATTTTCGTTTCCAAATTGTTAGTCTCCCTAGAGTTTAGTAGTATTTGATTGCATTGAATTGAATTGGATTCATACTGTAATGTTTTGCTCTGTAAGCCTTGATACGTAGATTCACTCGATAAAGCTTTTAGAAAACCTCTTATTGGAAAGCTAAAATTATGGAAACGTCTTGCCAATGTAATTAAGGGGAATCAAGATTTTTCCGGCCACAATACTTGAAGGGGTGTTGCTTTAGGCCTTTATTTTAAATATATATACTTATATAGTAATACCAAGTAATGCCAAACAAAATAATATAAATATATTCTACTGTATGACTGCACAGCCAAAATTGAATTAGCCTCTAGCTAAGCTTCATACTAACTTTATATACAGATGTAAATGTGTAATTTATTCACACAGCAATTAAATAAACCAAAGAGCATTAGCTTAGTTATGAAGCAAATTAAGTGAAATTCAATTATGTATTTTTTTTCATCTCATTTCATATTAATCATCCTTCATGTTACCATTTATTTATTATATTATGTCTTTCAGAGTTCTGTTCTCTTTATATTTGTAAATAAAACATGTTCATCTATGAAATATTTAATTTTAACAAAATAAAGTGTCCCACATAAATGAATAATTGAATTGGCTGAGCAATACTGATTAAATAGTAGTTTGCAGATAGTTTGTCTTCATTGTTAATCATCGGTTCACCTGCATTATTAGGCATGCCAACTTGTCATTATATATGTAAAATATCATTATATATTAATTAAAACGAAGCAATATCTATTGCATAATGGCGACGATGCTAAATTGTCAATGTCAATTAAATGCTCTCCAATGCAAACACTTGGCGTATATATGAATTCTGGCCTAAAAGAGCAATGAGGGCCAAGGGTGAATACTTGATGTGAACTTTAATTGAATTGCATTAGCCAGAGGCAAAAGCAAATGCAAATTTAGATTGAAAATCTCTAAAAGTCATGTTATTTATTCAAGTCCGTTTTATCGACTTGTATAAGAATTAATTGAGTTATATTTCACATTTTCTATTTTTGAGCAAGGAATTCAATTACAGACGAAATTGATATAAAGGCCAGGCCTACACATTTATACATATAGAATATTTCTAGCACGTTCGTACGAGCGAATGCACAAATTTAGTGATATGCATGCCAAAATTTAATGATATTCAGATGAGCAACTTTTGAAGCATACCCTGTAAATTTCGGTGCTATTATAATAGACTGTGGCATGCAATTCGTTGAAGATATTTTGTATTGCAATTTTTTTTATTATTACAATTTATCAAGCACCCGCTGCAATAACATTTTGTGCAGGGTAGAATTTTTACGTGGCTAAAAAAAAAAAAATCTGTTGCATATAGTTTTGTAGTAAAATATTTTTACATATGAAGTACAATTGAAACGCGTGTACAGGACGTGCACAGCGTACAACATGACGTATGATTGATAAGCAATTCTGATGAATTTCAGCAGAATAAAGCTTGAAAATAAACAAGAGGGTCAAATGAGAATATGTTCAGTTCACATTTAAGTCAGTTGCCAGAGAGAAAGGGATAGCAAAAATGTGCGACGGGCATACAGTGAAAAGCCAATGCACTTTGAAGCACAGCAGGCGAGAAAACTTGCACATAATGCGTCACAAATCCCACAGATGGCACTGGCAGTCTTCGAGTAATAGCCTTTGAAACCTCTGTGAGCGAAAGCCAACGGGCATTCAAGGGAGAACAAAAAAGAAATCTAGCGCCGGGCGACGCACAGAGAAAAACAAGAGAGCAAACGTGCGTGGCTTTCAGTCCGTGTACAATTTCATTACATTTAAGTTAAATGCCTTTAGCTGGTGCCTTTATTCGTCCAGCTTGGACGCCTGGCTGGCTGGTGCGTCCGGCAGACAAACAGTTGGCACAAGTGAAAGTAATTAAATTTTTGAGCCACGCCTCCGCCCTCGCCTCCGACGCCGCCTTCTTCGGTCGAGCAACGTTCGCACTAACGAACTGACGCAGAAACGTGCCGCATGGCGTTCTATAGCTGCCTTTTAGTGGATGCTGAGTCCAGACACCAAGTGGAACCCCTTTTTTATGGCCACCACAAACATGTTAACACATTTGCCAAGTTGCAGTTTTTGGACCAATGTTTCGCAGCGGCCTGCCAGTTTATGAGCTTTTCACGCGTTCAGAACAGAATTTAATTAAAAATAAACTATCCGCTTCCACCAACTGCTACGCAGTCGATAATGTGATATACGCACACTCAAACAATCAACAAAATGCCAATATATATACATTATAGAGAGAGAAAAATATGTTGTATCGCAGCATCAGAGAACGGCCCCTTTTTCGCATCAAGCAACGGGAAAATGCCAGGGCAGCCTGGTTAAACCTTTTGTGGGTCAAAATTAAATAATGAAAGAGCTTATCGAACTGTCCCTCAAATGATTGTCAGCTTAATATTGCTGCCAATAAGCTGCCATAAGGGAAAATAATTCAAGTACTATAATATAGATATGTTCACATAAATTCCAAACGATTGGACAGCCAGCTAAATTTTAACGTTCGACCAAGTGATTTGTGGATAACTATTTGATCCTTTCACTTGCCAACTCGTATTCACAACACCAATCTCATTTTGCAAAAGTTATATATATATATATAAAACATACAAAGCGTAAATGTCGTATTTGCAGCGCATAGCTAGCTGCCTTTCCGATTGGCCGGACACACAAATTATCAGACCCAAATTATGTTTTAATAGATGGCCAGCAAACAAATAGATGAAAAAAAACACAATTTTTTGTTCGGCTTCAAAAGAAAAAAAAAAATTTATATGCCCGTATTCAGTAGTCATCCAAACAAAGTCATTGACACGTATCCAAATAAAATAATACAGACATTTTGTCTTGTTTTCTTTTATGTTATTTTTTTTTCTTTTGGCTTAGCTGACTGACCAGAGCCACACAGTCTTGTAAAACACGGAAATGTCAATAGTAATAGTAAATATAAAGTTTCAGTAAGATCATGTCTAAAAGCGCCATTGTTTATTGTCCTGGAGTACACATGACTCTGAATATTTCCTGTCAAATAAATCTAGTGCAACCTCTTTTTACTCTCTGTAGCTCTTTAGCTTTGTTCATGTAAAGCAATTAAAAATAGCACACAAATATACGGAGTATGAGCATATTTTGAAAGCTTATTGTGCTAAATTTGAGTGGAGCTTTTGATAAATACAAATATACAAATGTATGTACCAGGCAGATTGTTCCTATAAAATTGTGTCTTGAAATTTTTAATTTATAACTCCTGTATATCTTTAGCTCTTACTTTCCTTTTATCGATAAAAAATCATACTTTCGTCGCAGTTTCAAGCATAGCTTAAACACTGTAAATTGTAGTGCATTTAATTTGTGGGCCTCTGTAGTTACAGACATTTTGTATACTTCAAAGTGAATTCATGAATTATTTCATTTATAAGATATTTCTTTAGAAAATAGACGTGATTGGAATAATTCTAGTTCTTCGCAGAGCTCAGTGAATTTCTTGTCTTGATTTTTTTTTTTTTTTTAGTTTCGTTTACAGAGTGAATTGGGGTTCTTAACAGAAGAGTGAACTCAAATTGAACACATTAATTGGCTGCATTGAAGACAATCTAACATTTACATGTTAGTTAGAGGCTTATCGAAGTGTCGTTGTCTGTTCGTTTCTAAATTCTAATTTCTAAAATCTCTATTGTCTTTTCGAGTTGCCATGTGGGTAACGGAAAATCATAGATTCAACTGCAATGCACACAAAAATGGACCAATTTTTGAGTTGGCCAAACAGATTTATGACGGACAATTGTGGGCCGTGGATTCCACATTCGGCCTCGCCACTCGGAGAGCTGGCCACTTTACACTTATCACGAGTACAGAGAGTATATTCCATAGCCGAGTGCACACAAAAATAAAAACAAAAGAGATAAGTGAAATATGAATCTGCGTGTGTGTAGCATGGCATCATTTTTAGAAAACTTTGTCATTGAGTGCAAAATATTCGGTGCTCAGCTTCACAAATTGAAATGCGGCGAGAAAACATTCATCGCGACCACATGATGTGCCTGACTGTAGATGAATGTGCAGCATATGTGTGTGGGGTGTGTTGTGTGGTGTGTGTGGTATGTACATATGAATGCTCTTCACCTCTACACATAGTTCGCTCAAACTTTATTACTATATAGCAACCAGGCAGCCGCCCCGTAAGTTCAATAAACTCTCATTGCACCTAACACAGCCTCCACTTGCCCTCTCTAAATAACTTCGTCTGACGTTCGTTGTTGCATTTGATAATTGTGCCCTGACATAAAAAGCAGCAGCAGAATTCTGAGTTTATTTTTGAAAACATATATTTTGCCAGCAGAACGTCAAAACAAGCAAAAAAAAAAAAAAAAAAAAAAAATACAGAATTAAATATATGTGGAAAAGTTGTCGACAATGCAGGTAGCAAGCAGAAGTATAGACATAGAACATTAACATGTGTTTAAGATTATCAAAAAATAGATTTAAAAATATTATAAAAGATACAATAAATTCAATCAAAATATATCCATAAAAGCCAAAGATTATAAAGTTATTATTATAAATAATAAAAAAGTAATATGTATATATAGGGTGGACATAGGGTAGTATGTCCTGCAAGGGATAATACTCTATCAATGACTGAATCTTTATGTTTTTCGGAAATAAAACAACAAATATGACTTATATAAATAAAGTTGTTCGCATTCGATTTTAAAATATTTCACTTTTTGTTATTCAATTTGTTTTTATAATAAATTATGTTATATTATCCCCAGATTTCAATACAATCGATATACTCTGCCCGAACTGAACAATAGATACAGCAATTTGCTTTAAAAGCCTGTCAGATGCATGCTTGGATTTTGTTTCTTGCTCAGCCGACTGATTTAATTTCGGCTTGGCATATAAATTCAGTTTGGGGATCTTTCAATTTGCTTTGGTAACCAAACGACAGGCGCAGCAACAGCACCAAGAGCAATAGCAGCAGCAAAATAAAAAAGTAAATCTGTCCCAATGCAAAACGCATCCAATTCGTTATTTCAGCTGTCGTTCACCATTTGCCACAAGTCAAAAACCAACCAAACAGCTGAAGCTCTGCCCATAAATTGCAGCTTACTACCAGCTTTTGATTTTGATTTTGTTTCTGTTTGGAGCAATTAAAAAAATATTAGTTAGCGAGTATTATTATAATCTGCATAGTACAGACACCCAGCACAACTTTCTCTCATATATATATATATATATATATATATATATATATATATATATATATATATATATATATGCATGTTGGCTCGACTTCTATTCAAATTAAGAGTTCACTTGAGAAGCTTTTCAGCTTGCTTTTTGTATTAAGCTCACTTATTTATGCAAATTTTGCATAAACAATGATTTCCCGAGTAGCTACAGCGCACAGCTTACAGGTTTACATAATGCAGAATAAATTACACAAAATATAAGTATTCATATTGTGTATGTATGTAATATGCGTTCGCATAAAGCAAAAGCCAATGCCTGGAAGTATGCAGCAAAAAATAATATGCAGCTCGGCGAGCTCTCATCTGCTATGTTTCTGTGCTTCCATCTGGCTGTCTGTTGGCCGGCGTTATACATAAACATATGCATGTACTATGCATGCTAAATTTGATAGAAACATGCTGGTTAAGCTACACTCACACACACGAATGCATTCTCACACATATGCACGCGTACGAAATCCTTTGACATGCCAGTTGTGCTGTGCAACTATTGCAATTGTTTGTTTATCTGGCAGACTGTCGGCTTACTTTGTGCCTGTATGGAGCGGATTGTAATTGTGCGTGAGCCACGCCCCTTGCCGAACAATACTCACTCACACATATACACACTCACTCACACACACAGCAATGCAGAAATTGTGTTGTTGCAATTTTGACATTAATTAATTATGCAAACAGTTTAAACGTAGTTTATTTTATTTACACATGTTGCTGAATGTTTATCACGCGGCGGCGTGGAAAGGACGCGATAGAAAAGGAGAGATAATATTACAGCTAGGAGCCAAAGTGGGGTTTAGACAAATGCAACTATGTAAGCATGTACACATATGTATTTATACATGCGTGGAGAAAGGAGTATGAGGAGTGCTTTAATAGAAAATACATGAGTAAAAATACCCCCACCCTGCACCATGTGCTCATTTTAATTATTCATATACTTCATATACATGTACACGAGGCTCACACTGAGAGAAGTAAATTATTCAGCATCCAGGATGTTAAGCAGAAGAACTTTTTAAGATTGCAAGATATGTACATCAAATAATTAAATTTTAAATTTACGTTAATTGGTTGGATGACCGGTCAGATCTGACTAGTTTGAATCGATTAATCATTTTAATGAATAAAATATAAGCTTTATGAAGGCGGCTTCTTCCGTCTGCATATTATATATATAAATATATATATTTATATATGTGTGTGTGATTAAAGTAATATAATATAAAGAGGAATGTAATACTTTTTCTAGTATTTATTCTATGATAGCATTCAATTTCCAGGTCAAAGGAATTGTAGTGAAAAACAAATTTTATGTCAAGCAGCTGCCAACTTTGGGTTTCGCTGCAGTCTTTGCAATCAAAAGTAGATAAATTCTCTTTGGTAAATAATGGACAATGTACAAGCTCGTACAGTTATGGCATTCAATGGACTTGTCATCGAATCTTACTTCATGGGAAATGAAAAATATATATAACTAAATTTGATATATATATATACAAAGCTGCGTTGCACCCCAACGCCACACGCTACGCTTCTTGTCGACTAAACAAATACATCTACGGTAGACTAGGAGATACCCAGAATAAGTCAGTTCAATCGAATGTGAGCAACAAAACTTATTACTGAAATATATAAAATAACAGAAAATTAACGAAAAACTAAAACAATCATAGTTTCTACAAACGAAATGGATTGCTTCTAGCTGTGAGTTCAAGAGGATGAGATCTTGAACAAAAATAATTATAACCTATATAAATATATTTCAATTCTTAGGATTTTTTGTTTCCCAAGCCAAAAACTCAGCTCATTGTCCCAATCATGAATTGATATAGCTCGACGGAGCCATTATTCCGACTGTTGCATGTCTTTTAAAATATTCATTATGCCGTGGTACGTCCTTTTTAATGAGTTAAGGATGCAACTTTGTGCACTTGCTATTCAGTACATAAAACTGAAGAATCGTGAATGGTTTGTAATGCCTATGGTTGCTTCTGGCTGACTGCTACCCTTGGCCACCCACCATATTCCCGCTGCTTGCATTTGGGATTGGTGTGTTTGTCTGGACGATACATGGAAAGCCTGCTAAGTGGCCTTTTATTTCTATGAAAAAGTCAACGACAGTGAAGAATGGCGCTGGTGTGGCGCGATTTAGTGTTTCGCTCTCATTTGTAGGCTATATTCCAGCACTCTGTCTGGCCGTAAGTGTCTGTCTGTGTGTATGTCTGTGTCTGTCTGTGTAGATGGTCCAAATTATTTGCTGTCGCTTGCGCCTTGAGTGGGTTGTTTATGCTTCCCCAGGCTGGTAAAAGGCCGCAAAGTCTGACGTTTTGGCTGCTCTGCTTGCGGTGGCGAAAACGTTGTTGTTATCATTACTGTAGGCAACTTTGCCTAGTTATCTGCTGTGGGCGCTTTCCGTGTTGAGTTTGAACGCCATTTTCACATTTGTAGTGTCATTTGCGGTTTGATTCTCAACTACCAACAAGACACACAAGCTGAGATAGCCACGCCCACAAGTCCCCTTTTCCAGCTGGTACCGTGCTGCTGTTCGGGTATCGCTTTGACTAAATTTGCATGTATTGCGCAGCACTCAAATTCATTACCGAAACTCTCAATTCCAACAATATTCAACAATATATATATTTTTATGATATTTATGAACATAAGCCTTTTTAAGGCATTGGTTAAAGTTTCCATATAAAGTGTTTGAGAGATTTTTAATTATATTAAAGACAAACTCCTTAGAAAAAGCTAGCGAATGTTTTTCGAGTTTTAAAATAAGATAATATTGACGTGAAGTTCATTGACTCTTGTTGCTCCACTTAGGCAATCCAAATGCTGTGTTGGAAATGGATTTGAACTCACTTCAGAATTCAATTAGTTTACTTTTGTGTGTGTGTGTGTTGCGTAGGGAAAAGCAAGAAAAATTTGTTTGTATTGTCGTCCCTTTTGTTGTTGCGTGCACTTGCATACATTAGGCTCCCTTTTTCAGTAAGGGTGCGCTAGCATGTATCTGTGTGTGTATGCATATATATATATAAATATAGAGATGTGTGTGAGATTGTTTGTATATCTATTATAAATCTGTTGTGACCCACTTTAGTGGGCTACAGAATGCAAACAATTCATTAATAGTTAGCATGACAAAATCGCGCGCGTGAAAAACAATGTGCAGCTCTCTGATTAATGACTGCAAGTTTATCTAGGAGTATGCCAGAGCATGTCCTAAACCAAGTGAAACACACACACACACACTGAAATAGAGGCGTATGTGTTGAAATGTAGCCGTGTCTGATTCGTAAATTAAGTAGACGGCAGGGCGACCTTCGAGTGTGTCCAGCGAAGAAATGCCAGACAGCCAGTCACCAGCTGTGAGCACAGTGAAACAGCGATGTGTATCGATAAAGAAGAATTAGAAATAATAAGATAATCGAAATCAATTAGCTTTACTTTAGCAGCTATAAACAGATGTTCGATCTATACAAAAGATATGTTTAATTTTTAAAGCGAATTATTATAAGCAATTCAGAATTTAATATACATACATAAATATTAAACTAAAACGTGACTGAAAAAAATTACTTTAATTATTTATATACTGACTAAAGAAACTAAATATTATAAGAGAGAAACAAAATGGAATAATAAAACGAATTCTTATACATTACGATATATTTTTATAGGCTGGAAATTATTTTCTTGTTTGTTTCATGTATATGTGAGAAGCGCTTATTCCGCTGTCCGTTCATATCGATCTCGCGAATCACATATATTTATAAAATTCTTTAGGGCAGAACAATACTTTATATGGATCTTATTTACTCCAGAATACCCAATTTATTACAAATCAATTTATTATATCATTTGCTATCATATCATACTAGACGAAAAAATTATCATGAATTTATATTATTTTTAATAAATCTCTAATTTGATTTCTAATAAATATCCAATAATTTAACCACAATTTAATGTGGAAATTAGGTATTTAAAATAAATCTTGTAGTTCGGTATTGAACTTTATTTTTTAAATGCAAAAATATATATTTATATTTTGGCTCTTGACATTTTTCCGGTACTTATATTGGCCCCATTGTGCAAGAGACATTGTCGATTTACTGAGCCACTTGATACGTACATTGCCAATGGCACTGAAGGCGGGAAATCGTTTGCTCATAGATTCTACGGAGCTAACTTTTTGACAATTGATGTGCGCACATACTTATAAGTCAGACGCACGGCAGAGGCGCCCGCAGACAGAACTTGGCTGGGGCCACACGATGCGTCCCTGTTGCCATCAGACAAATTGCAATCGTCGTCTTCTTCATGGAACTTATTCCACACACAGGCATAGATACGCACATGGACACGGCCACGAACGTTGATGTGCTCGTTCTGGAGGCATTGCTCAGTCAATTTCGTTCCAGAAAATCGAGGTAAATTCAATTGAGTTGAGCTGAGCAGCCGTTCAAGTTGATCTGAGCCAGCGCAGATAGATAGCTACAATGGCGCTTAATTTTCAACGCTGCACCTAAAGTCTTATTGGAGAGGTAGCAGGCGGGTATGCTCTTATATGCTCGAGTTTACATGACTTTTCACTTCTACTCAAACTTAAGACATCGCTAAGCCGATATAATTCCCAAAGCCTTGCGATTGGCTCATAAAGTCGGCCGTCCCGACGCGTAGATACGTTTCACAATAACAGTATGTTATATATGGATATATATGGAGCCTAGAGTTGAAGTTTTGATTGACTAGGCGCTAAAGCGATTTTTAGCTTAGATAGCGTAAGTGCGGTGCTACATAAGATACATATGTGACTTTCACAGGTGCACGGAAAACTACATAAGAATCTATTGTCAGATAACTGGCCCACTACTCACCCGCCTTGCAGGGATCCATGTCGATATCGTTTGATACTTTTGGTGTCACAAGCATGTGCAGCAGCTGCTCGATGCTATATTTGCTGTGATAGGCTCGACGATTGTTCAGCTGTGACACATGGTGCAAGTGAGGCGTATGCTGCCCGTGGACATGCTGATGATAAGGATGAATGGCAGCTGCATCTTTCACGTGCTCTTTGACGAACTCGTTGTTGCTGTCATTGTTGTTGTTGTCACGCTCAGCCTTGTCAATGGCAACGTTATTCAGCTGCGGCTCCTCATGCAACTTGGCGCTTTTGGCATGTGCTGAGATTAACACCAGCAGTGCAGTGGCCATCAGCAGGGCGTAGTTTGTATAGCTCATTACCCGGCCACCGCGTCCGGCTCCAAGCCGGCTCTGCAGCGCCATCTGAGCGTGCTCTCTGCCTCTTCTTCTGCTGTTGTTACTTTGCACGTTCTTTCGCTTGTCAATCGTCGGCGTGTTTTGTTCTTGACTTTCGTTGTCTTTCCAAGCTCTGCTTATCGCCTCCGTGTAACCCAGTTCAACAGCGCTGCATTCGCGCAGTGCACGTGGACTGAAATGAGCACGGAAAAGTTGAATTGAGAGATGAGTAACTGTACGAGGTGGGTAATATATTAAAAACACACATATTTATATATATAAATGAATATATGTATATAATGAATTGGCTAAATCTGGCTAATTTTGGTTTTCATTCAATGAGCAAGGCTGATCACTCAATTGATCTGTTTGTCTGTATACTATGGCACATACATATATGTATATTTAAATTATATATGCCTATGTATGTAAGAATAAAGTATGCTGTTGATAACCCCAACCCCTTGTATAGAATATTTGTTTATAATCAGCTCGTTTATGTCGTTCTTTCCATTTACCATTCAACTAAATTCAAGACTAACTTATAATTTAAAGTAAACATTGCTATTCACATTTCTATCACTAGTTTACTTTATTTAATATCGGATGGACACTCTTCTGATAATCACACTTCACTGCATATGCTTAGCTCTAACTTTATGCACAAATTCTAAACATGGCTTGTACAAATTTGTCTCTAGTAATATTATCTGATCAAACTCAGCTTAATCCGACCATATTATAAACTGAAGCAACAACCAAATCATGCAGAGCAAAGGCAAAAGCCAGCTGTTGGCAACAATCAATGCACACCCGGTATCTAATTTACATATGTGAGCGAGTGTTTGACTGTGAGTGTTCATGTGTGTGTGTGTGTTTGAAAATATGTAAGATTGTGTGCTCACATCTGTGCACAATTTGTGTGCATTTACTTGGAATGTTTCTCTGCCCGTTGTCAGAGCATATTAAAAACAAAAAAGGTGTAAAATTGTAATATGGAAATGTGAGAGTTGTATGAAGAGGAGGAAAAGGAACGCCTGGATAGACGGCAGGCAGCGACCTGCAGGCTGCAGGCTGCAGCTCATAAACGGCGGCTAACTGCCGGCTGTCGTTCAGATTAGCACTCAATTAATTTGAGTTGAAGGTGTCACAGCAAGGACACACGCTGCACGGATAATGTCCGTCATTTCGACACACACACACACAATGGCAGGTAATTTAAAATCGCTTAGGCCATCTTATGCCGACCAAAAGGTCGGCCAAGTTTGGCTGCCAATTGAATAGGAAAAAGAAAATAAAACCTTTTCAATTAACTAAAATGTTTGGGCTCAGACATTATCGCCCTGTAATTGTGCCCCAACCATGAACTGGTCGCCAGGCTCA
Source organism: Drosophila borborema (assembly GCA_030914335.1). Classification (NCBI taxonomy): domain Eukaryota; kingdom Metazoa; phylum Arthropoda; class Insecta; order Diptera; family Drosophilidae; genus Drosophila; species Drosophila borborema. The sequence continues at coordinate 10,862,504 of JAUESP010000306.1, forward strand.
AGTGAATGTTGGCAATTTCATTAAATCATTTAATTTCCGGCGTGCACAACGAACAATTACAACAACTCTAATTCAACAAAGCAAATCAAGTGCCGGTCTGGCATTTTATGGCAAATTAAGTTCCCTTCTGTGGAAGCAGCCGGCAGCCACAGACTTAGCCAGCAAGCGACTGGCAAATAAAGCCAAAGACAATTCTAGCAACAACCCTTGGCAAACTTGCCAACAACAACGACAATCTCGACAGTCTCAACGGCAGCAAAAGCTCGGCAACTACATCTGTGGGCCACGCAAAGGAGTGCAACATATTTTCTTAATTTCATTTCATTTCGTTCCATGGTGTTCACTGTACAGGCACCCGAAGGCAGACCTTATTTTCATAATGCTCAGTCGCCTAATTGCGTATACGCCGCCTGCACGCGGAATTTGCCAATGCGTGGCCTTAATGTGGCACCGTCTGCTTATTTTTGCAAAATTATAAATTCAATTGATTAATTCTTGGCTCAGAGTATAAGTTTATTTGTCGTTTGTCTATGGCATATAGCCAGGTCATAGACGTCCGAGCATTTTGCGCTTTGAGTCCCATGTTTATCTGCAAAACAAGAGCACCCACATCGACCTGTCCGCTTATCAACGGTCAGCATTGCGAAGAGCAACATGAAGCAAACGTAAACAAATTAAAATTTCATTGCTGTGACGATGGAATTTTATAAACAACAGTGCATAGGTTGCAATGTGTTTTTTTTTAATACTCATTCACGAAGTTAAAGCAGTAAATTTTCTTTGTGCAATGCTCGACAGTTTGATTGTATGTGCAATATAATAGCTGGAGAGCTGAAATTTGAAATATATATACTAGTGTGTGCCTTATAAATAGCACAGTATTTTGATATTAATAGACGATTTATATTTATAGAATATATTTACATATATTTTTGTACAGAGCGAATTTATCAAATTAAACTCTCTTTGGAGGATCTAAGATGTAGCACATTCGATTAGTATGCAATGCGAAATCTGTTAGCAATTAAATGTTCATATTTGCAGGCAATTGAAAAACACTATAACTCAATCAACTAGCAAACTGAAATATTAGAAACAGGCTGCATACCCTAAAGTCTACACATCGTAGAACTAGGTAATTAGTAACAGAATGCTAATTATTATTTATTATTATTTATGTATATGCAGATATTTTATTGGTAAATCAGTTTTATCTTCTATATTGATACACATAAATAAGTCAAGTATTCTGCAGCAATGTTCTGTATTGTATTTGCTTCTCGTTTTGTGTATTTAGCAAATGATGAAACTTGAGTCTGCCTAATAGCATTTCTTCATTTCTGCTTGGCGTGCATAAACGATATTTGGGAATTGTGTGGGGTGATTTTGAATGAAGCGTAACATTCGCATTTAGTTTAATTAAATGCGATGAGGGTCCAAGACGAACAGCTTCAGCAATTTCTTGATTCCGCCAACATCCTGCTCACTGCTGCTCGCTCACAGTCACGCCATCAATCAGACTTGTCAAGTGTCAAGCGCCACTTTCAAACTACACGAACTGACAATGACAACGTTCTAGACTAAGCGGGTACTCGGCACAATAGCATATTGCTCCTCTTCACTTCACCTCTACCATTTTTAGTGTTTACAAGCGCAAATCTTGACACGGGCCTGTCCCTAAAAAGTTCCTTCATACGACCGCGCACTCATTGCTGCTTGCCTTATTTTGATTTGCCTTGCCGCCATGACAGTTGACATTTCAAGTAGCTAACTGTTAGTATAGCTGACAAAGGATATGATTATGATTATTATATATAGGTACACTTGATTTATTATAATTGATTACTGTGATATGTCGCTGTACAAGTAAATACTTAAACATCTATATCCCTACAGACAAGCATCTTCGCTCCTTTTGACACAGGTGCTTAAGTATTGACTTAAATATGCTATACTATATAGTCTTATGTAGAATATTTTTTTTTTTTTTATTATTTTTATTTCATATTTGAGATGTATAGTTGTTCTTAACTCTGAAAGAGGCCAGACCAGAAAGAATAATCTGCTATTTAATGTTAGGATCTGAGCGGAATTCAGTCTCTCTATCTCTCGACAACAAGATCTAGCTAGCTCCTGGACTTTATTAAGTTTTGATTTTCTTCATCTCCATACAAAATATATTTCTTCAATCGCTGTGACTATTAGCTGCATAAAAATAAAAATGTGCTGTATTTTACTTATAATATTTTTAAATAATTTTGCCTGATTTCCGGATAGTGTAATTCTGCTGAGTTGTTAACAATCTTTAATTCATATTTCCACTTTACTAAAAGTGCATATTAAGCTGAGACTTAAACAATATTCTCTAGTAGCGCTGCCATACATTTGCCCTTTTTCAACTTGATCCCAAAGCCTTTGTGGCTTAAGCTTTGGCCTGGCATTGCGGGGAGCAACAGCAGCAAGACTTAAGACACTTTTGAAAGGCTTTCCGTTTTGTTTCAATACCAATTACAAAAGTATCTCAAATGTACTTTGAAATATTTTGTTGTTGCTCTCCAATGGAGAAACTATCAGATGTTAAGCTGATAAAAACAGATACTACACTTTGACCTTAGCCATAAGGCCGAGAAGCGATTTTAAAATATTAGATTTAAGTGTTTGCGCAAATATAATTTAATTTCATTCAATTTAATGAAAAATATGTATCTCCTCCTAGATAATTAATATGCCTACAGAGTAAAAAATTATGCAGATTCAGTATTTGTTTGTAATTTTTGGATTAATATATGCAGTCGCAAAATGAAATTATTTTATGTATGTATCTTTAATTCACGACGAAACGTGCCATATTACTGCTTGTCAGGCTGATTAAAAGCATTGCATATCAACAGGCGCGTAGTGGATAGAAAGAGCTGAAGTGGTTAGAGCGAGCAGACAGAACTGTAAATTGGCGTCATAAAAAGTCGTAAATTTAAATTAACAGAGAGACATACGAATGCATATGTTTAAATATATATTTATGTTAAGCAAAGGGAGCATATTCCTATTCACTGATGAGCTGGCGGACCGACATCTATAGGACTTAAATGCTGTACAAACGCAGAATGCAAACAAGCCAACACGGGGCCACAGCCAACGGCAAATAATTAAGCTTGCCCAGCTAGCACCTGTGGCCTCAGCCAACCAACAACATGTCCAGGTGGTTGCAACCGTAACCGAAATGCTCCGAGCTGTTTGTGTCCTGGCCGGGCCTTGGCCGCTTCGGCTGTAGCCATATGAATGTAAATAAAGTTCAACCATGGCATACACCGCAGACAGATAGGCAGCTCCTGCGGCTCTGCAATCCTGTGCAATATTATGTGTAACGGATACCGTGCCCCATGACGGCAAATATGTGCAGAGATGTGGGCAAGCGGCATATAAAACATGAGCAATGGTCAGGCAGCTGTTTAAGACCTAAATTATGCAATTTGAGGGCAGTACTGAGGTTAACAAATAATTAATACTAACAACAGAAATGATGATCGGATAGGATATACGCCACACTGTGCAGCTGGGGGCTGGGGACTGGGACTGGGAATGAAAATGGGTCTCGGGCTGAAACTTGGCTTCCTCGGCTTGTCAGCTGCTACGGCTACTTTTTCCTTCCCTTGGCCATAAATAACAATTGCCAACGACTTTGCCACAACATAAAAAAAGAGAAGAGGCAAGCAACAGACAGCACAAGGGCAGAAAATATGACGCCGAGATTCGGTTTTATGGTGATTGTGTGGGAAAATCGGCGCTGGGTCAAAGCCAGTTGTCTGGCAGCGGCGATAAAAACCAATGCAAATATGAAAAGCAAATGAAATCCTTTTAATTTGGCAAATAAAACTGAAAGCCAGGCGTTTGTCGGCTCTCTGTCCTTGGTTCTCGACTCTCTGCCCACGATTCTCGGCCCTCTGAATGCTTTATAAATTTGAGCGAGCCCAAAAGATGAGCAAAGGAAGAGCATAGCACAAAAGCTGTGGAGCGCTTGGAATCTTAACTTTTGGCATGTAAATGCTTTTTCATGTATCCTACAAGTGAACGCATGAATTAAGTCAATCCGACATAACCGAAGCTCGAAGAGCAAAGAACTCAAAGTTCATTAAGTTAAACAAAGCTTTTCACATCGAGTTCCACATGAGTAATCATTAGGCATTTCAATAGCAACAGATTTATTGGGGCTTGTTTTTTGCATACTTGAATCGCATCGAGCATGCTTGAATACGTAAATAAATATATGTTTAAATAGTATGGCTGCTGCTATTGGTATTAGCAAGAGGCTGTACTAAATATAATTGCATTATTTCTATACAAGAGAAGCAAATAAGAAACAAGAAATTAAATGTACTTAGATGACAATTAATTTCGCATAAAGCTGGTGCAGAGCGCAGACACAGATACACAGTCAGATCCTTAATCAGATATACATATATTAGAGATTTTATCAGGCAGACACGCACGCACACACATATACACACACACATATATCCCGAACAGCCAGGCAGCCAGACACCTATGCTCACCCGGTTGCGACATATCATTAACTCTGCTTCACAGCAGCAACAAGAACGAAGTTGATAACAAAATATTTATGTCAAGAAGAGGTGTAGTGCGGCAAGAGAGATGAAGTAAGATACGAAAGAAAATAAGTCGACAGAGTATGGGGTGGATGGGACCTTGCAATATACACATACATATACATATATATACATATATATCGTTAGCAGCGCCTTTATAGAAAACCCACGCGCGACACTCAACACTCAACGCCATCCCGACATGGCTTACCATGCAAATTCGAGAGCCTATACAAATATTCATAAAATAACTTGAATTGCTTGCTCCAAATACTTGGCAGATATGAGATTTTGTGCGTTTCGGACTGCCCAGGCGGTCACAGACATCCGATTTGATGTGGATTAGAGTCACCACAAGAACGCTTCCCTCGGCTGCCTCCGGCACCTGCGCCACATAATTTGCTTTTAATTTTTTATATTTGCTGCGATGGCAAATCAACAAAGCGAAAAAATCTAAAAATGAAAATTTCAACATATCAAAAGCTCGACTAGAGTGGAAAAAATGAACCAAAACCAAAAACCAGACAAAAATAAAAACTTATTAAGCACGCGTTCCTTCGCAACTGAAGTAGAAGTGCGTGTTGAGAACCCAAAATTTAATAATCTGCTGAAGATGAAATACCTTTAAGGAAATATCTAGGTAACTAAGCTAATTAGTTCTAAAATCAATGCTTAAATTGGAGTTACAATTTATTTCTAGAACGGTCCAGAATAAGATGTGAATAGAATATAAAAGGCATGATATCAATAGTTAAACATCATGATCAAAATTAATTGAGAAGTACAAGGAACGTAACTTAGAGCAGAACTTCATTTGTACACTTGAATTCACTTTTCATGACAAATCTGAATTCTCTCTCCAAGGGTATTATCAAAAGGAAGCAAAAATGTGTTCTATTCAAAAGCGAAAAAGCTGGCAGAAATATTAAATGAAACGAAATGTCGCATAAATGGAAAGAATTGTTGCGAAATGCATACGCGGACAATTTTTTAATGCGAAGGGAGGTAACATGAAACGCTTAATGGCGTTCGTTGGTTGGCAATAAGCAGGCGAAGATGCCACAAAATGTTTGCCGGGCCAAAGGATAAGGGACAAAACAGCCAACAGGAGCAGTGAAGCAAAAGTGAAATGCGCTTGCAGCAGCTTAAATTTATATGACTGAATGTGTGTGTATGTGTGAGTGTGTGTATGTGTGGGTGTGTGAGAGAGTGTGTGAGTGCAGTGAAGCGTAAGAATCCAGGCAACAATATCAATATGCGTCTCTTGTGCTGCGTTTGCTACGTAAAGCAACGCTGCTGGCAATGTCAGCGTCGACCCACGCTTGGCGTCCCGTGCTGCTCACTCCTCGCTCGCTGAATGCCTTGGGCTACCACCCCCTGCTGACAATTGTTTGCCAGCGGAAGTTGATTTTCTGGCAGAGCGGAAGTGCTGAAGCGCTGGAAAATGCCGCGGCAACCAAACGAGACTCAGCAACGGGACAACACTTTGAATTTCATATTCGTTCAATTTTTTTTCTTTTTGTTTGCTGTGACGCATAAATTTTCATCTAACTGACACAAGCATCAGGCAAATGCGTACAAATGCGCACCACACATGTATGCATACAGAGAAATCTGTGATTGTATGTATGTGTGTCCATATGTACACACATGTTGTGGCAACATTCTGCTAATGCCATAGCATTGCGTATCTGAAGCACCTGGTCTGGAGCAACTGCCGCAGACGGGGCCAATTAACTCTAATGCGTGTTCGCTGTCGGTCTTAAAGTTTTTTTTTTTTTTTATGTTTTTCCCTTCTCTGCTTTTTACCTTTAATTTCAGCGAGGATCGGTTCGTATAGCCGCTGGGCAAATGCCAATGCTCGTTGTCAAAAAAAAAAAAAAAAAGCAGCCGTTCTACAATAACAACAGCAGAACAATGTGCGATCCTGCTTTGCTCAATCTTTGTCTGCGATCGAGTTCAAAGCAACAGCAGCAATGCAAGATCATTGCTGTTTCTGTCGATGCTTCGTCGAGCGTCGCTGCTTAGAGCAACAGCAGCAGCGGCAGCGTCAACGGCAGCGGTACCTTGACTTTTGACGTTGTTCCGTATTGCAATAGCCTGAGCAAAACACAATAAAGTAATGTCTTACTTTAGTATAGAGACACAAACATACACATCCACACTTATACATATATTAAATATTTATACACACACACATTCAGGGAAAACAGATTCTATTTTAATTACGCAGGCGGCCTTCTGAATGAAGACCATTGACAATTGACGATTTGCGTTTCGCTTGATTTTGTTGTTATTTTATTTGTTTTGTTTTTTTTTTTTTTATGAAAAGCGGAAAACTGACAACGACTCAGTCAGCGATAGATAGTGGAAATCGTTGAACACCAAACACCCACAGCGCAAAATGCCGGCTGCAGCTGATTTAAGTTGACTGGGGTCAATAAGGTGTAGAGGCGGTGGAGCGGAGGCTGGGCAAGCAACGTACAGTGCACACACGGACGCAGCCGCGTGCCGTTTGTTATTTATAGCCATTTGATGCCGTTGCCTCTTCTCTGCCGCAGCATCAGCAACAGCAACGGCGACGTCGACGGCAACAGAAAGTGCGGCGTGTTTGTCGTCGTCTGCTCAAAGTGAACACAAAAACAAAACGCGGGGCCAACAACAGCAGCCGCTGATAAGGAAAACGCATAGAGCGCGATCGAACGGCGAGTGCAAAGATCGCAACAAAACTGATCCATTCAATTCAATGCTCGACCGACGGACTGTCTCACAGATTACCGACTAGGAATTATATCAACTTAGCACATGCAGGTAAATTAGCCATGATTTACTTTGACCTATGATTTAATGTTTTTTCTCGAATTTACAAACTTTGCATTCACTTGAAATAGTTAAGTGAACATTATGGAATAGGTCCCACCTGTAGCAGGCAATCAAATGATGTTTATAAAAATATATAGTTATTGAAATTTCGACAATATTAATATTACTTATTAGTGCACTTGATTATATTCACTTGTGGCAGCCACACACTCGGAATCCTTTTGTACCTTATCCGAATACTTATTCTGCTTCAGATCAAACAAGTTTATTGCTATTATTTTCTCGCTCGCGTTATTTAGCCGGAACAATGGAATACACGTCCGTTCACGACGAAAGGTTCTCGCGCTTTGATTGGAAAGATTCAAACATAAACAGAGCCAACGTTTAAATTGCTGCACAGCTGTGCCTAGCAAAGAGCGAGCGCGAAAAAGAGGGAGATAGAGCGAAAGGGATAAGGCGCATGTGCCTAGACAATAGCTAACAGCTGCCTTTGATTAACAGTCGGCACGGCGGAAATTCGAAATAAATTCTCATATCCTTAAAGAATTTCAAATAAATTTATTATATTTCCTTTTTATTATGGCTGTGCAGAAAGTTTTGTTTATTATTTATTTATTATCCTAATTTCTTATATGTTATTGTTTCATAACAAATATATTTTGTAGGACATTAACTGCAAACCAAAAATAATAAATTGTACACATTCATTAAGGTCAGGCCGTGGCATGTTTAAATATACATATGTAATCAATAAAATGAATACTAAATAATTTCAAAATAAACAAAGTCGTCGATAATTTCAATGCTATGCTTGTGATACCTCAAACATCGATTGTAAATATATCGATACATTGAAGTAGGAAATAATAAAGGCGTTGAATGTCATAATTGCTGCCTTTGAAGTGCTAATTTTGGAACAGGTTTTAATAGGACATTTTTACACGCAGTAATGACGCAAAGTTGCGAAACAACGAATTGTAGCAACGAGGCAACGCTTCAATGCCCCACTTGTATCAAATTGGGAATTAAAGGCTCATTTTTCTGCTCGCAAGCATGCTTCAAAGGTTTCTGGAAAGAGCACAAGGCTATCCATGCCTTAGCTGGTATGTTCAGTTTATATTAAATGTACTTTCCATATTTTCTGTTATAAAATCGAAAATGTTTTGGTTTCACTTAGTCGGAGGACAGAAGGCTGTCGTTGACGATGGGGTCTACAATCCGTGGCCGCATTTTCGCTTCACCGGCAAATTGCGTCCATTTCCGCAGACGCCCAAACGCCCCGTTCCAGAGTCGATCATGCGTCCAGATTACGCAGATCATCCAGCTGGACGATCTTTATCGGAAGAGGCTCTACGTGGAACAACAATTAAAGTACTCGACGATGACGAAATTGAGGCGATGCGAGTGGCTGGAAGACTGGGCCGTGAGTGCTTAGATGAAGGCGCCAAAGCCGTCGAAGTGGGCGTCACTACCGATGAACTAGATCGTTTGGTACACGAGGCAGCCATCGAGCGCGACTGTTACCCTTCCCCGCTCAACTACTACAACTTCCCCAAGTCGTGTTGCACTAGCGTCAACGAGGTCATTTGCCACGGCATACCGGACAAGCGGCCCCTGGAGAATGGCGATATATGCAACATCGATGTGACTGTGTATCACCACGGTTTTCATGGTGATCTTAACGAAACCTTCTTCGTTGGCGACGTCTCAGAGAAGCACAAGAAGCTAGTGCGCGTTACATACGAATCGCTGAGCAAAGCTATTGAACTGGTGCGACCAGGCGTTAAGTACCGGGAGATCGGTAATGTCATCCAGAAGTATGTTGCACCTCATGGCTTCAGTGTCGTTCGTAGCTATTGCGGTCACGGTATTCATCGCGTTTTTCACACTGCACCTAATGTACCACACTATGCCAGTAAGTGAAAAAAATCTTCCGTGTCAGCTGGGACATCTCATTTATGTCTTGACTCATCCACAGAAAACTCTGCCGTTGGTGTAATGGCCGCTGGTCACTGCTTCACAATCGAGCCAATGATTTCCGAGGGTGTCCAGAAGGCAGAATCTTGGCCAGATGACTGGACAGCCGTCACCGCGGACGGCCTCTACTCGGCACAGTTCGAGCAAACCCTTCTAGTTACCAACAATGGTTGTGAGATCCTCACGAAACGCCGCGAGAACAATGGACAGCCATGGTTCATGGATAAAATGTAGTTCTAAAAAAACGACTGTTCTCTTTTAAATTGAGCTTTAATTTATTTTTACAATAAAGTATAAAGTTTGTCGTTTAATTTTCGTATATTCATAATTCTATCCAAGTGCGGCGTCACATTGTTTCACTTTTCGAGAGGTGCATAATTGAGTAGCTTTTCAATGAGATCCACATGGCCAAGCAACATTCGACGGCAACAATAACGCTTCAATCCCAAAGCATCCAAGGCGTCACTAAATACAGTTTGATATGTACAGATAAATTATCAGAAAATAAAAAGCAGATTTTTCATTGGTTGCAGAGCATCTTCTCTTACCCTTCCGTGTACTCGGCCTGCAGCAATCCGAGATAGGATTCCCATTTGTTACCAATAACCTTACCACAGGTAAAACACCGGATTGGTATTATCATATTTATTATAAGTTCTTATTAATAATAATTTATTTAATTTGTGCTTAACGCACGCTTTTATGTTTTGCTTCTATTTATCATAAAGCTGCCAACTTATTTCATATGTTTGCTAAAACACCGATAGTTGAGCACATGGTCCGAATATCAATGAGTTATCGATACTTAACAGGGTGACCCATTCAATAATGCGCGCTCTATTTGAGATTTCAATGTTCGAATCGAATAATATTATTAATTGAGCATATATATTAACAAGTTGTATATAACATTGTAGCCCATTTATTAAAGCGCGCATTCTTTTAAAATATTAATACATTTATTAATTACACTATCGACTCTTGCTATATGATTACATTTACAAATGTGTTTGTAAAATAAATATTTAAAGACTGCTAAGAACTACGTCCATAACAAAATTATATTTCTATTCGCTGTCGGCATCTGTTTGACTGCCTGAGACTTCCACAGAAGTTGAAACAGGAAACAAATCCTTTGTCACATCATTCGCCTGCAGTGTGGAAACATCTTCGAAACTTCCTCTTTTTAGATTGTCTGAACGTTTTTGTAGACGCTGCTGTAAAGATGAATGTATTGAATATGCTAAGAATTCAAAATGATTAGGTTTACTTACCGATTCGGATGTTTCTTCATCTGGAACAAATATACGTAGAGGCGTAGTGCTGCCCAGTTGCTGCTGTACCAAACGCTGATGCTCCTCGAAAGCAGCAGCAGCTGCATCTGTGGGTTGGTGCTGCTGTTGATGTTGCTGTTGCTGCTGCTGTTGTAGTTGTAGTTGTTGTTGTTGCTGTTGCAGTTGGTGTAATTGCAGTTGCTGCTGATGCTGTTGATGCTGCAAGTGTTGCTCCTGAGCCTGTGCCTTCAGCTCTTCTAACTGCAGCTCGTGTTGATATTGCTGCTGTTGTTGCTGTTGCAGCTCTTGCTGGTATTGCTGCTGCAATTGAGCATGTGCCTGTGCCTGTGCATGCAGTTCTTCCAAATGAAGTTGTTGCTGTTGTTGTTTTTGAAGCTCCAACGCTGCCTGTTCTGTTTCCAGCTGCTGTCGTCGGGCCTCTTCCTCGGCATATGCTTGCAACAGCTGCGAAGAGTCGTGTGAATTGCCATAGTAGTTGGACACCACAAATCCGCCCTCGGGAGCTGTGGAGCTGACTGAGGCGGCGACATTGGCCAGGTGGAAGGGCGCCGTATCATACACAGGCTCGGCGGGCTCGCTCAGTGCAGGAGCAGCAATTAGTGCGGCATATTGTGGAGCCGAATCCAGCACGGGATGAATATTATGTTGCGGATCCTTGGCGGCCTGCAAAATTTGCCCATTGCTGGCCACCTCCTGCGTTAGATCGGCATTGACATAGCCCGTCTCAATGACGTGCTCCGCGCTGGGCTTGAAGAGCTGCTGCTTGTGCTGGCTGTAGAGCTGGTTGGACTGAGTGACCAAATAGGTGGGGTTATAGATGGGTATATGGGCCGCAGGCAGGGCAGCGGCAATGAAGGGCTGTGTTGTCTGTTGCTGTGTGAACTGGATGGGATAGATGGGCACTGTCTGGGCTGCTGCTTGGGCACCTACAATCTGGACCAATGGCTGTGCGGGCAGATGGTTGCTCTGCACATCCGACGGAAGTGGTTGGTTGTTGCTCGGCGTGTTGAAGCTCTCCGTGGCAATCTTCACCTTTGTTGTGGGCAATGATGGATCAGGATCTGGGGCAAAGAGTTTCTGCGAACCCGAAATGGGATCACGAATCGTTTGATCATTTGTCTCGTCCTCATGCACGCTGTAATAGCTGCCCGCTGCTGCGGGCGGCACGTACGTTTGGGTCTGGGGGCGTTGAGTGCTCAAATGTTGTTGTTGTTGTGGGGGCAGGTATGAAGTGTTTAGACCGTCGTCAATTTGATTGTCGTGATCGTGATGAAGGGCCAGATTGGGAGCGGGTACCGTGTAAATTGGTGCAAAGTGCTCAGTGTTGAAGTTGTTGTGTGTGTCCAGCTGCGGGTATATGTGTATGCTTATAAGTATATCTCTCTACGTGTGCCCATGTGTGTGTGTGTGATCGGAGTTTCCTGCCCATATTTTTATGAAACTTACCGGCAAGTTCTGCAGTTCGCTATAGGCAATGGCTGTGGGCTTCTCATACTTGAATGGCTTCTCGTATCCGAAGGTAGGCTTCGAGTGCGGTTTGGAGTTGCTTAATTTGATCTTCAACGGTTTTCGTAGACTAACTGCCGGCTTCAGGTAGACAGGAGCGCTGAGCTTCAGCGGACGAGAGCCACGTAAGTGTTGAGACGGCGCTGCATGCAACAGGTGTGAATGAGCGTGCGAGTGGGCGTGGCCATGCAGATGGGCGTGCGAGTGTAGGTGCGAGTGGGAACCGAGATGCTGATGGGCGTGTGTATGAGCGCCGGGACGACCCTTCAACACCAATGGCACCGGCTGATCACTGCGAATCTGAACGACCAGTGTGCGCTGCTTGCCGTTGGCAGCGACAGCAGAGGGGGCGCCATTGGGATGACGGGCCAATTGCTTGGCGCTCTTGGGAGGCCAATTGCCGTTGCTGAAGATCAACGGACGCTTGCCGGCAGACAGATCACAGCTGACCAAGCTGCAGAGCAAAGTCAAGAGTACGAAGTGCTAAAGCAATAAAAACGTTAAAAATTAACACGAAAATCCATTAAACGAAATTTAATTATCTCTTTTGCAGGTAAGTACTTAACAAATATATACATGTAAAACTTTCTAAGCTCTATCAGCGTGCAGCCGCATGAACAAAGGGGGGACTGAAGGGAGGCTAGTTTGGGATATATGTAATCAGCGGACGGTCGGAGAACCGAAAATAATGGCCTTAATTTGTATAAATTGGCGGTTTTCTAAAATTTTATCACGTCGCCTGCCGCCAGCCACTAAAGCTTGAGGCCATAATAAACCTTTAAGCATATACATACATACATTTATATACATATGTATATGTATCTGTACGTGTAAGCATGTAAGCCATAACTGCACTCACGGGCGTGCAGCTGTCGCGTCTAATTAAGACTATGGGCCAATGAAAGTGAAATACCAAATTGATTTGGTTCTGCTATAGACATGGCCAAGTCACAAGTGAAGTGGAAGTCAACAATTTGCCATTGTAATTGTTACAGCAACAACAACAAATTTCACTTGTGTACCGGCGAGACAGAGATAGAGACAGAGAGTGAGAGAGAGATAGAGAGATGGAGACATTGGCAATGACAATGTTTTACCGTTAGTCCGGTCAGTCAATCAAGCGCTGCTTACAGGTGAAACTGTCAGCGCACCGATAGTGCAACAGTATCGTTATTGATTACGTGCTGCGTTTGCCTAATCAAAATGGCAGACGTAATTGAGACCAAATTGCTGCCTGGGTGTTTACCGAGCGGTTAGCAATTTGATACTGCTTTGTCGCCTGTAAGCAAATATGCATAATAATAGTAGTTGTAGTCGATGTCCAGAGCGAGTGCACTGACTGAATGTGGTGAATGAACTTGCGGCTGGTTGCATGAAAGTCAAGGTACGCACAAAATATATATTACTTTACGTTATTGAAATAGGATCTACTACAATATGTATACTCTGATTGACCACGCTCACAATTCAGAAATCATAACTCAGGAATCGCAAATAAAATAGCAAATTAGCCGATACGATTGAAGCAACCGCAAGCTAACCCAATTCGTAACGCATTTGGTCAACCTGAAAGTCTACTTTTATTTAGCATTAAGCTAACTGTTTCATCTTCTTCACTGTGTTGCACATTGAGGCAGCGGCAGCCACAGAGTCAATGGCAATGGCAATGGCAATGGCAATAGCCAAGCAAGTGTAGCGAACGGCCCGGCCCATTGTTTGGTTGCCTGCAGCGAAAACTTGACGCATCAAGTGCTCTCAATTGCCATTGCTATAGCAATTGCAGCTGGTGCACCGCAAATGAAAGTGCCCGCCAATCGCAATTTAACAAGTATTCAAAACACGAGCTGCCACAGCGGCGCATCAATTGCAATTCAATTGAAAACATAAAAAACAAAAATGAATGGCGCCATTGTCTTCAGTTTTCAATGCAGCTTACAAAAGAAACCCGAGTTCCGACTGCGCCTGAGGCGTCTATGGAAATTGCGCATTTGCATAAAATGTATTTCCCATCATTTTATGATCGATAATTGAAGCTCATAAAGTCAGCGTGAGATTCCTACTTACCTTCATTTTGGCTGCGATTGCGATTGCGATTGAAATTTCCTTTGCAGAAGATGAAGAGTTTGTGGAGCGTGAAAAATAAGGAAAGCTTTGGCTTGGAGCTGCGTAAGTAAGTGGCGAATGACTGTGTTGGCTCTGGTCTATTCCAACAACAAATAGATGAAGATCAAAATAGCAATTAAGTAAATGATAACATCAATTAACTTCATGTCCACGTGCGCCGCGGCGCTTTCCTTTAGTACGACAAATATGAAGAAACAACACACAAAATGCTAACCGGAGCTGCAAAATCTGCAAGTCTGCACCTGTTCAAGTCGCGCTAACAACTGAGCTGCGCAGCTACTCCAACTGACTGTGATAGCTACTTTTGTCAGCCACTGGAAGTACACGTCTCATCGCTCACTGGAAGCCAATGAAACCGCAAAGAAAGTGGTCGGCTTTTCTTCGTTTGCGCTGGCCGATTCGATTCGAAAACTTGTTCAGTGCTCAAGTGAGACTTAGCACGCGACCACAACGACATGAGATTTACCGGCATGTGCACTGTCTTCTTCTTCTTCTGCTTCCTCTCCTTCGACGTCTTCTTCGCCTTCGCCTTCGCCTTCTCCTTCTTCTTTTTCTGCTGGCAGACATACACGCACAGCTTAAACGAAAGTGTTTGCCAGTTCTTGACCAGTTGCCAGTTCAGCCTGGGCAAACAAAAGACTTGGGCAACGAACTTGTCTTGCTAATATTCACTCATCCAATGCCTTAAAAAGCAATTCACACCAGGCGCTCATGATATCGAACTGAGCTGCTCTTGAGCATAGGCGCCTGTGGCTTTCAGATGCAGGAACAAAACAAAGCCTTTCAACCTGCTGAAGCTTTAGCTAACCAATCGCCATCAAGAGCTAACCGGAATCAGTTCGCCTTTGGCACTAACACGTTGACTACTTTTATAATATATTTTATTATTAAAATTTCCTCTTATTTGCTGTCAACAAGAGATGAATCATTGATGATGATGATGAGCATAACGATTTGTGTAAAACCAATTAAGCCAATTAAGCCCAGTCAGTCAATTAACTTTCTTATTATTCAAAATAAAATAGTTCAGTTTTGGCAAGTATAATTAAAATAAAATATAAAATAAATAAGATAAAATAAATAAAAATTGGTCAAATTGTCTAAATATCCTCAAACTGTTCTAATATGCATCTGCCCTATCAAACTGTATATATATCATATTTGAAATATATAAAGATTATATTATATAATTAGAGCTAGAACTAGAGCATTAATTATGTCAATTATATTTAATATTGCTTATCAATATATCTCAACCTGTAAGTTTAGAATGATTACCATTATTTTTAAAATAGGGGTATTCTTGTGTAGCATCAAGCATGGCTTATTCCACAGTAAATTTCTATTTGGTACGCTTTATTAGCAGGCGGATTCAATGCTGCATAACTCCTCAAAATGATCGACATCATATTAAAAATGTTATCTTTATGAAATTTAACATACTTAACGTTTGTCCCATTTACTTATTTGATAGTTGTTTATTGGAAATTTTTATTGATGCTCACTAATATGCTGATACTCTGCCTGTCACTTTAGCATTAATTATCTGCATAAACATATATACATATACGCTATGTTAATCCGCTATAGATCTCTGATTATACAATACTAATGTGTATGGAAGGCGTTATAAAAAAGCTTATGAAACGCTTGCGTTCAATTGGACTTGGTAATTGGGTTCGTTTTATGCGAAGCGCGACTACAAATTTCTAAACGCAATTGGGCGATGGAATTTCTGTTGGCTTGGGCCGTCTATATTTGGGTCAATTTTTGGGCAGTTCGGGCCGTTGGCCATGCCCTAGCTCAAGATTTCACTTTTAACAAGGAAAAGTCTGGGTGCAAGCCGTTGATTGAAATTTTATATTCGTTTCTTTTTTTATTTTGAAATATTATTTTAACAAGGTTTTTTTTTTAACATTAACAACATAATATTATTATTATAGCGTTTATTTAATTACAGTTATCTGCTGTTGTTTACTTGCATTTTATTTATTATTTTTGTATTATATTCCATAGACAATTGTTTAAAATACGAAATTTAAGGAGTATTTTTTATTTTAGTTATTATTATTATTTTTTTATTATTCTTATTTAAAATGTCGCTTTCATCAACAATTTTTGTTATTCTGTTAAACATAAACAATGTGTTTTTCTTTCATCAAGCGGTTACCGATCTCGATCTCGATCTATTAGTTTAGTGTAAATAAATTTGTTTATCAGCATTTTAATTTTAATCTTATGACAAACTTTTAGAATTTTACTTGTAAATATATTTTATAAATCGCGGGTAAAAACTAAAAAGCTTAATTACAGTTATGTTGACTATTTGATGTTATGTTTTTAAGTTAGATTTTTGTTTTTGTAATTATTTATACATTTTTATTGCACATAGTACTAAAATAATTTGTATGCATGTGCAGTATATATAATAACTATATATATGTATATAGCACATATATATATTACTATTTATATAAATATGTTAATCGTGAAAGTGCTACGAAATTATACAATAATTTTATTTTCAATTTCGGCATTTATAAATTTAATAACGATTTGTGTTTTTGTTTTTAGTATGCAATAATTACAAAATAACATTTGTTTGTTGTCCAAACATTTAAAATTATCATATGAGTGTTTTTTTTTATGTTTCTTTTTTTTTTTTTTTTTTTTTTTAGCTGCAAACGTTGTTTCCTATACAAAGTATCTAACTACTGTAAAATGCTTTACATTTACGAATATGTTGTATATATTTATATACATACGTATATATGTTTTTACATTTTACTCACGAAATTTGTCTACAAAACGTTGCATTTGTGTCTAGTTGTATGGCATCGAGTATTTCTAGGCGATATACAATATTATTATTATTTTGTTTTTATTTATTTTTTTATTTTATTTTATTTTTATATATTATTATTATTATTTATTTATTTATTTATTTATTTTATTTTTTTTTGTGAACAAAGCTGAAACGTTCGCACTTTCGATTTTAGCATTAATGAATTTGTAATGAACTATATGAAATTGATAAATAAATAGAATTACACGAGATTGGTGTATATATGAAATCAGGCAATTCGGATATAACAAACATCGAACGCAGCTTTGTTCAGATTTTCAAGAGATTTTCATTTATATTTCTACGCTATTTGTGGATAGTTCTCGTTTTGCATTTTGTATATCATTGATTTGTTTTTTATTTGTATTCTTATTTTTCTTTTTTGTTTTTCATAATTTTTTTTATTTAGCGTAAACATGATTTAATCAAGTCTCACAACATCGAGAGTTCGTTTTGTTGTTCTTGTCAATGGGTTTTTCGCAGATGTGATGTATCTATATGTGCGTGTGGTTCTCTCTGTGTTTCCGTGTGTCTGTGTGTCTATGTGTCTATGTGTCTGTGTGTCTATGTGTGTGGGTGAGTATTTATAATTCTAAAAATTGTATAAACTATGTTATTCATTTAAAAATTATGTTTAACTTTTGGGTTTATTCTATGCCTGTTATAAGGATTGCAAATGCTTTTTCTTCTCATCTATATTAATTTTAATTTGTAATCCCCCTAACAATAAATGAACTTGCTTGCCGTATCATATATTTTATCTATTTCATTTTTTTTTTGTTTTTTTTTTTTTTCACACTACATACATACATACGTGCAAGCTGTATATATGTTACATGTTACTTTGAAGGCGCATACTCAATATTCACAATGTTCAATTTTTCGTTTCATTTGTTGTCTAAACCTAATGCTACAGTGTATATTATCAAAACAAACACAACAAACAAAAAATCAATCTTAATCATAATTTTGCTCTTTATCATTATTTATTATATATATATGTATGTATATATTGTTAAAAGCTCGAATTCGATTAACTTTTACATTTC
The DNA here is from genome assembly GCA_030914335.1 of Drosophila borborema. Classification (NCBI taxonomy): domain Eukaryota; kingdom Metazoa; phylum Arthropoda; class Insecta; order Diptera; family Drosophilidae; genus Drosophila; species Drosophila borborema. The sequence continues at coordinate 10,880,727 of JAUESP010000306.1, forward strand.
AATAAGCTAAATTGATGTCACAAAATGTTATTGAAAATCATATCTGAATATTCACGATTACGATTCTGAATGAGAACTGAAATGAACTATCTGCATTTGATGTTTTAGTTTAAAGTACATTTTATGTGATTTCTATACGCTTTGGCAGTGTTTAATATTTGAACAAATCCATGTACCGAAAACTATTTTGAACATTAATGCAATGCAAATATTTCAAAATCAAATGGCTTAACGATCTTTATACATTATCCGAGTTACATAATCAACTATTTACAAATATTTACAAAAGAAATGAGACGAAAAATAAACACACACAGAGCGGTTTTGTTAGCGGCTTAAGCGCAAGCGCGTGAAAATCTAAAGAAGAGTTTGAGACACGTCGAGAAAAGGTCGTGAAGGAAAGCGAGGACTAAAAGTTCAGCTTTCGGTCAACATTCGTATTATTTATCTAAAAAAATTTGTTTAGAACACCACAGCTGCTGCTCAATAGGCACGCACGTAAAAAGCGCCGCACACATCATACATACAATAAAAATATTACTAGCTACATTTGTTGTTTTTTGTTTGTTTTGATTTGTTTTGTCAACTGCTCGCTTAATGTGTTCCGATAGTTATAGATCTATCTATCTATCAATGCTTGTATTTACTATACCATCTTCAGCTACATTTATATGTATGTATGTATGTATGTATGTCTTGCTACTGATTAGTTATGATTTTAAATGCGCTACTTATTGTATATATATTTGTGTATGTGTGTGTTTTAAGTGCCCTGGTTTATGTATTACAGAGAATTAAACGTGAAATCGCCTTTGATTAGAGTTAGGAAATGTTTATTATCAAAAATGCATGTCTTCATGCTGAGATCTGAAGAAACTGAAAAATCTAGTGGCATTGGGTAAGGCTTTGGCCTTTGACTCTTGACTTGACTTTAAGTATGCAAATAGTATATTTTTTGTTGAAACAACCATTGTCTGTTCTGTTTGGTATATAAAAATTTCTCAAATATTCGTCTATCCACGCTATTTCTTTCTCTTCCAGATACTCAATATGTGTATGTGATTTTAAGTTTTTAGTTATTGAAATTTCAATTAAATATCGCAAGGAATTTCTCGGCTTTTTTTTTTTTGCGAACATTATAGTTAAATTATTAATAATACGTTAATATAAATTGTTTTTATTTTCTTTTCTTGTTTTTGCGCATGCTCAGAAACATCTAAATGCAGTTTTTGAACTTGAATGACTCAACTTTTGGATTTGGGTTTCCCTCCATTTAGCGGTCAAGCGATTTCTCGAATATCTTTCAGTTTTCAGATTGTGTTCCGTTTTGTTTTTAATTTACTTTATCATTTTCATTTACATATGCTAATTGTAGCGTAGTTCATGCTGCTGCTGCCTAGACACATATCTGTTATCTCTAAGCACTTGTATATTCTCTCCAATATCGAGAGTTAAGAGTTGTTAAGTTGATATTTTGCTTGGTTTTCTTTGTTTAATGTGTAGCTTACCTCACTAATGGTTCCCAATTGCTTACGTCACACCATTGAGATGAATTTTCATTTCGAATTGCATAATTTGATTTGTATTGCGTTGATAGCGCCATGAACTGAACTCAAATTTGTGAATTAAATATAAATTAATGATAACAATGATAAATAAGTGGCTAATGAAATTAATAACATAATGATAATGCTTATGACTTAGTACATACCCATTACTTACGAATAACTAATGATTGTTGCTTCAAACTCAAGATGGTATAAGGAGACAATTTATTCAAAACAAATTGAGAAAGATTACAAAATAATAATATAGAGAATAGTGAAAAGAAACAAAAACCAAATTAATCTAACAATAATGGAAAAACAAATCATACAATATAATAAATTGGGATAATTATATATCTATATAGAGCTACAAAATTATAGATAAAATGTCAATTTCAAGGTTCTAAAAGGCATACGGAATGGTGTGGGAAGCAATCAGCTGACAATTGAACGATGGATATCAAAGATGTTGTTCTTTCTTTAATACACTTGTGGCTTTTATGTCTGCAGAGACTCTGTTGAGATACGATCACAGTCCTCGATCGTTGAGCAGGATGGACAAATCACTCTGTAACGGTGTCTCCACAAATATAAAAGCACAGAGTAACGCATTTATGGCACGCATTATCAATTTTTACCTAACTTACGCCGATGGGCCTAGCTTTTGATTTAGTTACAATTTTCATAGGTACACAGTATATACACAGATGGCTGTGTATGTGTGCATGCGTGTGTCTTTGATTTGTTGTGTTGCTTATACAGATTATACCTATCGCTTATGGCTATACTTAAACGGCTTCAGCCAAATGTTGTGCCAATATCTTTGCCATAAATGCGTTGCTCTGCTCACAATTAACTTCTCCAACGTTCAAATGTACGAATAAGGACCATCAGTTAAGGCGCTACACAGTAACAATCAAGAGTTATCATCCTTGTTGGAGCCGCCCCCACCGACCCCGGAACCTTGTGTGTTGGTGCCGCGACCGCCAGCGGGCGCACGCACTGCGGGCGGCTTGTACTCCAAACCCGGATCGAATTGCATTAAAACGAATACCTAATTGAGTGAAATGCAATATGAATGATAATACATACTAATAGATAGATAGTAAGAGAGCTCACCTGATCTGTTGGCAGTAATGAGAAGTCATCGGGTGGGTTGGTTATTACATAACGCTTGCTGCTCGCATCACAGCTAGAACTAGTGTCCCTGAACCTATATAGTCCTATGCACAGCATCCCATACGACTTGAGTGCGGCAACGAACAAGTCCCCATACTTGCCGCACTCACCGAACTGCGCCAACGGTCCATCGTACAGTGAAATTTGTCCCACGCGACATCTGCATTTAAACCAAAGGCATTTAGCCCAAGTAAATATAGTATTGCATATGCAGACTCACCTGTCACGATTGCTCAGACTGTCGATGGTACTGTAGCCGCCCCGCAAGCCGGCACCCTCCGCCAGAATCAATTCCAATTCGGGTGTGGCGCCGCCTGTGATCAGCGATCGGATCAGTGTTAAGGCATTTTGATTAAAGTATGTCTGCGATGCAAGAAGGACAAAAGAGGCAAAAAGAGAAAAAGCAAAGTGATGAGGAATCACTGCGATTGGTTTGTCTATGAAACTGGACTTTACCGTGGACATCAGCGAGTCTAATACGCTCACAGCGAACGCCGTGCCGCAGGCGAACGGCTGTGTTAGATATAATTCTGTATCTGGATCATCGTCGTCGTCTTGATCGAGAAACTGCACGTTACTATCATTGACCAGTTCTTTAAACGACAACCAACAATAAAACATGTGTCCATTAGTTAAGCGCCTCTTTAACATTTACTTGACAGTGTATGGAGGCTGACCATGACCACTCACTCTACCCAATCGCCCACCTAACCCGGAATGGTCAGCCTCGCATACACCGCGAGAGGCAGGACGCTTTTCGTTCGGTCGTTCCTAAACTCGGCCAAGTTAGTGCGATGCAGTTTACCTGTTATCATGGGCACATTGGCGCCATACACTGAGCCGCGACGCTGCAGCACAATGGGGCTGCCAGCAGTCGCGCTCAGATTGTCGAACTCCGGTCCGCGTTGGCTCAGCACGCCAATCGTGTCGTCAAAGGTCATTGCCTTGATGTTGAGCGAGGCCAGGATGGCCTCCTTGTCGGCCAGTGTTGGATCGTCGTTACTAGGAACTTTTGCAGACAATATGCAGCACATATCACACAGGTTGACGTTGACCGCCCGCAGATCGGCTCGACTCAGCGGCGATCCGTTAAGCACCGAAATCTTGGGCAGATTCTGTAGCATTTTCCACTCGCGTCGTATGTAGTCAACGGAACCCACAATTACCACGTGCTTCAGCTCGTGGTAATGGAAATTGGATGCACGCAACGGCATTACCAGATTCCGTAACCCAATCAGAGGTGAGTCCGGATCGGCGAATAGGCAAACGACCACGTGACCATTTAGTACCGTCATGGCCGCCTGATTGCGATCCTGTAGAGAGAAATTCAGATGATAAAATCTCAGTTGATAGGTCGTTTCGGCTATTCCAAAGGTATTTACCAGTATGCAGTCTTCTAAGCTCTTCGCCGGACTCCAATGGAACATGCCCGTTGAGTCATACTTCATTTCGGTCTTTTCAAAATCAAAATCCTTGGACTGATCGTCCGCAATGCCAGCGGGCAAAGAGACGCCGCCGTTTTGATTTTGTGTGCCGGTGCCAGAGCTGCGACTCGTTGGCCTAGAGGCAAGCAGATCAGTGAATAGTATTAAACAAATGGGTCAGATTATTCAGCTACGATTCTTTTTTTTTTTTTTTTCTTGGTAATTTCTTATCAATTTTCATGGCATATCTGATTATCAACCAATTAAAATAAACGCTACATCCAAATGCAAAGTGTTGTTCGTAACGCTACGAGTACGATTTTCTTTCAAAAAAAAAAAAAAAAAAGAAATCAAAATTATGAAAATACTTGAATACGAGTTGGAGCATTTTAAATTCAAATTGTAAAAAAAAGTGTCTTTGAAACGATAGATAGCTAGATATAAAAAATATATATGCATAATATTTGTATGTATGTTGATACAGAGAAGAGATTGAGCTTGTGCTAGTAAAAATAGTTGCGAAATTACGAGAATCAAAACACAAATGACAAACCAATATACTTTTATAGAATATGTAAAAAAAAAAAATCAATCAGTGCTAAACTGCGCAAAACGCTGTTGCAATTGCCCGGTGATGGCAGCAGACTTATCGAATTGAATCCAATCGAATTGAATGCGACCGCCCTCGGGCACATCACGTAAATAATAGCGAGTGGCAAGTGTGTGTGGGGCATGCAGGAGGGACACGCCACATGCAACAACTGCGGCCCCCGCCGTGGTGCACGTCACAGCACTAGAAAATTGTGCACAGTTCGCGGTCGGATTAAAATCAAAACTAAAATGCTTAAGATTTGAAAGTATGGAGAATATATAGAGAGTAAGAAAGATAGTCAGACAGGTAGAGAGAAAGAGAGAGAGAGAGAGAGATGCCAAAACTTTTTGTATCTACGCTATTCAGTAGGTAGGTTTCATTATTGTATTACTTTGCAATTATTGATGCAAATGATGCCCTTTAAGTATTTAGGACTTCACATAAAAAACTTTAAAAGATTGTTTTAAAATCAATATTTACATATATATCTATATATACATGGATATAGATAGAACTTGATTAAGTTTTAGTTGAACTTGAACTTGGACTCAAGGGAATTGCATTAGAAAAAGAGTCAAACAGTATTCAGTGTTGATTTAAATATGATGAAATAATGTATGTATATTTGATGTATACGACACAGGCATACACACACACAGATATAGACACACATATGCAATGATAAAAGCGATTAAAATGCAGTAAAGTTATTAACAATTTACAAATACTACACAAAAGTTCTTCAAGTAGTATTAGTTATGAAATGAAAAATCGAACTATCAGAGAGATAGAGATAGAGAGAGACAGAGGGATAGTTTTGAATAGGCGAAACAAAATGAATGAATTTACATATAGAATAGTAACATGTTATATGAATCGGAAACACACATTCAGACACACACATACAGACATTAATACATATATTAACAAATCAACGCACACAGACAGCAATGTGATTAAGAAAAGTACGCATACGTATGGTTAACGAATTGTATTTGGTATTGATGTTAGGAATAGCTTTCAATCAATCAATCAATTAATGTGTGTATAACAAAATGCGCATAGTTTGAATAAGTTTTACGAATACTAAGTTATAGTAGTAGTAGTAGTAGTTAAAAACGCTTTTGGCTTTTTATAATTTGAGTTAAGTAAAAATTTCTAGGAAATTATGGACGCATACATGAGCTTTTTAACTTCGTAAGCAAGTTGATAGCCCGCATAAGGGTTAGCATCATTTTCTGGTGGCCTGAAACAAAATGTTGTTTGTTTTTTATACATATAGAATTGTTGTTGTTGTTTTGTTTTGTTTTTTTTTTTTTTTTTTTTTTTTTAATCTTTTTTGTTCATTTTTGTTTAATAGTTGTAAACGTGTTAGTGAAACAAGTTGTTAGGGTGTTAGGATTAGTCTATGTATATATATATATATAAATGGAGAGAGTATTTAAAGAGCATTTACATATGTACGAGCCGTGACCCCTCGAAGGGCCATCGAACTGAGTGTTATTCTTATGTTGTTAGGTGTAGTAGAATAAATCAAATAATGATAAGGTGATCAAACTGAAGACGTATGTTTAATGTTTTGTTTCTGTTTCCTTGTTGCTGTTCTTATTGTCGTTGTACTTGTTGCAAAAGAAGAGAAGGAAACGCAAGAAATCATAGAATGCAGCTGAACAGCGAAGGCCAGAAGTGCCTGCTCGATTACCGATTTGCTTTGCATATAGAACATTTGTATAATAAATACTTTGTAACTGAAGCCGAGTGCCCTCGCAATGTGTATTTGAAGTGTCGTTGGTTCCGTGCGGACCCGCCCAATAGAGTACACACATATGTATATACATATAGATATGAATATATATATATATATATATATATATATATGATGTACTGTGTGTGTAAATATGTGCTCGGATTATGCTAAAGGCTGCCTCAATTCCGGCCACTCACCTGTTGTATTGCGACGGCGATATAACCTGGCCCTCCACCTGCCGGCTCACGTTCACCGTAGGCTTTACCTTGTTCACCTGCTTGCCCGCAGCTGCGGCGGCCGCTGCTGCAGCGGCCGTATTGTTCATGTGATGAATGCCACCTGTACCATTTCCAGTTCCGTTCGGGCGTCGCACATTACGATTAAGAACTGCAAAGAGAGCGACACAGAGAGAGAGAGAGAGAGAGAGAGAGAGAGAGAGAGAGAGAGAGAGAGAGATGGCAGAAAGAACGGATTAAGTTGGAGTTGAGTGCATCGACCATTGGGCTTCGCTAGGAGCAAGCTGAACTAGAGACGAGCTAAATACTATTTGACACTTACGATTCGTATCTTCTCTGTCACGTGTTATATCACCTGTCGCAGTTGCAGTTGCAGTTGAGTTTCGCATTGGCAGTTTGTTAGGTTTTTGGTTGGCAGCATAGTAGAGCGTGGGAGCGAGACAGACAGATATAGAGAGAGAGAGACAGGCAGAGAGACAGTTTGTGTGGTTTTGTGAAAAAAGAGAGAGAAAACGGCAGTTTAGTATAATTAAATGTTCCAATACAGCTGGCAGAGTGCGTAGGAAAATTGGATTGAGTCTTTTATGATGCATTAGGGTCAAGTTAATCAAGAAAGGTACTTTTGAGCCGCGTGTACGGAGGCAAGTAAGCGAGTTACTCTTGCTTGAAGTTGTTGTTGCTGTACTCGACTAGGTCGCATAGAGCTGTGATACGTGTGTGTGGAGTCAAGAAATAAACAGTGTATTTAACAAGCGAATAGTATGTATGCAAAACCAAACACAACACACACACACACACAAATGTTTACAAAAATATATAGTGAAATGCTTTAAATAAGTAGACATCAATATCGAATTTAAATAATTTGTTAGAACAAGCTTTTGGTACAATAGAGTTGGCAGTTGGATTCTTGTAGTAGTTGCTGTATATAAACATTTACATTAATTGAAACATTATTTTATTTAATTTTTGTTTTTCATTTTTACATTAGCAATAACAATTTCTGTTAAGGGTCAACGCAAAATCATTGGAATGCTAACCAAAAATATAAAATCAAACAGATACCAAAACATAAACAAATAGCTAATTATTGAATTATTTTAATTTCTTAAATTGTTTTCAGTTTCTTATTTATAATTATTTTAGTCACTTTAGTTTATTTTCTTTTTGTATATTTTTAGTAGAGCACAAATGATATGGCAATGATTAGGCAAATCAGGACAGACAAACGAATAAAAATTTATACTTGAATGAGATAGATCTGTGTGTGTGTGTGTGAAAAGTAAAGTGTAGGACGTTCTGTGATCAAAATAACCTTTCTCTTTCATATACAGAATGGACAGACTAAAATATGTATATCATGTGAAAGACTGTGATTTGAGTTCATAAACAAGCTGATATTGAGGACATTACCCGATACAGATCCACGCACATGCACCCGCTTGGGTAGCTCTGGTGGCGTAAATGTGGGTGCAGGATGGTGTTCATCTGTAAGATATTGTTGGTATTGTTATCGCACAGCTTCAGGTAATCAAATTCGTTTTTATATATATTTTTTTTTTCGTGTAAAGACAATGGATTTTTTATGTGAAGCTCAAAATTTTTTTTTATTTTTTTACTGGAAGACATCAAATTTGACTTTTGTGGGGGAATATTGTGTTTGTATGAACTAAAACTGAAAGAGTTGCGGTTGTACATAAAGCAAGATCACAACATTTTTCACAAATCATATGCAAATCAAATGGGCTCGACATTAGGTGTGTGTTCAACCGAAAGCCATAAAAGAAAAGTAAGGAAAATTGATCAAAATGATCAGGGAAATGAATTCAGGCAATTTTATTTTTATTTGCATACATTACATTTTTTTTTTTTTTTTTTTTTTTTGGGGATTGGTACAAAAATAATTATTTTATTTATATATGTATATAGAAAGTGCACTTATCAAGGCCTTAAAAACATGCATAAATATAGTATTGTAAAACTGGAGGCATTAATTAAATAGACATGAGCACAACTCTACAAAGCAAATAGCAAATAGCAAATAAAGCAGGCGTTGCATAGGCTACAAGTTAGTTAAGATCTTAAGTGTTAGCTTTGGCTACAATGAAAGCATAAACCTTATTTTATTGCTCCATCGGCTGGACTTGGCAAAGCATTCAACTGTTATGCACTAGATTTCTAACACCCACTCAAAGAACTTTTTCGAGACTTTGCTACCTAGGAGTCTGCACTAAGAACACAGCACTATGATATCGTTTAACACATTCTCTATGGCTTGAGTGTGAGAGTATTAACAAGCTGGTTCCCTAACTGCTTGAGTGTACTGTGTGCACTGGCGATGGGCAGGGCAGCTGATGATAATGCTCAACGGTGTTAGTATTTGCTCTACGGTTGCTTACTACGCTTTCTCAGTTTATTTGATTATAATCGATACTAACTATTTAAAGTATAAATATGTTAATTTGAATAGTTCTTAAATTTTATATGAAATTTGAAATTTTTTAAACAGAAAAAACTAGTTACAACACAAACATGTTTCGAAGAAAAAAAGACTCAAATCAAAAGTCAAGAAACGTGCACTGGCACACTAAAAATTAACTGAAAGGAAACAGATATATTCATAAAATTCTAAAATGTGAATCCTAATAAATGTTTATGTCGAATTCAAATGTGGCTGTAAAACTTATTTTCGAGTATATGAGTTGAAAACTTGAATTAGTTGGACTTACTTGACAACGAGTATTCATCGTCTTCTACACACACACACAGACATATAAATACATAGTACGAGTATTGTAGTAGTAGTAGTAGTAGAAGTAGAAGTAGTTGGTACGAACGAGTACAGATACGAGTAGGGGAGTATATAGAAGTATTATATATGTTTACATAAAAAAAGAGCAAACCCCAGAGTCAGAAATTTATGTATTTCTTTAATATGTTTTGTATATGTGTACATATATAGTGGATGATTGAATATGATAGATTGTATGTCCGACTCCGATGTCAATAAATAGTGAAACGAAAATAAAAATATTCATACATATATAACATATGACATATGATTTACTGAAATGATATTTTTATGTATAGATCGAGAGTTTGTACAAAATACGATAGTTAGATATAAATGTTTAATGTTTACAAGACTGTAGTATGGAATACATACGAAGAGTAAATTTACGAAAACAATTTATGTATTATACTCATTAAAGTATTGAATTTTTGAATCTTTTTTTTATTTTATTTTATTTTTTTTTTTTATTTCTAGCGACTTAACTACACACTCACACACACTAAGTAGTTAAGTTAAAATTGATTATGAAAAATACACAATTACGAGAACGAACGAGAAGAAACGATTAGAAATGTGTGTGTGTGTGTGTGTATTTGAGTGTGTGTTTGGGTGTATGTGTGTGTGTATATGTGTGTGTGTGTATATGTGTGTGTGTGTATATGTGTGTGTGTATGTGTCTCTTTGTTGAGTGTGTGTGTGAGTGTGCTTTATACAGCTGGTAGACATGTATTGAGTGATTGATATTGGGAGCAGACTAGACTCGTGGACTGACTGAAATGCTGAGCATAGCAATTTGATGTAAGTTTGGTGAGCGTTTTCGATAAAAGAGAACTCTTTCAATTGGTTAGTTGTAGTCGTTGAATGTAACAAGTATATGTTGAGTGGCATATTATGTGGAGTCGTAATGTTCTTTTTCTTTTTCTATAATTTGTTTCGTATGCTGATTGAGTTACAGTAGAGTAGAGACATGAAGAAGTATATATGTATAGAGATAGTATAAAGTAATAGAAAGAGAGATAGAGAGATAGAGAGAGAGAGACAGAGAGAGGGAGAGCTTAGGGAGAAAGTTATACGTACTTGCACGCCCAACCATTTGTACGGCTCGGACGCCTTTCCGGAAGGTGGCCACTGTTTCGTTTCATGAAAACAGAATTGTATAGGATATGTGTGAATAGGTAAATGATGGTAAGGTAATGATAGTTCGTTTGCTTAATCATTTCGAAATCAATAATTAATAAATTTTATATAAATATCAACAAAAGTAAATCAAGAAATAAGATAATACATATATAAAATAAGATATTTATATATATGTATATATAAAGATGTCACACTTCACACGGCTTTGTTGAACGTTCATTAAATATATGGTATGTAATTCATGAAGGTAAGGCATGTAAAGATATCAACTATTTTAATGATATTTTGATGTGAATTATGCGCGCGACGTTGTAGAATCAAACCAGAAATCGTTGCAAACTAATTTACTCTATGTTGAATGTTATATTTATACTGAGTATATATACGATAGAGCGAAACAATAGAGCGACAGAAAGAACAACATAATGAAGTTTAGCACTCTTCAGAGTCTCTTTAGACATTCTTATCGATAGACCCCTTCCAAGACAGCTCCTAACTAGTTAGACGATCTCAACTATCCATCTCACTTACACTAGATTCCCTTCGAGTTAAGCAAGGCGAGGAGATATAGATGCGGGAGTTCGCACTTAGCAGCTGGGACTTTAGCACAAGTACAATGATATAGCATTTACGTACAGTACTATTCAAAAAAAAAAGGGATTTATTTTATTATTCTGATTAATAGTTGAATTTTTAATAGATTTTTTTAATAGTCGGCAAGCATGTTTTTATCCAAATGTTTTTTAAATTTCTCTTTTAAATTAGATAATGTGATCAATTTTTACTTCACAGTCAAATAAATTCGATTGACCGAATGTCAAATGCACTCTTCAAAATCACGCTTTATGAAGTATTTTTGGTAGTTATACATATGTATATATTTTGAAGAGTGCTTTGCAAAATACGATTAGATAGGCGTTTTCAACACTTTAGCAGCAACAAATAAATTATTTTGGCTTTGTATGATATACAAATATGGGTACCAAAAGTTGAAACTATTATTGGGACTTAATTAATTTTTTATTTTTCTATTATTTTTTTTTAATTTTTTTTTTCTTTTAACAATTTACCCTCCATTGTATTCATCACTGAAGTGATCCCTTGGTTGACCATCCCTGTCTGCATCATAATCATGCCCACATCTGTAAGACGGTTAGGGTATTGATATTCGTATATACATTTAAGAGGACCACATATCACATACACACACGCATCTAACTAGACTTAAAGACTAGGCATATTAATCAGTAAACATGGTATACGAGTAAATGGAGCAGCACGTATCCCAGTTAGGTGCGGTTAACTATGTTTTTAAGCCAGACGCAGGCAACGCATAAACTGGAAAACTTACTAACTACTTGAGAACATTGATGCTAGTTTATAGATACATAATACGCATTTCCTTATATATAGCATATATATATATATATATATATATATATATATATATATTATACATATATATATATATATATATATTATACATATATATATATATGGAAAGAAAGAGAGAGTAAGAGAGATGTGTGTTCAGTATGCTACATAGAAATCAATTAGTTTTAGTCACGTGACGTCATGTTAGAGGATGGAGCGCGCGCTTAATACATAGTATATATGCTAATGCTGTTGTTGTTTTTCCCGTATCCATTTACAAGTCATTAAGTTGTTATTTACACTGTTGTTGAGTGGAAGGAATATCTACGCTCATGTATTTATTTACAATTATATATTATATAAAGAGTTGGGGTGGGGGAGGTTAGTGCCACGCCAAGTAGATAAGGAACTTAAAACTTAAACATAAATATTTATAGACTTCGAGTGGTGGCAGCTTTTGAATAACTTATTGCTACTAAATAGTAAAAAGGACTGTATTTATATATCTAATTTAATTGAAATTAGGTACATGTCGTTAGTAACGCAATTGTAATTCACAGCTGCAAAGGTGAGTCAAATATATTTATTTAAAAGTATAGTTTCAAGGATCTTGAATCGGTGACAGTGTAAAATAAATTCTTTATTAGTATTTGTGCTCGGATACATGCACTTTTTTATTTATTAAAATTTAAATTTGATTTTGATTCATCAAACACATATAAAAGGTACGAAAGAAATCAAAATGAGGAGAGCAAAATTTGACTTAAATATAAAGAGAGAGAGAGAGAGGAGAGAGTAAGAGAGAGACAGCCAGGGATAAGGGCGAGAAAGTTTAATTATTAAATGTGCACTTTGAATATAGGTATCAAATATAAGGAAATACTTAGATAAACTCTTGCCATCAAGTTGGATCTTTTACTTTAACTAAGAGCAATTCGAATTTTTCTCTCAAAATATTGTAAAAAGAAAATTGATTATGCTTTCCATGCAGAAAAGAACATATTTATGATTATTATTTTAAGGCAATTTATTCCGGCTGACGAATTGGCGAGCTTCAAAGCGGACCACAAACTCAAAAACAAATATCTGAAATTCACTAATCAAATTAAGTTGAAATGATTGCAGTTCGGTGGCAGAGTACATGTTGGTAATAGTTAAATCCAAAAACATGGGTTGCATATTGCACAAACATATTTACAGCTGAGGGGAAGCCATCAGTAAACGTATGTATGTATGTATATACTTGAGAGTGTAAATTGTTGTATATATATGTGTGTGTGTATCCAATGCAGTTGAGTGTTGGATTATATACGAGAGAAGAGGCGCATATCAGTTGTAATTAAAGAAAACAAAGTGACCAAAAATTAACTGCACATATCCAAAGATACGGGACGGGACGGGACTTCTCATTGTACATTTAATGTATGTATGTTATTATTTGTGGATGAGTTTCTTGGAGAGGGACAAATCATGTCTGCACACTCTTAACGTGCGGAAACTAATTTTTGCACAGTTTACCATTCATAAACAACAAAAAAATCAATTGATTGAAAAAAGTAAAGTTGTATAGGAAAAAAAATAAATAAATGTATAAATTGTGTACCTGAACAGGAGTGGATTGAGGTGTAAATAATTAAGGATTCGAAAAAGAGGCTTGGAAATAATGTATGTTTAATATAGTTAGAAGAATTGGGTTTGTAATATATTTTATTTGATTATTACTTGTTGTTGTTGCTGTTGTTGTATTTAAAGTACAATACAAACAAAATGAAATTGGTAATTTGCGTAGTTGAAACAAAGTTGGAATTTAGGGGTAAAACTTGGGGTGTGTGATGGTGGCATTGGTCATTTGTTTGTTGTTTTATCGTAGAATTATGTTAGTGTACTTATGTGTGGATTGAATTGAGTTTTTGGGATTAACATTAACGTGTTGAACAATTTAGATTTACCTAAGTCGTCAAATTTGCTCCTCGGCTGAACAGTCACTGTGGGACAAAGTTATGACAGTTATTTGTATTATTATGAATTGCATTTCATTGGGTATCTGCTCTTCGTCTGAGCATAGATTTGTCACATATACATACACCAACACATGCATATATACGTACATACGCTCGTACGTACAGAGATAGAGGTACGTACATAAGTATGTAGGTACATACATATATGCGCATGTGAAGTCGACTTGATTTTGTTAGCTTAGGGTTCGTATCTATGTCATTGTTGTTCTTGATGGTGGTTTGATGGACCCATCAAATTGATATATTAGAATTGTGGTATAAAAGTTATTATTATAAAGTAGACAGTTGTTATACATATATACCGATACGTGCTGTAGGATCGATTATTAGGGTTCATCATATTGTATAATATAGAAATATAGAGAAAGTGAACTTGTTTCGCGCTGCTTAACTATAAAGTGAGCCTGAACCTAAGAAAAAACTTAGAGCTATTTAATTTGCCTTTACTTAGAGCTTAATTTAATCTTGGCTGTTCACGTAGCTCTCGACAAATTAAGGTAAAAATTAAATAATACAAAAAATACAAGAGTAAATAGAATCAAATGAAACCCAAAGACATATTGAGACAGAAAACTGTCTTATCGAGTCAAGAGAATGGTACAAAGGTATGCTTACAGTTTTTGCATTTGCACTTCTTAATGAGGGTCTCGTCCTTGATGTCCTCGTGGCACGCCTTGCAGTAGAACCACGCTCTATAAACAGTGATCAATTAGCTATAGAAGAGGAAGAAGCAGAACATAAACATTTATATATTGCACTTACCGCTTGACCTCATCGGCGCTTTGTGCTATGAAAAAGCCCTGCGTGTTCGCCTGAATCTTGGCGCCACGCGGATTTATAGAAATCTTACTGTCTGCACCCTCCTCGGCTCCTTTGATCTCGATGGCGAGCAGCAGCAGCTTAAGCTTGGAGAAACACAGTCTACAAGCAGCGGAAGAAATCGTATAATTCTGTTAGCTCAGAGTCGCTTCAAGGCAGACAAATCGAACATTTACGTATACTTAATTAAGCTTAGTAAATATCAATACACTATAGTGTGTAGCTAAACCTTATTGAACAGATCATGCATTTGCAGCGTATGTGCGTTCAAAGCGTACACTGGAAAAACACTATTTGCACTTCATACGAAAAACCACATGCTAGGCAAAATGCGTACAACTAAAAAATGTTGATAAAAAAGAGTCATAAGTTCATATTAATATCAAGTCAATGTTGTCCACTTTTTGCTGTGCTTTTTGTGGCTATTCAGCGCGTGGAGTGGAGCCGAGCTAAAGGTGACACAAAAAGAAAACGAGATGCTCATGCCAAAAGGGGGGAGATTCTTTGGATGGTTTATTGATAGTTGATCTGGTGCCGCAAAGCTAATTTATTTGAGGGTAATCAATTTGTATATATATATGTACATATATATTCATATGTATATGTATGTAGTATGTTGTAAATGCGATGTCTTCAGTAATCGGGGCTTGATCTGGGGACTAATCGGAGCGGAGCGGAACGGAACGGAGCGGAGCGGAGTTGGTAACAAGCGAGCGGTGTCTAGATAAATATGTTTGTTCTAAACTGTTGTTCATACTTTGTGGCTGGTTACTATTTTATGCGAACGGATGCAATGCGATTGTTAATCCAAAAACCAAATCATATATGTAAAATGTTAAATATACGAGCAGAAGGAGATCAATAATCCATTGATCGTGATCCATTCATACTGGTATATCGAACTTAGTAATTAAAATGAATGGGGTACGAGTAAGTAGTATTAAGTAAGTATTTAGTAAAGGGGACAAAAGGTAGTTTGTTACAATTAAGTATTTTTATAGAAATAGGAAAAAAATTAAACAAAACAGAATTCGGAACAAAGTTTGACAAATGATATAAATTAAATTCTTAATCCAAAATATTATACAAGAAAAAGTATTTTTTATACAGTTGATTCTTTAAGAACATTATTTTTTTGTATTTTTGTATTTTTTTTTTTTTTTGTAAATTTTGTTTTGCTAATTTTCTCATTTTGGAGTCTTACTCGCTGGCTTGTGGGAATGTCATGCCGGTAAATGAAGGTGATAGAGTTTCGGTGTACATCTCACACCCTGTACCTTGAAGATAATCATTTTGCCAGGCCTGTGTGTCTGGTGACTGAAAGTTAGAAAATTGTTTTGTTGTGGTTTGGATTTAGTAAGTTCGCTAATGTAACTACGTGGCGATTGTTTGTTTCTTGTACATGTTCTTGTTCTTGTTCTAGTTGTTTTTTTTTTCTTATTCTTGTTGCAGTTGTATTCGCTTGAGTGAGAGTTGAGAATTATTTGTATTATCGGCTCATTGGTCATTGCGCATTGGTATCGTTCAGGCTCGGGATTCGATTCGATTGGGGCATAGAGTGTTGAGCATTGGCACTGAGTTCACAGACACGGGCACACTTATTCATTCTGAGCAGTGTATGTGTGTGTGTGTGTGTGTTTGTTGGTTGGTGGGAGCTGTGGGTGTGTCCTGGGTAGCATTTGTTTGTCAGGCTTTGATCTAGCTTAAGCATTAGCTTCGGCATACTTCTCATATTAGATTATCAGAACACTTTACACGCGCTCCTAGGCTTAGCATTAAACACTTTTATGGAAATAGAGGAAACCGAAATAAAACCAAAATTCATATGAAATAAGCATAAGACAAACAAAAGACAAAAACCATAAAAAAGTATCGAACATCAACTTAAATGCTGCACGTTGTATAGTTGGGCCCGGCATCTAGAGAGCACAGCACACAAAGATACCATACAATTAGCGTTTTACAATGCTCTCGATTTCGATAGCGTTAATGTGTGTGTGTATGTATGCGTGTGTGTGTGTTTGTGTGTGTGTGTTTGCATGTGTTGCTTATCATTTATCATTTGTTTGTAGTAGTGGTAGCTTCCTAAAATGCAAAGAGGTCTGTCTGGCTGCGAACATATTTGAAAACGAAAAGAATATTCAGCAAAGGATGTTATTTGTATTTTTGCAAACATTGAAGGCTATTCAACATTGTAAACATTAAGTACACAAAGAATTAGCATAAAACACCGACTAATTGTTCACAGTGTACTTCGATGTGTCTGCGTGTGTGTGTGTGTGTGTGTGTGTGTGTGTGATGGTGTGTATCTGTGTTTGTACGAGTTTGTATCTTTGAAAATAAATCAATTTAACACCATAGACAGGCAATTTTACGTGTTTACATAGTTCTCCAGACATTGGCATCAATGAAAACATTTCTGAAGACCACAATATTAAAAGTCTTCGAAAATCAAAACAGATAAAGTAAGAAAGTTTACAACATCAATTAGAACTGATCAACAGATAATAAAAGCTGAGTGTATGTATATATATGTGTGTAAATGCGTGTGTGTGTGTATATTTTGTTTTTTAATTATTTGTGTTTGTATTTGTTTGTTTTTGTTTTTGTATTTGTTTTGATGTGTTTGTTTTGGTACGATATTTGTCAACGCTGCACGATTAACAAGTACATAGTTGAATAGTAGGTAGATAGTATAATAGATACGATACGATACGAATATGTTTAATAGCATATAGAAATTGAACTGCCCGCTGCGCAACTTACTCAGTGGCCTGAGCAAATGGTATTCCAATAAATGTCGGACTCAATGTTTCTGTGTACATTTCCATGCCAGTGCCGCGCAGGTAATCATTCGTCCAAGATTGCATTTCTGGCGACTATGGGGTTAAAGACGTACATACATAATATAGATTTGATGTTTTACATAGTTTCGATTGGCCGACTTCACTTAGACAGCCCCTTCACCACTTCTCTTCACTTCTTCACCACTTGACTGCATTTAGCAATTATAGATTTGCTTGCCTGCTCTCTGGATCTGAATACACCCAGTTGTGTGCTTGTGTCTGGTATTTTGTTTGGAGTAGCCGTCGTGTCTTCCAACACTCTGGCACAATACTTACCGTCTTGAAAGACCGCATAGCAAACAGATTGGCCATCATTGTGGAGAAGCCGGGCGCCAAGCAGCTCTGCGCTATGAAGCCCAACTTTAGCTCGGCCAGGCAAATAACATCGTCACCTTGTTTCCAGTCCCACGACGGAATGTTCAGCAAGTACGCCTGCAAAACATTAAGTGAGAGGTAAATAGAGCTTAATGAGTGTATTGTGCATGGCTTTGCTTGATTTCTACCTTATTGTGGTACTGCATCAATTGTATGATGACTCGTATATCGTCGCTGTAGTTCTTGATCGAAATCACTCTCATTATGTTGGCAGCATCTTCTGCGTCGGGATCTTGGCAATATTTGTTAGCTAGCACCAGGCAGGCGTCGGCTTCGTGTACCTTTTGTGGGGATATAGATTGTGTATTAGCAATAGCTCAGGGACTATCTTCAAAGACATATGTATGTTCAGATTAGTCATTTGTCTATGTCTCTGTCATAGCCAGACTTTGTTCAAAGTTCAATTAGTTTATTATTGTTTTTCTTGTAAGTAAGTAGTTCATTGTATGTTTTTTAGGTATAGTTGGGTGTTTGTTGTTAAGTGATTGTGATCGCTTCGGGTGTCACGTTAACAGATGGTCGACAGTTAGTAAGCGGTTAACACGTACATTGGCTGCACAACTAAGTATATAGTACAATTTGAAGTAGTTGAGGTGTCACAAATGAGTGTTTCTTTTATTTTTTTCTCAATAGCGTATGATATATTATTGGGCACATATACATGTATGTGTTGGACTATGCCTGTTTGTCTTGCATACACATTAAGTAATTAGTTGGCTTTGGTAAGCTTTGACGATTTGGCAACGGCCGGCAATAGAGGGAGACAGTAAGCGGTTATTCAATTTGTTATTGTGTATTTAGTGAGTTGCTGGATTTGGTTTTAGTTTTTTATTTAGCTTTTGGTTTTATTCAAATTCCAGTTCAATGGTGACAACAACATTAATCACAACTCAAAAAGCGAACGCTCGGTGCATGGGTGGAAAGTAGTAAAGGTATACAGAGAACTTGCATCGTTCAGGGTGATTTTCTTTTATATTTTAATTAAAATTAAAGATTAAAGCAATGTACAAACTAAAGAGCCAAAATGGACTTTATAGATAAGATTACATATGAGTATGTACATTTATTTATATAAAATTTATAGTTCTAGCAGCATGCAACTAAGGAGAGGAGAGAAGCAGCAGTTATTCATGCAATAGAAACAATGCTAACATGCAATTAAGGAAGCTTTCTTCAGTAAGAAATGTATCCAGTTTTAAGTATGAACTGCATACATCTGTGACATCTTCAAAAGAAATCGAATCTCATATATACGTAGCTTTAGGATTAGAGTCTGTTAACCAAATAATAATATACATATACGAAAGTGAGATAAGGCTCTTAAATTGGGCACAGCATTTAAAGCAGACAATAAATAATACGATTAAATTTATGAACTAATATTAAGTAATATTTTATTTCGCACATATATAAAAATATCATAAATTATTCTTATACTCGTTCAAAGGAACGATAAACAGTGTATTGGTTATCCACAATGATGCCCGTATTATCGCAAAACATTTATTTGAAACTAAGACAAACTCTAGAGATTCAGAAAACATTCTTCTTTAACCAAATAAAGTGTTTAAATGTTTTGAATACGATTTCTGGTCCTGCTTATCGAAATGTAAAACCCACCAATTGGTATTGAAGATACTGAGTTACTGCTGATATACACTGCAGATAAATATGACAACTCGGAAATAGCAACACCTTTCATAGTTTTAGAGCTTGAATCATCAACTTTTGTGTACTTAACTGATATTTTATCAAATTATCATATTAATTAATATGGTGTTTACAAAAAAATGTAAAAAGTATTCAGTCGGGAACTATTCCAAAATGGTGCCCGATTGAATGCAGATATTAATTAATAATATGCAAAAGACTAGATTATGTATTTTATATATCATAGAATTGGGATTTGTCATTTGGGAATTACAGATACATTCTTAGAGAATCAATTTTATTAATGTGATTTTAAGCTTATAGAGTTTTATCATGAAATATGAAACAACTGACTTATATTGAAATATGTAATCGTTGATATTAGTATTTTAAATATTCTGTACTCTTTTAGACTTTATTATAATACAATTTTAGTTTTTTTTTTTTTTTTTTTTCTTAAGTTGGACTCTAGGATTGTCAACACATTAAATAAACAAATATAAATACAATGATTGCTACACTTACATTTGTTGTTATATTAATGTTCATGCCAACTAATTTTAATTTTAAATGCAACAAATTTTAATCCAACTATACTTCTTTATGCTGTTTTAATAAAGATTTCTTTTTCAATATATAAATTTAATGTTTATATACGTATGTCTATTTTCCGAGCTGATAATCCATCACCCAATATTAAGATATGTCTTTTTAATTAAAAATACTTAAGAATTGCATATTCGTATTATTTTAAATGCAATCATTTACTTAGCAAATACATATACATATATATATATAAAATTGATAAGTTATATATTAACATATTGGAAATGTTTTTTTTTTTTTTTTAATGGTTATTTTGTTTTTAATAATGCCGCTTAAGCTAACAATGAACACGATAAATGTTTGCATACACAATAACGTCCAAAAATTTACAGTGTATTCGTGTGTTGGTTTTAGTATGTTTGTATGTGTATGTATGTGTATGTATGTGTGTGCCTTATATTGAGAGTGTTTCATGTGATTAACATATGTACACACATAATTCGGTACTCTAATGCTGCTGCAGCGTCTAATGCATTGCAATTTTCCAACATTTACTGTAGATATATGTATAAATAAAAGTTTTCATACTCTTGATGTACACAAAACTATGCCACAGATATAAATAATGAGCTGAGAGTTACATACATATATAAAATATTACATTGATACATATTGGGTATATGACAATTGTTATACACAAAGATGAATATATGTATATATATATATATATCTATACACATATAGACATATATACTCATGTAAGTAGTTTAGTATTGCTGTTTGATAGTTCGGTATGGTAAGTATGTTAATGTGTTAAGTATGTTAATACGAAGTTAATTGTCTTGGTTTGGTTTGGGTTTGTTTTGTTTATTTGTTTGTTTTGGTTTGGCAACACGCACAATAAAAATGAACAAAAGTAACAGCAAGTAAATGAAAACGTAAAGTAAATTATCCAACGAACATAGAGGAACATATAAAATGAAAAATTATTTTACCTTAACCCTTTGAAGATCAATCGGATTCATAATGGTTCCTTGGAAGAACTCCACGGTGGTAAAATGACGTTTGAACAAACCCTCAAGTTCCAAATCGGGTGGTTTTCTTTTTTTTTTTTTTTTTTTTTTTTTTTAAGTTTTGGACGTAAATATATATGTGTGTATATATATTTACATGATTTTTTTGAAAAGAATAGTATAAAATGTTTTTGAGTGGTTTTGTGTCAATTTTAGAGTTCCAATTTACACAGTTTCGGCATAGAAATGGATAGTATTAAAACCAAAAGATTTGCGTGTATGTAATTTGGGTGGAAACACAATGAATACACATTGTTTCATAATTGTGCAGTTGGAGTATGCGAATGACGAAAGAATAGGAAATGAAAAAGAAGAAAAACTAAAGGTGAAATTTAAGTCTCTGGTCAAAAAAATCAAGTGTGCAATAGGCGAAATGTTCTATGAAATTGTCACAAATAATTCTCAATGCGTTTAGAACTAAATTAAAATACACTATAAATAAATTATAGGTTACTCTTTATAGTATATTTAAATATATTAATTTTATGTTTATTATGTACAAAATTTAAATACTTCGTAATGTTTTATAGATATATTCGACCCTCGAGTTACCTTAAATTAACTGATTCATAAGCTAATCCTATCTAGAATAGAAGCTGTTAAAACTAATAAAAATACATACATATTTACATATATGTAATACATACATCGGAGTATTACAAATACGTAGATATGGGAAATTTAAATCTATTTTGAAATTGAGAAAAAATTTAAATTGAGTAAACTTTATTTAAAAAATATAAAGTGCTGCGAATCAAAAGAAATATACATATTTAAAAATATTAAGTCTTATGCTAAGCAAAATGTAAATATATTAATATATAAATATATATATATATTCATATTTATATATATTTATATTCGTAAACTAGTTCTATGTTATTAATTATTAAATAATAGAATAGAAAATTCAAACTTCAATTAAATTTCAGCTAAAAGGACATTCCATTGAGCAGGTTATTAGTATTACTTAATGCCAACGTGAACAAATCGAAAACATTACTAGTTTGATATGTATGTAATTATTGAAGGAATCGGAAAAAAGTGAAATGAAAGTGGTTTACATAAAAAACTATTAAAAGATATATTCCTTTTGAGAATTTTGTTTTTATTATTTATTTTTTATTTTTTTGCAAATTTTCATCAACGCAAAACGAAATCAAAATTGTATTTACTATATTTGCAAAGCTTAAACTCGATACAGCCGACTGAAATATCTGCATCATCCGTATGGGATCATCCTTGTTGCAAGTATCTTACACGTGTAAAGTGAACAGAGGAAAATGAAAAAAGTCTCTAAGAAAAATTGCAAGAAATTAAAGTGAGAACGAGCAATTTTTTGAGAGTTCGGGCTGTGGCTGTGGCCAGCGAATTATGGCAGGCTAAGGACTAAAGACTAAAGACTAAAGGCTAAGGGACTTGAGGTGGGCAGATAGAGGTGTAAGGCGATTTGCATTTTGTTGTCAGCCAAATGCTGTTGAAAGAACTATGTGGTCGAGCTAATTCCTATCTATGTACACACAGACAGGGTATGTACACTGACAGAGAGCAGAGCACCTTCAGCTCGGCCTATCTCTGATTGGACTTGACTGATCAGTTACTTCAGTATCTTTGTAATTAGTGTAATCTGTTTGTATTTGTTGTGTTTGTGTCGCGTGTGTGTATATGGCTGTGTGTATGTATGTGTCTCTCTGTATATAGTATGTATTGCTCCTTGCAGTGTTATTGTGTACCTTGACTCGTTCCAGATCGACTGCGTTCATCATTGTGCCCTGAAAAAACGCCACTGTTGTATAGTGACGCTTCAGCAGTCCCTCTAGCTCCAGGTCGGGCTCTTTGCTATTTTGTTTTACATTACGTTATATTATATATATATATAGTTAATATTAATCATTTATGTAGAACAAGTTAAGGTATATGACAAGAATTCAAAATCAAAATCATAACTGTAATTTGGTGTTAGCTACGAACTAATTTGAATAATGCAATGATGCTTAAAGTAAGTGCGCTGACTAATTAATTTATAGACTTAACTGTTTAAGACCTTCTCTAAAAGAGAGCAAAACACAATGTGTCTTGCCTGCGGTAAGGTCGATTATTATATTTCTGCTTATAAACTGATTTGTATTCTTTACTGATTGCGTTAACTAAATTATTGAATTATCGTATAATAAAACACATTTACGAAACTTAGGAAAGAAACTTAAATAATCAATTGTAGAAATTGGCAACAAGTGTTTTTGACCATTGATCGCATTTAAAACAAAAATAAAACAAAAAAAAAATGGAAAAAGAAACGAGAAATAGAAAGTAAACTTACCGATGTAAAAAGACTACTTCGACGTCGACATCCTCACGATCTTCGTGTAGAAAGTCCTTCAGGAAATGCGACACGGACTCGTATGTTATATGACCGCATACCACAATATGTCTATGTTTGTAGGTGTGTGTGTTTGTGTGTATGTGTGTGTGTGTGTGTAGTGGGAAGAAAGATATATTAGTAAATTCTCTGGAATTGACAATCGATTCAAAAGCAAAAGTGTGACTTAATCCTAGAGTGGGATGCAGAAGCAGTGTGACACATCACATGCCACAACTATTGTGTTGCGTGTAGTTTAGCTGTATTAGTGTGCAGTGAATATGTGTGCAAGTCGATGTGTGTGTTAGTGTATGTATTTGTGTGTGTGCGCAGCGATCATTGGCTAACAAAATCGATTGACTTTTATTAGTTAAACCAACGATTGCAATTAAGCTCAACTAATTACAGTTGTGTCTAATGGATGAATGTGTGCGTGTGTCTCTGTGTATGATTGTATGAGAGTGTGTATGTATTATATAATTGTGTCTTTTTTTTTTTTTTTTCTTCTTTTTTGTAAATATGTTTTTCTTATTTATTTATAGATTAATATTTTCATATCATTTGTTTAGGTTATCAACTGATTTGTTTTTATTATGATTACTATTACAACTTGTCAGTGTTATTTTGTTGTTAAAACAGTAAACAGTATTATAATTATAAATTACATTGTATTTTTATTAAAATCAAAAATACACAAAATTATGTGAATTGACACAAAAAAAAAAGAGAATTAAATTAAAAATCACTGCAATATGCATGAATTTAGTCTGCTACCCCAGAAATCTCTTGGAACACAAAATTAAAAAAAAAAATTAAAATAAAATAAATAAAAACAAAAAAAATGAAACGGAAAATACGTACAGGTACAGGTGCAAAGCGCTTGCTTAATATTTAACTGGGTCCATAGCTTTGCAGTTGTATTCCACAAATAAAACGAAAACTTAAAAGAGTTTCACTAACTAAAGAATAGCTACGCACACCGTTGGTATTACTCAACTTACATGCATCGTATAAAGCATCAACAAAATACTAGATATAATTGTGTGTTCTCTCTAAGTAGATATACTTAACATATATACAGAGTATTCGCTACACTCGTTCCAATCCAAACTACTTCAGTATTTGTATAGAGTATATAATGGTTTGACATATATGTATTTTGTATTCGGGTTATATGTCTTATTTACGACAGGCATGCAATCAGGCAAACTCGAGCAGGCATACTCATTCCCCTACTTAACTATTTGCAATTAGGGTGCATCAATTAAAACATGCGTACTTCTGATTATAATTAAATTAGTGTGTGGTTGTGTGTATGGGTGTATGGGTGTGTGGATCTGTGGATATGTGGGCGGGTAAGGGGCTGGGGCGCAGGCACCATATTTTACTACAAGCTCGAGTTGGTTGTATGAAAAATGTCTGTATAAATGTCAAATAATCTTTTTTTTTTATTTTTCACTTGTTCCAAATGAGCTTGAGAACCGCATGGTTGTATTAAGTTGATAAAAAAAAAATCGTATATCCAATTTGAATCATATTCCACTAATTCACTGATTCAGTTCCATACGCACGGGTACTCAAAGGATGCATGATATCTTTATCTCTGATATCCGATGACGACTCGAGAAATCACCCTAGACATTATGACTAAATGAACAAAGTGTATTTCTATGGTTGTTTGTGAATTTTGTTTTTGTGAAATTTGCTAAATAGTATCAAAAAGTGTTTGTTTTGTGTTTGGGAAAAGTTTCGTTTCATTATATAATTCGAAAGCAAGCTAACTCTAAGACTAAGCTAAATTGCAATGATATCTATTTGTTTTGTTTATGTTGCTTAAGATTGTGCTGTTTGTTGCTATTCTCAAAATGCAATAGTATTGGGGGAAAACGAATAGATTCGAGTAGGTGAAAAGTTAAAATTTTATGCCTGGCCACGCATTTTCATTTTGATTTTCTATTTACTTTTTTAGATCGATACAGCTCATGTGTTCCGCACATGAATATATGTTAATAACCAAAAAACAACAGAAAAACAATCCATTGAACAAATGATGTTTACATTTCATACGAATCCATGACGTGCCTTAACGTGAATGTCGATGGCAAAAAAACTCAAAATGAACCATACAAATCAGGTACAGAGATGGTTGCGAGTTGAGAGTTTAAAAAATAACTTAATGTCATTGTATTGGTGGGATTCAGATGTATTGGTATCGGGTACATGTTTTTTTTTTTTTTTTTCATCACAGATTTGTGTTGTTTTCTGCGTTGTCGATTAGCGGCTAGAGTTTCTAACCAGAAACCGCACTCACCCAAGACTGTGAACGCTTTAAAAATTCTCGACCTACGCCATCCCCATTATATATTAGATGTAATTACTATATATTTCAACAACTTCACATCAATTCGATTCAGAAAACTAAATGGTAAGGGATGGATTA
The DNA here is from genome assembly GCA_030914335.1 of Drosophila borborema. Classification (NCBI taxonomy): domain Eukaryota; kingdom Metazoa; phylum Arthropoda; class Insecta; order Diptera; family Drosophilidae; genus Drosophila; species Drosophila borborema. The sequence goes on from JAUESP010000306.1 coordinate 10,906,889, forward strand.
CTGTGTGACAAATGGCGTCAATCAGTTCAAGCCAATTCCTAAATCGCATCCATACATATCACATAGCACATAATACGATGATAGAGTTGATAGAGCTGATAGAGCTAATAGAGTTGATAGAGTTGATAGAGCTGATAGAGTTAGTAGAGTTGATAGAGTTGAGTTGAGCTGAGAGTTACGTATATGTCGAGCTGCAGTACAAATTACAACGCAAACTGATTGATGTTCATGTTAAGTTGTGTTGGGTCTTGTTATATGCGCCAATTCGTTTATTTATTGATTATAATATGATTTATTGTGGTTTTTCGTTTGACAGAAGTATAAAATAGAATAGAATAGAAAGAGAGAGAGAGAGAGAGAGAGAGAGAGAGAGAGAGAAAGACAAGAGACACAAATAATAAAAATAACCAAGGGGTTAAGAAATCAAAGAATTACATAGCTTTTTAGTTTCCTAATATATTATAATTTAGGAAATCGATTATATAGCGGAAGACATAAATACAATTTTCTCAAGAACTACAACATTGACAGGAAGTAGCTTATGACTGAGAAAAACAGATTGAGATACATATATATATATATAGAGAGAGAGAGAGAGAGGAAGACAGAGACAGTGAGAGAGTTGGGACAGAGATTAAGAGTATTACATGTTTTGTATATATATGAGCATCGTTAGTTTTATATTATTTAGTAAGATATTGCACACACACATATTGGGTCTGATGTCACATGATTCCAATCGCAGCAAATCGAATGCATGGCTAGGACACTGCACATAAAAACCAAACTCAAAATAATGCAGCTCTTGAAGTAATTCAATTTACAGACTAGACAAAAATATTACGGATTCTAAATCTGATTCTGAAACGGATTATTAATCTGAGGTGCCAGCTGCTTTATTTAGGAGTTGCTTAAGTGCTCAAATGCCGCTCAAAAAAGTTCAAGGTTCGTTAACCATTTGACAAATGAAGTTATGTGTGTGTACATTTTTTAATGCGATTTTCTAATATTTACGTATAAGTTTGTTGTTGTTTGTTTGTTTTATTTTTTTTTTTTTTTATATTAATGGAATATTTTAGTATGCATTATTATCGCTGAATGTTTTGATTGTTTAATTGATTTGCATAATATACATTTATATATATATTTATATACGAATTACGAGTTTCGAGTATCAAGGACTATATAGACAATTACGAATATTTAACACAATATTATTAAACACCAATCACTGATTCTCCAAGGGCTAATATAATGCAACATGACTAGATGATGGCATACAAAACAAGTTCAACCAAAAACAACAAAAAAATTTATTGAAATCGTTCAGTTTCAGTTTTTTTTTTTTTTTTTTTTCTTTTTTTTTTTGCCAATCTTGCCCCACCCAATCCCAATGCCTATTTACTTAGCTGCAATTCTAAGAGATGTTTTTGTTTTTTTGTTTTTTAGAGTCAACTAAAAAATTGAAACTGAAAACGTGCAACACTGCGCCGAGAATTTGCGCTTGGACAACTAATAAATGAAGAATGTAATCAAAATTTGTTAACAAGATATAGATATGATATATAAAGAGAGCAGAAGAGTAGGTTGATAAATTTTGGCGATCAATAAGAATTTATTAAAGTTACAACAAGATAATTTGGTAGTTAAGAGTACGCACAGTATACACTCAGAACAGTTTAAGTACGATACATGTTGTTGTTGTTGTTTTTTTTTTTTTTTTTGTATTGTTTTCAAACAGGTTTCAATGGTTCTCAAAAATGCCAATCCAAAAATAAATCAAATACATTTCAAATCATATATATATATATATTTATATATTCAAGTTAATAAAATCATATCGATGTGGCGAGCCTTTAAATGAGAATATAAATACCTAAATGCCATGACTGCCTTGGCAGTTTAGTTAACTACGTAGAGCAACGTAGACGACACAATAAGTTCGAAATAAAGCGAATAATAGAAAGCAAAATGAATCCAAAGACGAATACAAAATGAGTTTTTCTTGTCTTCTGTTGTTGTTTCTGTGGATGTTGTGGTTGTTGTTGTAAATTAAAATTGAAAAGTATAAATATTTCTGTATTCAATTTCTTGTTGATTCTTGCTTTTGCATTTGTAATTTCGTTACATTTTCTTGAGTGAATTGTTTTTTTTTTTTCACAATTATTTTCGTTGTTGTTGTTCTTGTGTGTGCTATATAGTCAATGTAATTGTAGGTGTGTGCGTGCGTGTCTGTGTGTGTGTGTGTGTGTTTGATCGATCCAATGCTCTGAAATCGTTTTGAATTTGTGATTGATTGATTGATTGTTATTGTTGTTGTTGTATTTAGAAGGTATAGCAACGTATTGCTGGATAGCCATACCGGCCCATGGGGCGTATGAATAATATGTTTTTTTTTATGCCGTTAGCTAGCTGCTTGGCTGCTATGCTTGTTAGTTGGCCGCGCTCTGTGAGGCTTTCAGTAAGTATGTATATGTGTGTGTGGAACATTTGTTTAAGTGTATATACACTATATATATATACATATATAGTTATGTAGTAGTATTTTTTGTTTGTTTGTTAAGTTAAAATTTTTTGGTTAAAATCAAAATCAAATTTCAGATTTATACATTTTCACGCGAAAAGGATTTGAATGAATGAAGCGCAAAGTAAAAGTAAATACTGCACAATATATATGTTTGTTTCATTTGAATAAATTTCATTTATTTTGTTCACTTGTAGAAATTTCATTTTGATTTGGTGTTTAATTATAGGAAGAATATCTTTTGGTTAATGGAAAACTTTTATTGACTTAGATTTATGTTTTATATATTTTTTCTTTTTTTTATGATTGTAAGTAGTCTAGTTGTTTACATTTTTAAGATCAGTTGTTGGTTATTTATTTGTCTATTGATTGTAAAAAAAATTTAGTTGGTCTCACCTTCGCCCTTTTTCATTTTTTAATGTGCCCCCATATTTGGCTCTTGTTCCAATCAAGTCTATAATCTCAGGTATACAACTTGCAAAAATCGCCTGTATTCAGTATGAAAGATAATGATGATAGTGAAGTATTTCGTTTTGCAGTCTTTTGTATTGGTTCAAATAAAACAAAAAATCATATTGCCGAGGTCAGAGAATGCGAGGGGCTCAACAGACAGAGAAAGACAGGGATGACAGAGAGAGAAAGCGAGAGAGAATATATACATATATATACATATACATATATATTATAACTACATATGTAGACAGAGTGAAGTATCGACTGGTAAACAAAAGCTCTATGGTTACTTATGTATATTTACGCCTAGATAGATAGATAGCTCAGTTTTACGACGTTGACGACACTTTGTTGTTGTTTTTACCTGCTGTTAGATGCTATGGTGGGTTTTCAGATTTTCATTTTATTATTGCTGTGTATTGTTTTTTTTTTTTTGAGATGATAACGCCAGTCGTCATATTTGTGAGAACTGAAGTTTCTAAATGTTTAAAATCATATTGAACTAATATATGGAAATTATAATAAAAAAATATCGTATCGAAATTAAATAGAAACCAAAAGAAAATTATATATTTTTACTTTTCTTCACAAATCATCCAACCATTTTTACAGTCTGCAGCTAATTTTGTTGTTTTTGTCCATTTTGGAATAGGCTTTCGATTTCTTGGGGGAACATGTTGCCTTACAATATATAATATATATATATATATATATATATATATATATATATATATATATATATATTATATATATATATAAATGTGTGTATGTTTTAGGGTATATAAATCGAGCACGCATAATAACTGCAAAGATCTCTAGGGCCAAGTATACACAGCTATCCGCAGTTAACCCAAATCTAATTTGACTTTAGCTGGATGATAGGTCTGGGCTTTGCCTGTTGGTAACTACAACTACGATAAGATCAGGTATTGCATTTTACATGTGTGTGCTTAAATTAATAATTATAATCATGGAAAACAAACAAAACGCTTCGTATCCTTGTATTATGGATGGTGTACGTGAGAGTCTACACTTAATTGGAGTCGGGAATCGGGAAAGAGTTTTCAAATGTTGTAATGATGCTGATACTGATACTGATACTGATACTGATACTGGTACTGATACGGATACTGATGCTGATTACGATTAAACACAGAGATACTGCAACCATTACTTATAACAAATAAATTGTTTGTCATAATTAAATCATCGGGAAAGTTTCGCAGCGCCGATTCGCGCAGCTTCATTACTCTTATATGCGTGGCTGCGGCATACTAAGTAGTTAGGTGCAAGCAAATTAACAACTTTAATATGTTCATTAGAGATGATTAACTATGTAAATTGTATAAATTGTGTACAGCACGGCCATTCATGATGCCATACATGTTCGAGTATAGTTCGGTTTTGTGTATGTGTGTGTGTGTGTGTGTGTGTGTGTATTATTTATGTATGTTTTGTAATTACAAGTGAATTCAATATAATATGTAAGTAGGTAGTGGATAAAATTGCAAAAAACATATCTACTTCATTTGTATAATGTTTAGGTAGTATTTAAGTAGAATTATAAAACGTGTACGAAAATTCGAATAAATTAATTAATGTTCATAGATCAAATCAATACAGAACTTAAGCGGCAACGTGGTGTGTGTTTCAACAAACAAACCAACAAACAATTTAATGTTATGCATTTTTTTTTTTTTTTTTAATTTTTAAATTATTTTTTGTTATTTATTTGTAAGTAAATCCAAAAACCAAAGTTAGAAAAAAGCTATTTGGTTCGAAGCATTTCAACGGGGGGGAAAAACTAAAACTATAAACAAAACCAATTTGTTGTATAAATTGACTCTGTTCTGAAGTTGCATAAAAACTCGCTTGTTAAACCTTTTTGCCAAACTTCAAAAGGGTTTAAGTAAAGCCCAAAATTGGATACAAGATAAGCTAACACTTAAAGTTTTCATATAGATTATTGCTCTTTAAAACGAAAATATCAAAAGAAAAAGAGCAAGCTTTAAACAAATGAAGATTTTCTTTTAAAAAATATATATATATATTATATAAGACTTCTGCCTTTGAGTTCAGAAGCCATGCATCAGCGTCAGCTAAATATGCCAAAATACAACGATTTCTGCTCTCTTTCTTCTTCTTTTTTTTCAGCACTCACACACAATTAATTCAAACCCTTCTGTAAATTGTCTTTCAAAAATTCGAATGAAGCGTATCAAATATGTATATTGTGTGTGTGTGTGTGTAAGTTTGTGTGTCTGTGTGTGTATAAAATTGTCTGCTCTGTTGGCTTGTTTTTGCAATCAATTCTGAAATGATTCTAGCAAATGTGAGGCATGCTTTGAGTTATGGCAGCGCAACGAATACAATACGAAATCAATAAATGTTACTGTCAAAGCCAAACTACATACACTATTGCATACAGAGTATTTATCATTCGAATCGTAGCAGTAAGAGTAATCCACAGTTGTGTGTATAATGTGTGAAAAGAAATGCCAGAGTTTCTGCTTACATATACTAGTTTTCATAGATTTGCAATGTGTTTGGAAAAAAGTGTTGCATACCCGCCAGGCGCTACAATGTCTAGGGCAAAGGCTGTTGGGTTCAATCAAAGCAGCTCGTACTGCAACTGCTTTGCATACATTGTCATCATCTTAATATAAAACGAAGCCAACTGATACACAATTTGTTTTAGCATTTTTAATATGTTTTAACAAGACTTACAGAAGGATTTGACAACAACCAAAGAATTCGATATTTAAGCTTAAGTCTTAATTGATTTAAGTATTTAATTCAAGAGAGCCAAGTCAAAACTCTACTCTTTCTTAAGTTTTTTCACATGCCGCCAAGAAACCAATGCCGTTTGGGTAATTCGATAGGTTTCAAATTTAATTGCTTAATAATTTCAAAATGAAGTATTTCAATTCAAGCTGCTTGCAACTGTTTCGCGTGGTTTCAGATCTGATTTTTGTATTTTGCTGCTTCAATCAACTGCTCTGTGGGTCAGTTACTGAGCAGAAGAGTTTAATAACAATTATATGGGCATTTTTATGCAAATTCAAGTGACGTCAAATAACAATCAAATCAAAATTAAAAAAAAAAAAATAAATAATAAATTTAATAAAAACGAAATAAGGAAAACGGATATAAAACGGCAATGAAATAATAATAAACGATCGCACAAAAGGTTGTTCATTTTGAATTTCTGAAGTTTAGTAAGAATGCAATATAAGAAAAAATTAGGTTAATTCGATAGTAGCGATTGTAGCTTTATAGTTTCTGTTAATTTATATTTTTGGTGTTTTTGTTGTTATTTGGTTTTTGTTGATTTATATTATTGCATTTTTTTGTATATATTTTTTCGTATTGTTTGTTTGTTTTTTTTTTTTTTTTTTTTTTTTTTTTTTTGTGGTACAGCCAGCAACGTGTTCGTGTACCTTTTTCTAGGATCCTTGCTATAAGTTCCACCATATTTGCTTCTCTGGGCAGCCAGTTCAGTGATTTCTGGTATCCAACTAGCGAACACGGCCTAAATTCAACAACACACATACACTTTTAGAATATAGAGAGAAGTGCCAAAATAGTTCAGTTTCAGTTACAATTGCAGTTTTAGTATTTGGCTAACTAGTTGTTGCTGTTCTTTTGGATGGTGTTGTGTTAAAAAGAATATGCACAATATCCACTTAATGCGACACTCACAAGACTCGAAAAGGGGACGACGACATGAAAGTAAGCAGACAACGCTGGACAACAGGAGGAACCATAACTCCCACAACCACACAGCTCACTTTAACGTTCATGATGATGCTCACACGCAATTCGGTCACTCACTCACTCATACGCATATACACCCATACACTCACATCCACACATATACATATATACACATACACGCTCACGTACTTAACATTCGCTCAATTTTACAGCTAATTTTACAATTATTTTTTTTTTTTTTTTTTTTTTTTTTTTATATTTATTTACAGTTTTGAATCTCTGAAAAGATAGTTTCACTTTTACCGCATCTAAATATCAAATTTACTGTAATTACGTTTTTTCAATGACTAAAATTTACAGATTTACAGCTGTACACGACAAGTGCTCTATGGCTGCCTAGAAGTGTGCGAACTTAGTCTCGACTCAGCTAGGCGCGTACGAATGACTTTTTTAGGAGAAATTGTAATGGCTTTTGGATACAAAATATAGCGATAGCTTCCAATTCTAGTGGGTGGGCTAAATGTAATGTAATGAAAGAGATGTCGAATAATAAGAAACCTAAAAAAAAGTGTTAAGTTTTATATGCTTAAATGCTTTAAATGCCTTGTTGAGTGAATATATAGTTAAGATAAGCCTCGGATTACCGAGGCGAAAGGCAATTTCCAAATTTTATATAAAGAAATAAGAGAATGTAATTCTGGAAATTGTCCTTCAAAACAAATGAGATTTTAAAAAAAATTAGAATTAAATATATTATTGGAAAATTATTAGGAATTCGATGTACTAATTATGTTATGGTGACACTGACAAAAAATGTTTTACTTGGAGATCAATATTAAAATGTAATTAATTATTGCAAAATGTAGTTCAAACTCTCTTCAAATGGAAAATAACATATTTAATTTAAAATACATTTGTTTTTTTAAATGCGTGACCGATTTATTATTTTTTTTTTTATTGAGTTAACAAGAAGACGCTGTAAATGTTGCTCAAATGCTGTAAAACAAAAACAAACCGTTAACTATTCTGAAATCGTATTGTACTTCTGGTGTTATATATTGCAAAAGAAAATTAGAAAGCATGGCAAATCAAACGAAACTCAAATGTTAACGAAAAAGCAAGAAATAGACAGAGTATTGGGGCCAAATGTAATTATGTAAAACACACGCCTACAAAGTGTATAGAGAACAAATTGATAACTAATTGAAAGCAATGTGTGAGACTTCATCAATAAAACAAAGCAAAATACAAATACAAAAACCCTTCTATAATTATAATTATAACAAAAATTGACGACTAACTTTTCTGTATATAAGAAAAAAAAACAGAACTTTGGCAAAAAAAAAAAAAACATAAAATGGAAACTTCTTTATATTTGTATGATTTATCAATATCATGATTTTTTTTTTTTTTTTTTGTGGTAAGATATATATTTATTGAAAAGTTATTTAGGTAATCAGATGACTCTTATTAGTCAGAGTTGACTGTCAGCTACATTTGATGATGGGTAAATATATATATATATTTATATATTAGTAGAACTTTGCATTACAGTCAACTTTGTATGCGAGTTACCAAAATACAAATCCATTTGGTAAATTATAAAAATATAGAACAAAGGGTAACAGACTAAGTACGTAATTTGATAATTGAATATTAACGTAACTAATTCATTACTAATAATATGAGTTGTTTGTTTTTGTTGTTGTGTTCCTATCACAAATGTTAAACACATTCATAGCCCTAATTTGACATTAAGCTTTCAAGTCATTAAAGTTTTAAGCTGCATTGCCAGAAAAGACAAAGCTAAAGATCATACTAAAGCTTTAATAATATACATACATATACTTTATATATACATATACATCTTGAGCTTCTAATCTTTGATCTAATCTTCAAAATTAAATGAAAATAATTCTGTGCATCTTCATCTTGATATTATTTGATTGATATTTGGGTTTTATTGTTTTTATAGTTTTATCAATTTAAATTTGATTCTATTATTTTTATTTATTTATTATTATATTTTTTTTAATTAAATGTGATGTTATGTCGCTTATTGAATATTATAATGTTATAGTCTACCTCTTTCCGTGTTCTCTTTTCAGTTCACCGCCATATTTATTGCCACTACCAACGAGTTCAATTATTTCCGGTATACTGCTGGCAAACATTGCCTAAAATATATATATATTCCACACATACGAATACAGCAAGAAATTAACAAGGTTTGTTGAACAAAATCAATGATTCTTAAGACTTAAAAGGTGTGTGTGTGGTTGAGCAACAGGTTTACAGATAAATAACTTGCTCTGTTTCACGGGTACGAATCGAGGTCAGGCAGTCACACCAGAGGAGGCTCTTACTTATGGTAACATTAAATTAAGTTGCTTATCTGAGTACCTTAAAGCAGTTTTAAATCAAATTTGCGGCAGCCAGCATTAATTCATGCATAATAAAAAGCATATACCTTATATATGGGGAACATTTTGATTATTATATTTATCACATAGCATATGCATGATTCCTCTCGCTGTCTACCTAATAAACTTTTGTTTCTGGTTTTCATTTGTTGTTTGTTTTTCTTCTTCTTTTTTTTTTTTTTTTTTTTTTTTGTCAGGTGTCAGTGTCAGTGTCGGTGTCTACGAGTTGTTTGTTACCAAATCAAAGTTAAATCGAAAATTCAAATATATTGTATATGTATACAAAAAAATAGAAAAACTGCATGCATCTGATTCGAGTTTGTATTCAAAAAAAAAAAAAAAAAAAAGGAAAAAAGAAAAGAAAAACAAAACGAAGAAAGGCAACTGTTTTTCTTTTTTTTTTTTTAATTAATCAACTACCAGCTGCTGTACGAGTAAGTATGTAGTATATGTCGCTGAGAGTGCGGGTAGAGATAAGAGCAAATCGAGAGTGGATAATGAGACCGCACGTTGGATCGCGTTAAGCTTACTTACAAGTGATGTCAAACTAACGAAACTTTGATGAATGCTTAAGATAGATAGATAAATGAATCACAGTCTCAAAGTAAAAACTTTCATAATTAATTCGGTGCACCATTATAAAGTCGTTCTATGTTGTATTTACAAAGAAAAAAACGTAGCATATCTTGTAATTACTCTTTTGTATAATGATTAATAATTGAATAAAGTGTAAAATGTGGTTTAATACAATCCTTAAGCTAAGACTCGGATTGTATATTCTGTAGTTATTTAGTTCGGGGCAACTTCAGGTTGAGTAAAGTACTTGGGCTAATGGTACTGTTACAGTTACTGGTACTGTTACTCTTACAGTTACTGGAGGCTATTGTTTACTTGTTCTATTGGATACTTGTTCTCTAATCTAGTTTTGAGCACAACTGTACTAGGTACGTTTGGCAACAATCAGAACTTGAACCATTCACACATTGCCACACTGACAACACCGCTGTCGCATGGCCTAACACTCAATGGGCCTCGATATGAATTGGGTAAAACCAAGGGAAAGAGAGTAAGAGAGAGACATGGAGTTAGATAGAGAGAGAGAGAGAGAGAGAGAGATAGAGAGAGAGAGAAACATTGTCTATATTTGCTAAAAGAGAGTTTGTATTCAGATTGACATATTGTTGCTAATGTGTAATTTGTTGAGTGTTTCAGCATTTTGTTGTTCAACTTACCAAGCCGACGAGCAGAAAGAACACGAGAAATGTTCTTCCCAAGACAGTCTCACAGTAAACGTCACCATATCCTACCGTTGACATGGTCACAATTAGGAAATAGACACAGGTCCAATAAGATAAACGATGAGCATTATTAAAATCCAGCGGATCGCCAGAGTTCTCCAGCTAAATTTTAAGTAAATGCAATTGCAATTATCAATTGCAAATAAATACGCATCAGCGATTATTCATATTGAACACGAGGAACCCTTTGGGCACTGCAAAAAAACGCCACGCATGCCTCATCCTCAGCTATCAGCGTCAGCTTGCCAAACTCGTGCTCTGTAACAGCGTGCCGCGCGGCGTATACGTAATCTTCTTAACTGGCTCAAACACGCGCTGCAAAGCTGCCACAGAGCCGGCTGGAAGACGGTCGTCATGCATAGCTGATTAAGTGTGAGTGTGTGGGTGTGTGTGCGTGCGTTTTTCTTGTGTATGTGTGTGTGTGTGAGAGAGAGAGAGAGAGTATTTGTGTGTGTGTGTGTGTGTCTACATACCAGATGTATAATGCCCGCTGCTGTTAACCACACGGATATAAAAATTGATACTAGTTGAGCCAAACGTATTGAGCTCGATGTTTTTAGTACGTTTAAATATTGTAAAATATCTGGAACAGTCATGAGACGTAGCGCTCGAAGAAATCGAAGACCTGTTTATAATACACATATATATGGATACAGATTATAATTACCGCACAAACACACATACATACATACATATGCGGATATGTATGTACGTTGAGTAATGCACATTGCATGCATACAAATCGATGCTGGCACGCTTTGAAAGGACTTTGTACTGCTATTTAAATTAAATATTACTTTAACATGTATTCGCACAAGAGTGTGCGTGCGTGTGTGTGTGTGTGTGTGTGTAAAGTATGGGAATCTTCGACATTAAAACCGATTTGTATGCATCAAATTGTTATTGGGAATTTATAAATTTAGGTAATTCTTTTGTTGCGCTTACCGATCCATGTTCGATCTAAATATATTGATACGAAGGACGGGGGTATTGTAAAATAATCTACAAAACTGTACATTTCTAACATAAACCAAAGCTTATCGGACGCCGCTATGAACTGGAAAAAAATTGTTAATAAAAAGAGCACAATCGAGTTTAAAAATTTTTAAAATCAAATTATAAATAATTATTAACTAATGGCTCAGCCAATTGACTTGTGATCAGAAAGAAAAATCAAAGAAATTAAGAAATCAAAGAAGCGTGTCGTGTAGAACTTACTCGTATAAAAAAGTAAACCATAAAAAATATATTGAATGCGAGATCGATCTGTTGAGTAATGTTATTACTCCATTTTTGGCATCTTTCAACTTCTTCGCTAGATGCATCAACAAAATATATAATGAGAGATGCAATGCTGAGTATAAATACGAGTACGACCTGAAAGAGAAAACGTAGAAAGGGATTAATGCTATCCGATTAATTATTTATTAAAGTGCAATACAAATTAAATTAAAATTTGTATTCACGAAATATAAGTCTACATTAACTAATAATAAATTCACATTTGACTCTGGATATATTTATCTGGAAATACTTATACAGATATCATATAATAATTTGACATATTTTATGTTTCATATCTCTGTTAGAGTCAACCTTGATTAACTACCTTTCATCTTGGCACAGCTGAATGACATGCAAAAATAATTCGATAGGATAATGTATTTTGGCCGGATCTCCGTTGCACTCAGGGACCCACTTGATTTATTGGCCAAGGTACGACAACGACATCACTGCAGCAATTAGTCGAGGGCGTTCCGCTGATAAATCTGTGGCCATAATGAAAATTTTACCAGGCAATTACTGGGCTGAGTTACGTCGCCTACCCAACGTGACAGCCATGGCACCACCATCAACAGCTGTACGAGCCGAGCGCCAGTTAAATGTCAGGGCTTTCTGCCAAAATTAAAAGGCCAGTTAAAGTGAAGCTAGTTTGGGTAGGCGCGGGCCTTTGGCCAACACTGTGTCGTCTGCTCGGAGCGGCGTGCTATTCGGAATGTACTTAATTGTTATTGCCGTTGTTTGGCTACTCGTTCAGCCACATAGACGTAATTGCTTTGATAATCGAACAGAATAAAGCACAAAAGGAAATCTAAATTTGGCAAAAGACGCACGCAAGCTTCTTATGCCCAATATTAGAGCTGATTTTGGTTGTTTATTGTTGTTATGCAAATGCGATGCGTATACAGAAACATTCTGGCTGTAAATTTTTGAAGCTCAGCTAATACCAACAACTTTCAAGAAAGATAACTTGGCTTTAAGGTTACGTATACGCCACGGGTCACCGATTGTCTTTTCATTAAGTTAGCTTAATCGTTGCTGACATTTAATGAAACAGAGAATCTGTTATTATGATTCTCCCCATTCTGTTGACGTCAGTCCTTCCCATTATGTATGTATATATATGGCAGTAGTCATCAGTAGTCAATATGCTGCTGACGTAATCTGGACTAGGTATCAATGCAACACCAAAGCAAAGGAAGCCAGAAAGACAACGACGCCAACGTAACATGGCCTCAAAGATGATAAAAACAACTTCTTGCTACTCGTTGTTATTGCTGTGATTATTCTTGTTCTTATGGTCATCAGCGAGAAACTGGGTCAATCTCTTTCTTGAATGCTCACAACCCAGAGCCGCAAAAACGACATAAGCCTAAGCTTAGTCTTGAACTTCAAATGTCAAACTTACACGGAAATTACTCAAGTAGACACTTGAGCTCTGTAAGTTTGAAATATTAAATTTACTTTCAAGCATAAATAATATAAATATTTAAAGTGTTTGTGACTTTTTACTTATTCATTCTTACTTATTCCATACATATATTTATTCGATATTCATTCAACCAATTCATTCCAAAGAACTTAGGGCGACTTTAAGCCACGTTCAATATCTATTTAATCTTCAACAACAATTTTATTACATTTTTAGAGGTAATTATCAATTTAAATTAATCATGAAAAGGGAAACAATTTTTTGGATGCCTAAGTCTATGCAGCAAAGTAAATTTTAAGATTCCATGAAACTTTTATGCCAGCCTAGTGTAAGAATTTTGTCTTTGCCAAAGGTCATAGTAGCCAATATAGAATGATTTGCTTTAAATAAATTGCTATACGCACAATAAAAATATTATTAACATATTTAATATGAAGAGAAACAAATATTTATTTATTCAATGTTTTTAGTTTCTGATGAGTCAAGACATTTCTTTAAGCAATTAACCTAACAGCATGCAGAGGAACAAACCATTTTACTGTGCCTCTTCAGTTTATTCAACATGATTTAGGAGACCAATAAAATTCGAATACATTTGCAAATAGCATTTTCTTGAGTGCCAGCTGTTCACAATGTCCAATCAGACCAATCAATTTAGTTATGGCGCAAAAACACAACAGTGAAGAGGACCCGTCCTATAGTTTAATGGCCCAAAACGCTGCAGCAGAACCAACGGCGCCAGCCACTTCCACAAATTGCCGCAAATGCGGTTTTTTTTTTTAAAGAGTGCCGTGCGACTGCGTCCCGGTGGCGTGACCGAGTGCAATCGGATGTATCCGACACACCCCTCCCGTAAACTGCCATAAAGCTGTGCGAAAGTCTTTGGCTTCACTTCCGCATTCTCAGCGCTTTAAAGAGTTTAAAGCCAATTAGAAGCACGTCTGAAGCAAAAGTTACTGTTAAAGTGCATGTTAAATGCAAAGTTGATTGTATAACAGCTGAAAATAAATCCATACTTGCCGCACAGTTTATTCAGGCACTGATTGTAGTGGTGAAAACAATAACAACGTATCGAATCGAAAGGATACCACGGCAAATGCCAAAAGGCTTCTAGAAGCCATCTAAAATGCGGCCAACAGCTGCAACAGCGCCAACAATGCCACCAGTCCAGGCCAGGCCATAAACATTGAAGCCAACCCACACTCCAGACACTGCCTACCGCTGTCTTTCTCTTGGCCCTGGTAACAGCGAAATGTGTGCGAGGTTTTTTTTATCGATTTTCTTTAGGCCTTTTCCTGGCACTCGCCCACGTTATTTGTTAGTGTTGTTGTCGTTGTTATTGTTGCTGTCCTTTTATTTTCCTGAGCTGCCTTGGCGTTCTGACATATCTTCGCTTATTTTGTATCCCTATATTAGCTAAAAGTTGTTCTAGTTGTTGGCATTTTTGCATACAACAACAATATCAATAAATGTGCCTGTAATGGAGCGTGGGCGTAGGCATGGGCGTAAGCTAGAACTGGAGCTGGTGCCGGAGCTGGAGCAAGCGTGCGAACATTGAAAGTATTTGGAGCTCCAACTATGGCCGTTGTATTATACTAATAGCAAACTGTCATGCGGCGTCATTTATTGAGCAACTTTAAGTTTCCTCTTCCAATACCCTGTATGCATACCAAAAACTTTGTATACAAATTAAAGGTATGTGCTTAATGACTAATGAAGTCAAGAAAAATTATTCAACATATTAATGATATTCCATATGTAAATAATAAATATATGTATACCTTATATAGGGATTTCTTTCTATATTGAGTATGTCTCAAACATTTAGAGAAGATTTATTTTTGTTGCAATTTGATCTCTTATAGTGATCTCTTATGTACATATATATTTTCTTTTGAATTCCCTTTCAAACAGAATACAGGCTATCGTATAGTCGCCAACTAGTCTAATTGTAGGTGCATCAGATATACCATACGAATTATGATAAGGAATACAATATGTATTTTTACTGCGTTAACATAAACTGGAATTTCATTGCTTTATTCGGTCTACTTCAATCGAGCAGCACAAATAAAGTCAAGAATTGCTACAGCCAAAATTTTGACAAATCATAAAATTGTAATTTCAGATAACCGTAAATTTTATGTTCATAGATTCCCGCAATAGATCAAACACGGTAAACAAATACTACTTTACACTACTGTGACTATTCAGTCAAGAAGGTTTCTTGCGATTAGACATTTGGTACTTTTTTGCTGTTGGATTGAATTGAAATACCAAAGCATTGGATAGGAAGAATCATATTAAATTAGAAGTGCTTCCTTAAAGAGACTTTATATATTTTATAAAGTAACTCCAGTCTTAAAACATAAACTTTCATTATAGATGTTTAGAAATCGAAATTTATTTAAATTTGAAATCTCTATCTAAATTAGTTGAAGACGTTGATCTTGTCTTCCCATGAACTGAAGGACAGGCAGACAAACTAGATCAAGAATTTATGTATTTTGTAGGTTTGACAATAGCTTTTTCGTCATTTAATATAAAATATATTGTACCTAACTCATTTTCAAAAATTCAAGGGTATCAATGAAGTTTAGCTTATAAGCAAACTATACACAAATGCCTAATCTTTCCGTTAAACAACGAAAATGAATAATTATAATAATTATAAAATTGTAAATAGACCTACGTCTGGTATTCTAATATCTCGTAATATTTTAAGCAAAAGCGTCGGCAAGTTCTAAATGCCGCTGCTTAGATTGAGCTTAGTCAGAAACTCCCATTTGATGGATGACTATATAATGCGACATATGCATAATAGGAAATTATATTTGTTTACACTATCTTCAGTTATCAGCACATATGTTGCCTATAAGTAAGTAGTTGTTAACGACTTGATCCCCGGACTTAGTCAAAGTCCCCAAAGCAGCCGACACAAAAAATAAATCAATTGGCTGACGAGTATTTGTGGTAGATGGAAATGGTTGATTTACTTTGTTGCTTCCGCTGTTGACATGCAACCGCTGGAGGCAGCAACGAAATGTGCCACAATAAAAATATAAATATTATAGTTTACACGCAACTTGTTTGCCCTTTGCAAATCATATGAATGTGGCGCAAATTAAGTGAATGGCGCAGATGCACTTGGTTATATATTCACAATGGGGCAAAGAGTATATTGATTTAGGAAAATGTTACATTTCCTGTTTGTTTAGCTATTCGACTTGACATATGGAATATATACTCAAGTGATATGCACTTTCATTAAATATTCTGGTAAATATTCTAAAATCGTAGAATACAGTGGATGCATTTCATTTTATTTAATTTTGGTTAATTTCTATTGATTTGCGGCACAAGCAGCTGCCATATATATTATAAATATATATTATAAATATATATTATAAATATATTTTATAAATAGATATTATAATCTTTCATAAAGTTTTTGTACTTTTAAATAGAATTTCTTAATACGCTTCCTTCCTCGTTTTACAATTTAATTAAAATAATATTTAAGTACCTCAAATGAGACTTACCAAAATTCGACCAGTTGTTGTTTGACCCGAGATAAGCTCTCCAGCCCAGTCTTTTGCTTCTGTCATAAATGTTCCCTCGAACTCTTGTTTGTTGCGTGACGCCTTCTGTTCCTTTTGTTTGGGATCGTTGGGTCCCAGGTCCGGCTCCTTGCGGCAGCAGATGAATGCAAACGCTCGCCATAATAATACAATGAGCAGGCCAGCAAGGAATGTGAATATGCTGGATAGCAGAAAACACCAATATTTGCGAACTTTGAGACAATCATCGGCATCGAATGGTGAATCTGTTGGATCATCGGCCAATGATTCGACAGTGCTCTGATCACACCCCGACATCCCCTGCAAGAGTGTGCAATAAATATTGATATGATTATTGGGAAATGACAATTAACAAGTTAATTATTAATTAGCTATTAAGTATCCATGAACATTTGCAACCATTAGCGATAACATGAATAACTACAGACATAGTTGACAACATTTTGAGCACAAGGCGGCAGCCATTTATAAATATATATACTACATAATATATGTATATACTAGATGCATATGTATATGTATGTTTTCACTTATTACACATACGTCACGTTTGACATTTAGAACATCGAGCACAGTTTTTTGGCTCAAGTTTGCATGGCGAAGCGCATAAATGTAAACAAAAATAAAGTACGGTGAGTGTCGGACATAAAATGCACAAAAATTATAGAAAAAAAATATATATAAATAAGTAGCTGACACATCATGAGATAATTGCTTACATTTGTCAATACACTGATATTTGTGCCGATCAAACCGCTTGCCATTGCAAATAGCTTACATTGCTGCGGCTCACTGCTAAATATTTGTATTTATATGTATATATGTATATACACTATATATATATCTATAGATATGTACAATTGTGTATGATGTTGTGATTATGCTCTTGGTCGAGAGACTCGCTGGGCTTTCAAGTGCATATAGGCCCCTGGCAACTTTGGACATGGCCAAGTGGCCAATGACGCCACCAAAGAGCCAAAAGACGCGACACCGAAAAACGGAACGGATCGCCACACAAAAACTTGGCACGCCTTTAAAAATAGCAACAAACAAATCTCTTCTTTTATTTTTAAAGTGATCTCGCAATGTACGCGACGCGACGCGACACACACGCACAACGCTGAACGCCACAGAACGCGGCTACAATTTGCTTGAGTTGTCACAGTTCAGCCATGCGACATTTTCAACATTTTCAACGAAGATACACGAATTTCTAATGAATGGGGCACACTTGCTAAACTTCACTGCAAACTCTATGAGTATGGGTGTGTGTGTACGTATTTTATTTTCCTTTTTTTTTTTTTGTTATTTTATTTTTATATTTCAATTTTGCACGCTTTTCAATAACGGGGCCAACGCACTCAATGAATCACTGCGAATACTACGTATATATGTACACATGCAATATATATGTATATGTATATTATAGATACATCTGCATTTGACACACACAAACTAGCCAACACACACACACACGCACGCGCACACACGCTACACAGCACCGCACAGCACGCAGAGACCACAGTCAGCCAAGCAAAAAAAAGGAGGCACCGAGCGAACAGCCCAAACGCCGCGCACCAACTGAAAATGTTGCGCTGAGGAGCCTTAGCTATTCAGCTACGCAGCTACTCAGCTACTCAGCTACTCAGCTATTCAGCTATTCAGCTATTCAGCTAGTCGGTTGCTCAGCTAGCCAACGTGCTATCTCCTGACGTGGACTGGCTCTCTGTCTGTTTGACCGCGAAAACTGACATCGCAGGCGACAAACTTGAATTTAATTAAAAGGCAAAGAAAAATATATGAAAATCAAGCAGTTATGCCAATCGCCATTGCATACTCTTTCCCTACAAATTTTCCTTAAATTTATGTTTCCCATAAACAACGTTTCCTTTAAGATCCTTAAAAAGTTTATGTAAGCCACATGCATTTTGGCTAATTTTTTGTGGCAAGATCAGAAGTTTTCTAGGAAATACAATTGAAAATAAATTTAAAAACTACTAATATTAAAGTACTATATCATCAATTTATTATAATACACATATTTATTTATTTTTGTTTTTAATATATATATATATATTTATATATTTATATTTAGTTTATATTTATATATTTTGTTTAGAATTGACCTACAAAATATTTATTTTATTATTTATTTATTTTAATTATGTCTCTTTTGTTATACAAAATATATCTTCCATATCGATATTGTATGGATTTTAGAATAATTTAATCAGAACTATCTGTTCTTACATCAAGTGCTTAATAAGAAATGATACAAACAGCACAAGATAATATTTATGACCAGTTTAAGAGTATTTGTACGTTTGTATAATAAAGGCTGGATGTGTGTGTTGATGTGTGGGTGAGCTGCCAGCAATGAATTGTTATTACAACAAGAACAACAGCAGCAGGGCAAATATAAATATATATATGTATATAAAAAATATGAGTTCTCTTGTTTTTCTGCCCAGTGCCATTCTAAGCACACACGCATACAGACACAAAACACTCACACTTTTTGCATTCCATTTCTAAATCGCTTTCTCTTTCTCTCGCTCACACTCTCTGTCTGACCTGTCGCCCCGTTGCGGCTCCCAGCAGCAATCGTAGAACCGACAGGTTAACTCAGCCCAGTCACGCCATGTTGCCAGTAAGCTGTCGTTTCATAATTTACGCGTTTTGTTTGCTATTTCCTGCGGGGATAGACCAACAAAGAACACTAAGCCCCCTAGCCCCAACGCCCCCGACATGCAAACAAGCTGGCCCAGTTAACTATGCCTCCGTCTTAACTATGCGCTTCCACTAGCCATAATTGCTCATCATCATCAGCCACGAGCCACGTCGGGCCGAGTCGAGCCGGGGCTGCAGCGTTTATTTTTAATACCCTATACCCATTGAGAGTGCTTAATAGGCGGCAATATTCCTGTGTACAAAAGTATGCAACAGAAGAAGGCTAACCACGGCTACAACAAAACATCAAAGGAAATTTGTTCCATGAGTGATTTTGGTTTAATATTCTTCTTTTTTTTTTTAATTTAACTGTCATCGCATATAGTATATATATTTTGACTGATTTTTGAAGATCTGAAAACTATACTTGGTGTGTTCTAGTCGCGCAAGGTCTTGCTTGTAGTTATAGCGCTTTTCATATACGACACTTGCGACGTTTCGAATTATTGCTTCATCGCATTTGGCCAATTAAAAATGTTTTCAATTCGCGTACTTAGGTAAGTATTTTTAAACTATCGCTAACCTTGAAAAACGAATAGCATGGAATAATAATGAGCGCAAGTTCACGATGATGATGTATACCCTTTAAAAACGCTATTTTATAGTGTCAATCTGATTAAGTTAAACACTACTAAGAAAGACTAATATGGTCAGAGCTGCTTGAATAGGAAATACCCGAAACCCTGTAAACAGCTGTAAATACAATTTACTATATGATCAACTACTACTTGAAGAATCTACAAAAATGTAAAAAATGAGATGAGTTGTCAACAAATTATAATCTTGGATTACATAAGGTTTATAGAAATATATATTTAAAATGTCCATTCTGAAGCACAGTCAGACACTCAATCGGACGAACCAACCATAAAAAACCATAATACCCTATCCACAATTTGCAATTGATCCAGAGTATAATTAGAACGTTCGTTCCATTTTAATTGATAAACGCAATACGAAATATTCTGATAAGTCGAACTGAACGTCAATTACATAGAAAACTGAATCTAATGAGATGCATTCATTTACTCAGATGACCTATTTAAAAATAAATCATTCTAGGTTTTTTTTATAATAATTACTTTAACCGTTGAGTCAATATTATATGTCAATTTATTTTGTTTCTGATATCAATCAAATTGTATTGCACTACTGACAGTTATAATCTATATAGAACAAGTCTTCTCTGATAATGATTCGCCGAAAAGTGTATTTTCCACAGACTTGTCGATGGATTGTAAGTAAATATTGTTTTTGGCACACAATGAAACAATAAAACGATAGAGAGACTAAAATTGAACCATTGAAATAAATGTAATTTTAAGCACATACACATATGCTATTGATGCTGATATGTATTTTATTTCGATAAATGATTTGTAAATATTTATGCACAACTGATTGAGTTTGAGGGAAAGTAAACAATATGAATTTTGCGATTAATTACACTAGCTAACAAATTTGGAGCAAATTTAGTAGGCTTATTCAAATTTCAATTGAATCTATCATCTAAAAGATGACTTTTTGAGTATAATTACTCCCTTACTCAGATAATAATATATATATACAATATCTCAAATAATATATCAAATAATACCTAGGCGGAAAAATACAGAATAAAGTTGTTTAAAAGTACAACAACACGAATTTAACTTACTACATACATTAAAAACGGAATTTATTAAGTCTTTCATGGTTGTAAAAAAAATGCACTCTTGAGATAGTTGTACCCTTTAGGATTACTAAAGCACATACAACTTGTTGACCAAAGTTATTTTTGCTAAAAAAAAAAAAAAAAAAAAAAAACTAGAAATTTATATTTAGAGCTTGGAATTTCTATCAATGCGCCTTAACTGGACTTATAATATGAGCTGTATACTAACTAAAGCAACGTCTGGCGGCTACTAAGAATCTAGTCTGAGGGCCTTTAGATAGCAGCGCGATATAAATTATGCCAGAAGACTGAGTCAATATGGCGACAATCAAATGGATGAAGTCACTCGACGACCAAGTGGTAATAATTTACATTGCGAACTATTGATTTTGGGGCGTGGAGGTGGGTAGATATCTTGACGCATGTCCGTCAAATTGTGCAAAGCCAAGAACTGTAAAGAACACAGATAGAGACAGCAGAGCCGACACGATAGACAAACTAAGGCAAATGCCAAACGACAAGCGACAACCGACAACTGACAAGCAAGCAGCGAGTTGACAAATACCCTTCGACTTTTTGAGCAATTTATGGGTCGCACTTGGCCCGCTGATTGTGGCCACTGATTGCTGACCGCTGCTGGCGTCGCGACATTACCAAGGCCAAAGGGCTTAGGGGACTGCCCGTTGAGCGTTGCTTTGTCTGCTTTTTGTTTCAGTTTTGTGTGCCACAGTCACAAAGGTCACGCAAGCTGATGCACATGTGTAGAACTACTCCGACATACAGATGCATAAAAGCGAACACTTTTATAGTATGTATTTATACATACATACATATAAATATGCACGAGTTCAGTTCAGTTAGTTCAGCTACTTGTGACCGATAGTGAATATTGAGTTGAACGATTCTTATTAGTCAGTTATTTAGTAGCTCAATGACTCATGATCGATAACTGAACTACTCAACAATGAATATTGTTCACAGATAGCAGAACAATTCTTTTGAACATCGCTGATGAACATTTAATAGGAAATCGAATACGGAAATTTAAAATATGTGCTTAGACCGATAAGACTAGTTCAATTATACATATGTATGTATGTATGCTGTACGACATGGATCAGCGCTCTAATTTACATGCTAAGCTTGTTTATACATGGCAACAGTTCCTATAGATCGAACCAAATATGAAAATGATGAATATCTAATTAATCGTAAGGAAAGCGCCTTTTGATTTGCTTTAATGGGAGATGTCCACAACAGATTGATTAACAGTTTTTGGGTTGCATTGATTGCTGCACATTTATAGCCAGCTTGAGAGTAGACTTCAGCTTTAACGATTGCTAGCAAGGCTGTGGTATTGGTATACACGTAAGAAAGTGGGAGTTTTACCTTTGGCGAGATGGGCGGATAAAACGGTGGCAGTTCATGGCAATTTGGACACCAGCTGGCCATATTAGCTGTTTCGGTGTCGTTTTTGTTTTCGTTTTCGGTAACGGTATCGGTATCTGGTGGGATTTTGTATTCTCTTTTGCAATTAGAGCCAAATTAGGAGCAGCAATCGATATGGTTGTGTCCTTTCTCATATTCGCTTCTTGAAATTGTGTACGTCAGTCAATATGTGGGAGAGTGTGTTTGTATATTGATATATATATATATATATATATATATATATATATATATATATATATATAGGGGGCGGGGTTAGGTTCGATTCCATCACATCTCTACTCACCTAGTACAGGCTAAACCACCGAGGCAGGGCTCCAGGGCTGCCAACATTCACACGCTCAAATCGCACATCAACGTGTAGACGATTTGTTCTAGTTGTTATTGTTGTTGTTTTGGTTTTTTTTTATAAATAATATTGGTATTTGTTGGTTGTTTATATTATTGTTACTGTAAAAATAATCTCATTGATTTGTTGTTTTTTCTATTTTTATACCATTTTTTGGGTGATTATATAATCAAATTAATAATATTAATTGTTATAAATATTATATTTTTATGTTGTTTTTTTTTTTTTTTAGAATACCGTTATTAATTTCATTGTGCGTTTGCTTGTATTAGTTTTGATCTAAAGGTTTGATATGATATACAACATTTTTTAATTTATTCAATTAATTACTTATTTATAACACTTCACTCTCATATTTGATGATTTAACTTGTTATTCTGTATTTTTTAGATATTGCTTATTTATTTACTAAATATTCCAGTTATTAAAAATTACTTCAGACCGAATTTTACACCGTTTTTTCGAATTTCCCTGGACATATGGCTATGGTATAGGAAAAATGAAAATGCGGCCTGGTAAATAAATAAATAAAGACGCGAAGCAACGTTTAAAGCAAACACAGCAGCTGAGCGTCGATTTTTAGGACTTGCAGGCGTTGCTCTCTGTACCTTTCTCTCTCTCGCTTTCTGTTCTCACTCATTCTACCTTTGTCTTTCTAACTCTCACTCTCACTATCACTCTCACGCTCGCATTGTTTGGAGCGCATGTGCTTTAGTCGTATTCCGAACGAGTGTAAAAGCTTTTTCTGTCGAGTTGAACGCACAAATTAATTCCTGTTAAGCATACGCAATGTCTGACACAGGAATTAAAATAGAATTGAATATATCCTTTTTATCGTTAATTTCTTATCATTAGCTCTGCATTATTTAATTGTCATAAACTGTTAACAACTTCCTGCAGCTGTACGGACTGCATGGACAGTTCCGCCAGTTGGCAACGAACGTTCAAATGTGGAATGCGAACCGTGCGCGTGAAGCGTGTACAAGGCAATGAACGATTCCAAGAGTTGCTGCAGCCTGTCGTTGAAACGGAAACACACTGCCCTAGTTTTTAGTTGTGCTCCTCAACACACATATACATACATACACACACACGTATACAGGAACGTGCACACACATGCTAGCAGAACACAAGCCGCACAGTTCACATATAGTATAGAAAATATAGTACATATTCTTAAGAGCATGTGCTGCACTTGTATGTTGAATATAACTATGTAAACAGTTAGAACACGCTAATTTGTTGTAACTACTGTTAAAAACTAGCTCAGCCAGTGTTGCCACTGTGTTGCTAAAATGTAAACAGACCGACCGACAAACGGACTGCCTGCCTTGCCTGGCTGAGCGCTCATTGAACTCGTTTGAAATTGGGCTTAATTTCCTTGTAGGTATCTGCTGCAACATATACACACACACGCGCACTCCCGGACACCAGAAATGTACATGCTCGGGCACTGACTGACTGACACACATATACCAATGAACGCGCACGCCAACGGGCGCCAACACCAACGACAGCGATGTTAACGTCGGCTTCGACGACGACGAAAAGGAAACAACAAAAATAACATTGACGATGACAACGAAGCGTGGCTAGAACGGGGCCAGGAGCTCATTCGGCAACGGCAATAGCACGATACCCCACTGTACCAAATCTCCGGCTGCCCATCGACTTTATCATCGTGTCCTTTCGCTTGGCGTTGTCGTTCTTGTTGCCGTTGCGTTGCTGTTCTGTTCGTCGTCGTTAAAAACTGTTGTGTGCTCGTTTTGTGCGATTCAACATGAAACTGGCGCACAGTGCGTGTATCGTGTATGTGCACGTGTGTATACGTGTGCTCTTGTGTGTGCGCCTCTGTGTGAGAAGGCGAATGAATCTTTCTAGCTAGCGGAGGTCCGCTTCTTTTAAATGAAAGCCCGCAGCAAAGCCAGAATAAACAAAATGTTGCCGTCAATATTCTAATACTTCTTTCGCCTAGCCACAGTTCCTTTGAGATATTTTTGGAGTTGATTTAATACAATATATGTATATAAATTTATTTTGTTCTTTTTTTTTCATTATTACGCCAAATTATTTTTCTCATACTTAAGATGAGTTTTTTTAATTGATTAGTTGTCCAAAAATATTTTTGAATTATTTTTAATTTTTCATATATCATTTATCACTACTATTAGTTTTATTCTTTTAACTTCCTTAATACTTAAATGTATTGAGTGGAATATATTTTTTCTTGATTGAACATACGCAGTTTGAAAAATTTTCACTCTCACAGTATTTGTGTATATATGTACATATGTATACTTTCGCGTCTATACAGCATTTATGTATATATGTATAATATATATTTAAAAGTTATTAAATATATATTATAATATATTACATACACATGCATTTAATTTTATTTAATATATATACACATACTTATTAATCAATGTGTGTGTATGTACATATATTTAATGAGGAACTTTTTTCATTACTTTTCACACAGGCACACGACGCGCACAGGCCAAGCACCAACCTTTCTCGTCAGCAGCGGATACAATTCTGCGCGCTGTGAACTTAGATGACTCTTGGCTCTGCACAGCCGAAGCTCGCCTTTGAGCTTTTTTCGGAATGCTAGGGGCCTGGCATGACAAGCAAAGCTTGTAATTCATTAAAACTGGCGCCAAAAATGCAACGAGAATCTAAGAATCGCATGGTGTGTGTAAGTGTGTGCGTTTATGTGAATGTGCGTGTGTCTCTTATTTGTCGATCCGCTCACGTGGCGTATGAAATAAACGTGGAGTTATTTGTTGCATAACTTTGTGTGTTCACTTGATCGTTTTTACCGCTAGCATACTTTGAAACTGTGCTCTTACAGTAACGTAAAACTGTATTGTGTACTTATTTATATTCAATTCGTATATGTGTATGTATAACAAGAAATATTTTGCGAAATATACTTTGCCTTAAAAATAAAGTTAAACTAAAACTATAAAAAAAATGCAGTGATTATCAGTAAGCAATACCATACTAGCATAATAATAATTTGTTTGGCTTCATTTATTCATTTTCTCATATTTTCTCATATTTTTATGTATTTTGTAGGTTTTTGAAACTGTAACTAAGTCGTGCATGAACTAGTAAATACCTGATATTTGGTAAAAGAACAGCGAACTTTTAGTTACGGCAGCCCTGAACTTAATTTGATAATCGGAACCACCGATTTTTAAATTCGATTATCAAAACAGTCGAGACGTGACCACTGAAAAATAGGTTGCTTAGATTTGGCAATCAGGAACTGAATAAAAATTATTACATTAGGTAACACAAAATACAAGGAACAGTTGAACTATGACAACAGCTGTGCTTGGTGCCGGCATTAGTGGGTTATCAGCCGGGTATTACCTGTTGCGACGTTTCGGCAAACCTTTGACCATATACGAAGCATCTCCCCGTGTCGGCGGATGGATACGCACCGAAGGGCATAAGGATCGGGGTTTCCTGTTCGAAAGTGGTCCGCGGACAATACGCCCCAAGGGCTTGGCAGGTGCCAACACACTCGAGCTAGTGGAAGAACTCGAGTTGCCCATTCACCCGATTCCCAGCTCGCATGTGGCAGCAAAGAATCGCATGCTATATGCCAAGGGACGAGTCTGCATGCTGCCAAACAGTCCCAGGGGCCTAGTTCGCACAGTCCCTCCCTTTACGAAGCCTCTGTATAGAGCTCTGCTCCATGACCTGTTCACGAGCAGCACTCTAGCCAAGAATGAGGACGAATCCATCTACAGCTTCGCCCAAAGACGCTTCGGCAAAGAAATCGCCGACTATGCCATCAGTCCGATGATCTGTGGCATTTGTGCCGGCGACGCTCAAGAAATCAGTGTACGATTCCTCATGGAAACGCTCTTCGAGAACGAGCAGAAATACGGCGGGGTACTGAAGGGTGCGCTCTACGCCCGCTTCAAGGACAAGGTGGATGAAAGTGAAACCGGTCTTTTTGCCAAAGGCAAGCCTAAGCTGTTTAAGCAGGCGACCAAAGAAAAATGGGCCATGTATGGCGTCGAGGACGGGCTGGAACAGTTACCTCGCGCCATGCGGAAATATTTGGGCGAACACGATGTGAACGTTCAACTGAGCAGCAAGTGCACTAATCTCACCTTCAGCAGCGACGGCGCACGGATTACCCTTCGGGATGTTGAGTTGCCGGTGAGACATGTGGTGAGCGCTCTGCCGGCACACCAACTGGCGCCGCTGGTCAGAACGCAGCATCCATCCCTTGCCGCCCAGCTCCTGGAAATACCCTACGTAGATGTGGTGGTAGTCAACATCCAGTACAACACCGACCTGTTGAAGCACAACGGCTTTGGCCTGCTGGTGCCGCCCATCGAAAAACTGCCAATACTCGGGGTTATCTTCGACAGCTGCTGCTTCAACATGGCCGGCAACACGATCCTCACCGTAATGATGGGCGGTCGCTGGTTCGATCAATGGTTCGGTAACCAGCCCAGCCAGAAGAAACTGCGCGACATTGCCCACCAGCACGTGCGTCAGATCTTGCAGATCAAGGAGGAGCCCGTGTTTAGCCGGGTGCACATACTCCACAAATGCATTCCACAGTATACAATTGGGCACAAGCGACGAGTCGAGAACATTCGGAAATACATAATGGATTACAAGCTGCCTTTGTCGCTATGTGGCGCCGCCTACGATGGCGTGGGCATTAACGATGTCATATTGTCTGCTCGCAGACAGGTCGAAGAACTGCCATCGCCGTCAGGGCAATGAGCTAAAACTCGTATATCTCGATGCATTAATTATTATTTGTATATATGTATTTTCTATTGTAACTGTGATTTAACTGAATTTCTGTATGGACATAAACTCCCCAAAATTCCCCGTCCTCGACAGCCGTTTATTTGCCAAAACCACCCAAACAGGGTGGACTCTTCTCCGGCTCCTGCTCAGGTTCCCATTGCTTCGGTGTTTTCGCCTCGATCGAGAGCGCGTGCATAAATTCGAATCCAGCTGCCTTTAAGGCATTTTTAATTGTGTCATTTACCAGGCGGTGGCGCTGCAACAAAAACTAATGTTAGTTCTACTACATACATATGAAGACATCTTGGGATCCTCCGCTTACCTTAATCAGCGTTAAATCATTGAACTTCTCGGATACGATAAGCACTCGGAAATGTGATTCCGCCTGCTTTGGAGTATTGTGCATTGGCGATTCATTGCTCACATCCAAAAAAATCGGCTTTAGCTCCGCTGTGAGAGCTTTCCTCATGGCCGTTTCTATCGGAGGATATTGCGGCTCTTGTGACTGTGACATGGTTGCTTGTCTGCTTCTACTGGCTAATACGCCACTTCCACTAAGTAGTTGATTCACCTTTTGTGCTGAAATTCGAATGGACTGGTGCAACGTTAAGCCGAACATGTTTTTTTTATATTCTCGCACAGCTGTTACACAATTACATAAACAAAATGCTATGCGGCCTATATGGCAGCCAAAATGAACCAGTTCTGCTCAGTTCACGATAGTTGCACGTTAATTTAAATGAAATGAGCCAGCAGGAATTTTCAATCTAAAAAATACTAATCGACTTAAGTGAATGCGCGTTGACGTTTAAAACGAATATTAAAATGCCCAACTATATAAAATTTTAAAGCCTAAATATATATGTTCTTTTTACCATTTATTCAGTTAAAAATGGACAGCACTCATGATTGCATTGATTGCAACATACTTTTTTGCAGACCAAATTTTTCGAATTTCAAAAGCTATTCAAATTTTTATGCATTTGTTTAATTGAATCTTGTTTTCTAGCATAAGCGTCAACAAATACATTTAACGATGCATAAAGCCATAGAAAAATATGCCTATATTTAAAACAAACGATGCGCGGATATAACCAATCATATAAAATCAATCATAATATCGTTTTTCCTATTATTTAGTATATATGTTGGTCCATATTAATAGTCGACCAGCTTCTTAAGCTTGGGTGGCGCGGATATGACCACTCGTCCCCGATTTCCACTGCTAGATCCACTGCCATGAGCCTGAGCCTCTTCTCGAGCACTGTGCGTTCGTTCATAATGCCTGTATCGTTCACGGTCACGAGCTCTCTCCAGACTGTGCTCCCGTTGTCGACGTCGTCGGGACTGGGACTGGCTGCGTCGGCTGCGAGAGCATTTGCGTTCCCGACTACCGCTACGACGTCGACTGTGTGATCTGCGCTTTCGTTCCACTGGGCGACTGTTACTTCGTCTGCTGCGAGAACGGGAGCGCTGTCTTCTGCTCCGACTAGGGCTCCGTGATCTGCGTTTTCTTTGCACGCGACTGATGCTGCGTCGACTTCGAGAGCGCGATCGTTGCCTCTTATTCCGACTGTGACTACCGCTTCGCGATCTGCTACGACGGGCCGATGTTTTGATCGTGCGCGCTGGAGCTTCTGAGTCCACCGAATCAACGTCGCTGTCAGAGAGCTTTCCGCTGGACGGCGTCCCATATTTGTGCCTCAACTCTCGCCGCCTGTGAATAAGGAGATGTGAGAGGGCTTCACTAGAGCCACTCACAACTGATTACTCACCTGCGCCGCAGCTTGAGCGCCAACTCGCGCATCTCATCTTCGCGCTCCTGCTGCAGTTGACGTTCTCTCTCCGTCTTCTCAATCTCTGCTCGTTTATCGGCCTTATCTGAAATTCGAAATTGAATGATTTAGAGATCGCTTCACTATGGCCACTGTATTCGTCTTTGAACTTCACACTACACTCGCGCCGGCTTACATTGCCTGTTTAGCAGGTTTTGCATCTTCCGCTTAAGCCGCTCTCGCAAATTGGGTCGTCCACTGCCACTCGCCTGTCCAGAGCCCTGTAAAAGTCACCAACAACATCATTTAATAATAACCACAGAGTCAAAGCAGGATAAAGAAGTTGGAGTCAGTTCTGGTATCAGTCGAAAGTGTCGTTGCGTAAAATTTTGGCAACAATTAAGCAAAAACTTGATGAAAAAGTTAATTAAACAAATTATAATTTCTTCTTGCCTTTTCAACAAAATTCAAATAACTTAAAGATTTCAAATAAATTTATTGCAAACAAACTAGTTGGCAAACATGGAAACTCAATTCAATCAAGATATGATGAGCCATTCATTATAATTATTATTAATTATAATAATGTTACATATGAACTGAACTGTCTGAACTGAACTGACAAATTTATAAGGACAAGGATTTTCAGAATAAATAGGAAAAACTCTTGACTAGAATACACTTTGACTCTTGCACAAAGCTGCAGTTTCAATGACTAATAACATTTGAATCAATTATCAATACATAAAAGAATATTTCCACTATACTGATAAAGCAGATTTTTCATAACATTCAAATGCACCTCTATTAAAAAATTTGCATAAAATCGATATTGATTTTCGATATACAAAAATAAGCTAAGCTTATACAGATGGACAGACAGACTTATACATTATGGGACATGCTTCTAAAATGGTGTAAGACTTTCACTTCTGTTATGGTTCACGGTATCAATGTACCATATATATACACTATAGACTACGTATGTATGCATATTTGGTTTGTGCCTGACTTGGATTCACATTGTTTGATTTGGATTTTTTGAGGTAGAGGCGTGAAATTTTGTGGTGTACTCCAGTTATTTGAGGCAATAAGACACTTTGGTTTTGCTTACTGACTTTGGTTTCGGTAGCAGAACTATATTTGCCTGTTTGATTACCCGTGCTGGATGACGACATCAAAGGCTGTGAGCGCTCCGAGCTGAAAGACACAAAATCGTAATTGTATATAACAATGGTGAATAATCTATGCTAATCAAAAATGGATATTGAAACTAAAAGGTTTCTTTGGTTGCTCAACATTACCACACTTGCTGCCCTCACTTACGCAGTATCCACATCCAATTCGTCGGAGTCATCGAGATCTTTGCCGCGCAGAGATTTGCCTGGCTGTTTCTTCTCATCTTCCTCTGCATCGCTGGGATCACTACTTTCCGCTGACGAAGAGGACGTGTCGTTGCCGCGCTTCCGCCCATAGTAGCGTTTCAAGGGCGGTGGCGGTGGCTCCGTCACTTGAGGCACCAAAGGCGTCGCCTTAATCATAGCTGGTGCTGTCGACGTCATGCTGAGTACGCGCGATGATAACGGGTAGCTGATCATGGGTACGGCTGACACTGTCTGATCGGCTGGCTTTGCCAGCAGCTGTTTGTGCGGCACACTCGATGCTGTCGCCAATATGGTGCTGGCTGTCGTCGTTGTGGTTGTTGTGCTAAGGCAAATAGTTCTCTGTGTTGCTGGCGGTGTTGCAGTCTTCTTAACACTAGAATCCGCTCGACTACGTCGACTGGTGTGTGAGTGGGATCGAGAGCGACGCTTCCTTGACTTCGTATAGGAGCCGGCACTAGAGCTGCCAGAGGAATATGAATAGCGTTTGCGCGATCGTCTATAGCTCGGGCTACGTGAGCGGTCCCAGGAGTTTGATCGCGAGCGAGACTGAGATCGCGATCTGGAGCAGTAACGCCGTCGTCTCCGACTTCGTGTGCGGCTGCGTCGATGATAGCTTCGACGCCGACTGCGCCGGCGACTTGGACTGCGGGAAGTGCTACGAGAACGCCGTCGTCCACTGCGCTTGGCCGTCTCGTTCATAAGCTTTAGCTTATCCAAGTTATCTTTGACCTTTTGTGCATACGAGACTGAAGCCGACGCTGCAGATGCTGCCCCGCTGCTGGCATTAATACATGACTCACCCAAGGTCTGGCCAGGTTTGGTCAAGTTGATGGTGATCTTTGAGTGTGGCTGCATCTCATCCTCGCCACCGAATGAGGTAATGTAGGTAATCTTTTCGCCGCCACCCTCAGCTGGTGATGGCGACCGCGACTCCGTATCCTCGTCCTTATCCTTGTTTTTGCTCTGGTCTTCCTTGGCTGCATAGCTGGGCGGACTGAATGGACGATTTGCAATGCGTCGCTCCTTTTGTGCACGTCGTTCCCGACGCGATTTACGCCCACTTAACAGCATCTTCTCCTGCTCCTCTTCGCGGGCAATGCGTAGTGCATCCGCTTCGTCCGCATCTTTAGTTAGATGAGAGAAAAAATCATTGCTTTTCATGCCGTAATTGCGTCCGCAAGCATTTAGTTCATGTGCCTGAGCTGTATCTAGTTTGCCAATGTCTATGGAGACATCCATGTCCATATCGGAGTCAGATTCATCCGAGTTTTCAGGCTTATCACCAGGAGGAACTAAAGTGCTGCTGCTGCTACTAGCTGGCACAGCCGACCCAAAGGGCTGTGGTCCGATTGCCATCGAGGGCAACTCCGCAGTATCATCATACGAATACCCAATGGTTGCTCCGCCGGTGTTCTTTTGCTTCTTCTTCCCCAAATTTCGTTCTGCCTCAAGCTGTGCATTCGCTCCGTACTGCTCTTCCAAATACAGCTGATGCAGAAACTTGTCTTCACTCACATTGAGAAAATCGTTTTGGGCTAAGATGCGATAGCGTTCATAGTTCAACTGTCGCTCCTCGGGTGTCAGCTCTGATTCATCTTCCCCTTGCTCATTGGTGCTCTTTGGTACTGGCGCAATATAGTCCAGATGCGCACGGACATCGAAGCGATCGATAAGGTTATCCTGATGCCCCTGCCAAGGCACACTGAAAGCAGAGAGTAACCAAATTAGATTTCGCACAGCGATTGGCCTAATATTAAATATTATGATTGGAAGATAAACTGTATTCAATATCACTTGCATGATTGCGTCGCCATCACCGGCGGCCGCTACAGCTGGATCCAGATAGATTTTGCTGCGTCTGCCATGTAATTGCAAAAACTGTGTGGGGTCCGCTTGGATCTTATCGTAGAAGTATTGTCTACGCTCAGCACGCTTGCGATAGTCCACGATGAGGCCGCGAATGCGACGTTCCTGTTTTCGAGCTTCATGCCACATAATTTTCCATCAATTGAATTATTCAACGACAACTTTTTCACAGAGTTCACACACGCTCGCTCGGCCGGCAAAAATCATCTATTTTTTAGTGACTCGTTTCCATTCGCTCTCCGTGTGCCACAGAGCCAGTGTTACAAAACGCGCGCAATAGACGCCCTGAATCGGAACTTGTTCCGCTCGCATCAAATCTACGGCAAACCAAATGCATAATTCAAACTAATTGGGGTTAATTTAAAAAGATCCCACTGCAAAAAGATGAAATGCAAAAAAAAGAAAAAAAATCTCGTGGAATGCTTTTGCCTAGTTGTTGTTCGTAGTTCGAGCAACCGGCTAACGCCTCAGCTCTGCAACTGCGCATGCGCATGCGATAGGGATGGGGTGGAAACGGATATAAAAGAGTTTCATAAATAACTGGCAAAACTGGAATGAGCCACAACACAACAATAGTTGCCGCCGACATCGTCTTAACATTTTGCGGCATCGATTTTAAGGAAACGTTCACATCCTTTAGCCAAGTATTAAGAACTAGCGCAACCAGTTTGCTGATCTTGTCTCTTGTCTAATGTCTGGTAGACGTTATTATTTCGGAGCAGAGAAACGTTACAATACCTCCATCGAGGGCGAGCAGAAGGTCTGCCAGGAGGATGGGACTTTGTATCCTTGCGACAAGAACAACAACAGCAGCAACAACAACAACCACAGCGGCAATGACGATACACAAAATGATCCTGACGGTGACAAGGACGACGACTCTGAATTCCTGCAAGATGTACCATACTCGTCGAGCAGCATTGATCGCAGTTCAGTTGGCTCCATACCCTGGGCCGATGATGCCATCAAGAAGAATAAACAGGATTGGGAGCGCGTCGACCGCATGCTAAGTGGCGAGGAGCCATTGCCGGAGCTGGAGCCAGAACTGCGGCACGAAATCGCCGATTGGCAACGTAAATTTCCCAGCTTATTATCCCGCAAAGCGCAGCCCTTGAAGCAACAAAGTTTGGACAACAGTCATCGGAACGCGTTGCCCGATGAAACTGGCGAGATCGACTCCATATCAGATCTTAGTCTCAACTCGCTGAATGAGTATGAAGAAAGAGATGAAGACGACGACGACGACGAAGATGATGGATTCCTCACACCAACAGCAGAGCCAAGACTTCGTGAGCGCCAGCGTGAAGAGCCTCAACACACTGCATCCACCCGCACCTATCTGCGTCCTGCTCAAAGACTTGTGGCCATGCTCGATAGAGACTTGCACATTACATCCGTGGCAGTGAAATTGCGGAAGCGAGAGCACGCTCAGCAGACGCCAGCTCCAGTCACCCCACAATCGGCTACTGTGGCCCGCTCTCGCCTCCGAATGCCGCCCATCCTCAATGTACTGGACTCGAATCGACGATTTCGCGGGTTGCTCAATAATCGAAGCTTTGTTCAGCTGACGCAGGTGCAGCACCAGCAGCAGCAACATCAGCCCAAGTCAGCGGCCCTGACGTATGCGAGCAGCGCGGAACGACGCCAACTGGCGGGAGTCAGATCGGCCTGGAATATGCCTATGGCAGCCAGCCGTTTCCTGAACAACAGGCATGCAATTGTGCTGCCCTCTCTGAATCGAGACAGAGACTTTAGCACGACAGCGACCTCCAGTCAGAGCATTTCCAGTGGGGGTGCCACGCACAATAGAATCGCCATGCACAACCATTCTAAGGGCAGGGACTTCAACATGCAACATTCGCGGCAGTATGGACTGTCGCTGGACCAAGTCACAACCAACTCAAACACACCCTCAACCGGCCGATCGATTTCCGCAGCCATTCATCATCCTCGATCGGAGTTTAACACTAGTAGTGCCTTCTATATACCGTACAGTGCCTCAAAATTCAAAGCCTTTAAGTAGCCAAATCTGATATTGTATACAACAACAGTTAGCAATAAAATTTGGCCTGAGTCAGGCTCGATGTACATGGGTAAGAATTGAGGAATATGGAATAATGGGTAAATGAATGATTATTGGAAGTTATTATAAATAAGCTAGGGAACTGGAATATTTATGACTAATCATAGACGACGTGCTGATAGTATATACTTTAGTTCTGAATTCAACTTAGTTTCATTATCATCTAGTATAGGTGGACATATAAGCAATAATTAATACAGTCCAGACTCTTTAATTATTCAAAGAAAAAAAAAAACGCATTGCTCTATGAAAGTCGCTATAGATTTAATATGCTATAGATTCTTGAACAACAAATTATTTGTATGATTTTTCATTTTGATTTTCTTAAAATACATGTCATTATAAGAATCATAGCAGTTATTACAGTTTACTTTATTATTAAAGTTTATTATAGTTTACTTTATTTACTTTTATTAACCTACTTATAGTTGCTATTTCAAACGTTCATTTAGAGACATTACTTCATACGTTCCGATCTTCAAATACTATTTAATAAGTAAGATGACTTTTGCATATTATATCTAAGTCTGTATTTGAAGTATGAAAGCTGCTTGAATTCACAAACTCATATTGTCTAGCCGCAGTCGTCCATCGTTTTCCGTAAGGTATAGCGTATCTGCTAAGCATTGCTCTGTAATCAATTCCTCCACACGATCATACATCTAGTCAATGGAAAAAGTAGATATATTATAGTATTGTTTACAATTTTTGGCTATTCAGCAACTGCCACTCAGCTGTTCCCTTCGTGCAACTTACGCCTTTTGCATTGCGATCCGCCAACACGTCTGGATACTTGAAGGCCGGACCAAAGTTCACGCTGACTGTTGCGCTCTTGTGTATCGAAATAGCGGGATAGTAGCTGCCCATGTAAATATCTTCGAACGCAACCCCTTGCGACTGGCCGTTCTTGAAGAATTCGATGCGGCTGCCCTGCAGGATGTGCAGATTCTTCAGGGTCTCAGTAATCTTGTCCTTGTCCTCGTAATACAAATGAGACTTAAACTTCACCAGAGGCTGGAAGGAAATAATAAATTTTCATAATTAATTTACGCAATCAACACAGATAAACTCACGCGGTCTTTGAAAGTATTAGGCAGATAGTCTATTGCTGGCAGCTCGGGTAAGTCAATCAGCAAGCCAAGTGTGTCGCCCTCGCCGTAGGCATCGCTGTAGTGTTTACCGTGGCTCTCGGTGAACTTTGTGCCCTTGCGCGACCGCCATGAATAGCCAAACTTATCGTAGCCCAGCGGTGCCTGCAGATTGCCATACTCGCGACCCCACCCAACGCGCGTAGCGGCCCCTTCGGGCATCTCCTCAATCGTGAGCTCATAATACCAGCAGCCACGGTTCACAGCTGAAAGCAATACAAATTCAATTTCAAGCCAAAAATCGAAATATGATAAGGGAGACTCACAGTGTGTCGCACGCACTTGCGAGTAGCCTCGTTCTCCAGTTACTGCCAGACGATCTTCGCTTATCTTCAACTGTGGCGCTCGATCGTGTAGTGCTAGCAGCACAGAATGCGGAACCAGTGTCCGATAGAGCCAACCAGGTATGGGCTTGCCGGCCCAGTCCGAGCTCTCATCGAATTCCTGGCGGAATGGCGCATGCGGATCCGGCTCTGCAAGTATGTAACGATATCCATCCTTGTTGAACGGATGCTCGAGTGGATAGCCATGTGGAGGTAGCTTTACGTTGGCTGTAATATCTGAGCTGGGGCGTCCCTTCTTGCCCGTTGGACCCGCATCAGTGCCAGGAAATTTGCGCTTTTGTCTGTTGTTCTTGGCGAGTGTCGCTGCAATGTGAAAAAAAGAGAAAAGTCTATAAGAAGCCGTACGTGACTTGCGGCATGTAATGTGAAAAAAATATTCAAATTACGATATGCAAATAACTAAATGCTGGAAATCTGACGACTGTGAAAAAGTCACCCAACTCACAATCTTCTTCACTGCTAGCAAACGACGCGGCAGTCAGCGTTGACGTCATCGCAAGGACAATTTATCGCCCTAATTGCGATGTTTTAAATCAATTGTCGCACGAACACCTAACAAGCCACGGAGCCAATAAAATAGAACGCAGCTATGTATTATATTAATGAAATTGGGTTCACTGAGCATCCGCGACCACCCCTCTCTCACTCACACACACACACACACACTCACTCTCTCGACTGATGAGTGTCAGTTGTGTTTCGGTTTGTTTATTTTGTATTTTACTATCTTTTCTGTTTTGTGGGCGTGTATAGAGACAAGCAAAAAAAAAAAAAAAAAAAGAAAATGCCGCGAAACGTAATTACGATCAGCTTTCGCTTCGACTGTGTGGCAAAAAACACGGCCAGAGCGAAGAGTGTGAGCAAACAAGAAAAAAGAAATAGATATTGCCACCCGAAGTGCGCTCGCGTTCCACGGTGCCGCCGACGATGTTTGAAACAATAAATCAACCAAAACAAGCAATATAAATTGAAAAAAAAAAAAAAAAATAATAATAATAATTGTTTTGCTTTCTCGACTCAAATGAATGAGATAACGTATACGCATACACACAGACGAGAAACACTTGCTAGCTTCGTTTATTTTGTTTGGAAGAGCTTTCAAAACAGAATGCGCTAAAAACATCGCACATTTGATTAGCATGATTGCAACACTAAGTCCACTGTGCGGTGTCAGCTGTAACGAATGGTAGGCAAAACAAAAATGAGCGCAACATTAAACATGCAAAACACCGAATCAGAACACACTCTATAAAAATTTAAAAATCCTATGAAACATGAAAAGCAAAAATTACAATTAAAATAAAAAATGATTAAATAGATGGTAAAAACGAAATGAATCATAATGAATAAGTAAATTACCTTGTATATAACCATCCTCCGTGAGACGCAACGCGCCAGTTTTGCTCATAATCTCATAGTTCGGTTTGATAAGCCGCAGATCCTGATGGTACAAGCCATACATAGCACCATGCTCAACATGGTCCTCGTAAACAAACAATGTGTTAATATCCTTGACCAGGGAGCGCTGCACGGTCGAGTACCAGGACTGTGTCAGACGACGCGGCATCGTTGTCATGGCTTCCCAAAACTGTTCAATGTAAGGTATAATCTCCTTGTCCTTGTTGAACTGTATTTGAGACCTGCCCTCGCGAATCGCCGCCTGCTGCATGTTGGCAATGGCACATTGACACATCTGAGATATTGCTAAAGATTTGGGTGCATCAAATAATAAATCGGGTCAACATAACTAAATGGCTAGCGGCCCTTACTCGCTTGGTTTTTACGAAAGCTCTCCAGGCCTGTGGCCGAACAGTTCTTACAGACAAATACATAATTTGTAATGAAAGGCAAGAGCTTGCCCTTGCCAAGCTGGTAGGTAATGCAGTTCTCATGAATCCAGCGCGAGCATGTTGCGCATAGCAGTTCGATCATATTCAGGTTGCGCTCCTTGCCACTAGAATTTCAGAGTGTAAGCAAATGTAATTTGAAATTTAATTGTTTAGCAAAACAAATATATGGTCACATGTGCCCACCAATAACAAACGCCGGCTGTCGTCTGCCTGTCCCCGCCATCAGCAACAACAACTCCAACGGCAGATGAAGCGCGGTGTTCTTGCAATTGCATTTTCTCATCGTCCATGTTGAAGCCGAGATCTGGGTTGGTTTCAGTGGGTGAGCTGCTCTCCATTACGCACTCCTCCATGTTAAATAATAATTTCTAGTTGAATGTTTTATTCACAAAATATGTAAACAAATGAATGCGACTGACAGATGAATTGCCAAAGCGGCGGCGACTTATCGAAATTCGATCTAAAGTCACGAAGTGTGGTCACTCTAAGTGTTAAATTAACAGTCTGTGAAATGTTATAAGCGCAAACTAGAAAAATTATTTAAATATTTTAATATTGTGGCAAAAGCTGCAATATAATAACTGTTTTGGAGTTTAAAACTTTTATTTCAACGTTATAAACAATAAATGTATGTGCACACTATTTTCAGTAATATATATCTGAAGGCACATTCCGGTTGAATTAAACAGCCGTTAATTGTCTGTTTTATTTTAACCCCGTTTTAGGAAAACAGCTGATGTTGAACGGAGCTTATAGACAGTTTCCGGCATAAATAAATGAAGAGGACTTTTTGAATGTTGTGTTAGTAAAGTATAAGGATCTTAGAATATTCTATTTTCAAAGATACTGCAAATAGTTATATTTTGTCATTTTGTTATTATACACATAGCATGCTGAACGTTTATACAGAGCTGCAGTCAGAAAATCATCGGCTTGCCTCCTCAATATATGATGGTCTATCGTTCGTCTAGTAGCGATGTTTCCTATCGACAGAAAATATATCTAGAAAATATATCAATTCATAAAAATTTACTAGAATTTAAGAGAACTTTTTGGATGCAATGTTAGACAAGTGCGTGTTGTGTGCATGAGAGTGAGTGGCATTGAGTGCACAATATAAATGGAATTGCATGGACTCTACGAACGACTGAAGAGATCGAATAAAAGCCCACCAACAAATTGCACTTTGCGACAACGGCGAACGCTGGTGTTGGCGAAGGAGGCGCAGGCGACGGCAAAGCAAACGGATCTTCACAAGTAGAAGCAGCAGCTTTCGGTGGAGCCGCACAAATTAGAGCAATGTGCGAAGTTTGCGCCGATTTCCAAAATCTATTGGAACTGTGTAAGTAGCAAAAATTTATGCTCAAAATGTGTCGGCATTTATACAGTGACAACTGTCTAAACTTGCGCCTATTTCTCCCCTACCCTTTTGTGTACATACATTTTTCTTTTTTTTTTTCTACTTTTTCAGATGAGGTTCGCGTGGCCAGTTCGGAGCTTAAGTTTCAGCTGCTGCTAAAGAGCGAAATTGAGACGACATTTAATTACATCCAGTCGTGGCCTCAGCGGCAGTGCATGTGCTTGTATCGGGATAACAAAAATTATGATCGCTTTAATCTAGTTGTCCAGTCGCTAATTTGCCTGACGGTGCAGCACTTGAAGCATATCGATCATCTAATCGATAGCTACAAACGGCTAACCGCCAGTGCTGCCCAAGTTGTTGCCCAAGCACAGCGAAAGCCCACATCCGATAAGCATTCACCACACAACGAACATGATATCGAAAGCGATAACAAGCAGAAGGAACTGACATCTTCATCGTCATGTTCTCCACCATCGGCTGGTCACGAAAATAGGTCAACACTTGCAGAAGCTAGCGGCAATGAGGAGAAACGTGCCTCCGGCGACGGTCCAGGACCGCCCAAGAAACCGCCATCCCCACCACCACCAGCCCCACCAGCCAGCAGCAGCAAGGCCCATCCACAATACACGGAAGAGCCGTGGATATTGCCCGAGGTGGAAAAACTGCTGGTACTCGTATCCAAGGTATTTCTGCTCAACTTTCCGCTATACATTGCCCACAAGCACGGCATGCACTCGCGCCTGGACGATTTACAAGCGGAGGAAGCGCACCACCTTGCTCTAATCTGTGATCTGCACGACAACGATCTTCCCATTTATTTGCTGCGCAACGTGAGCCTCTTCTGCAATTCTGGGGGCTTTGGCGCGATGTCGCTGTGCTTTGAGCACCCGGATTTGCCGGTATCCACAGCTCACTCCATGACTGCCACAGTGTCCAATGTAAAGCTGTGGCTCAACTATCACTGCAATACGCAGCTGTTCGTTCCGTTGCGTAGCCGCATTCTCCAATACATGTGCAAGCTCTCTGATCAGAATCTTCGCTCAGCTGCTACTCGTGCAATGGCTGACTTCGTCTGGTCGTCCATGCGGGATCCCCTTGATGTAGCCGTCAACTTTGATACTGAAGGACTAGCGCTGGCCTTCAAGTACTTCACATCGACCACATTGACGATGCGTTTGGCGGGTAAGTGCGGAAAAAGCGTATGGATGTTGGTTATAGAGAGTTTTTGTCCTTTGGGGTTTTTACTTTTTCTAATGTTAATTACATTCCGATTAGTTTATTTTAAATTGTAATTTTGAGGTTCAATACAGAATAAATTCTTAGTTTTGTATACTGAATCAATAAAAAATATATGTGCTGCAAATGTATGCAGACTCTGCAAATTTTAAATGTACTTTAAGAGGACAAGCTGAGGAGGTATAAATCTCGCAATAGCATTATAATAACAATTTATTAGAATGAAACTAGCCAATTCATTGATATCATTTAAGGCTAAAAATATTTAATGCGAAATTTATGCAACCAATATTATATAGATAAACATACAATTTGAACATATCTTTATACTAATTTATTTTTAAAATTTGTTTATTTTATTTTGTATTTAATCTTACATTTTATTTTTTATTTAATTAATAGTTATTTCATAACTAGGTCTTGTATCGTAATTATTGTTACAAATTGTAGTAAATATCAAAAGTAATGTTAGTATTTTAAATCCATTTTTTTTTAAATTTAATTTTATTTATTTTGTATTTTGTTAAATAGTTTTTGTGTACATAATTAGTTTTTTTTTTTTTCTCAAGTTAATATTTATTAAAATATGTTTGTATCGTATTTAATCTTTCTAATTGTAATATATTAATATATATTTTATTATTTTTAATATAATTAATTATATTCATATATTTTTTATTATTATTTTTTTTTAAATTTGATTTTGATATTTGATTATATTTTATTTTATATCTAATTTTTGTTTCCTTCACAATTAAATCCATATAATAAAGTATGGAGAAGGCATAGTAATCATCGTAGCTATTATTAATAAGTGTAGTATATGTCAGTCACTTTAATTAGTAGTTAACAATTTTTAGGAATGGCCCAGATTAACGCTCACATCAATTTGTTCAACGAGATTTGCACGACTGAAACTGTCAACGAGGTGGAGCTCTTTGGGCAACGCATTGCCAATTGGCTAACTGAAAACCAAATTGTGCAACATCTGTTCGGCCCGAATTTACACGTTGAAATTGTAAAGCAGGCCCATGTACTTCTGAACTTTCTCGCCGTGGAAAACCAGATCTCAGAGGAGGACATCAAACTCATTTGGCAAGCGACACAACTAAAGCATTGCTCGAAAACTATATTCGATATTTTGCCGGCTCTGGTCAAGAATCTGGCTCCACGCCCGGCCATGCATCTGTATTCGCTACTCTGCCGTATGGACCCAAAGGAACACACAGAGCAAAGCATTTACATTGCGTCCGCACTAACAAAGTTGATTTGGACGCGGGATTGTACACGCAGTCAAATGAATTTAATACAAGATCATTTGCTGGGCTCCAACGTGACGGCTTCCAGCTCGGACAGCTGCAGCATTGAGGGCAGCAACACAGAGGACGAGCATGTGGGCGCCGACGACAGTAGCATCGCCAGCGGTGGTGGTGTTGGTGGTCAAAAAAGTCCCATCGATGGGGTAACACCGTGTAAGCAGGCTAGGCACAGGCGTCACATTTGCGATCCCACCACTGAGAAGGCCAAGCAGCTAAGCAACGATGACATTGCCAAGGTGGACATTAAGTAAGCAAATTTATATTTAATTTCTAACTAAATAACTTAAAGGGAATGATTTTTTGTTTATTTGCAGAAACCATCGTATTGTCAACATCATCGACAACACCAGCAGCGAGGAGGAGCTGCAGTCGCGTGCTGCTTTGGAGTTGCAGCTTCATCGCAAGAAGACAAGCAACAAGCGCCGCCGTCCGAAGGCTACCAATAAACAGCCGATTTTGCCACATGAACTGGTGGAAATTTGGGACGGTGTCGAGGATGTGCCAAGCAGTGATGATGGTGACGCCGACGGCGATGGTGAGCTGCTTGCGGACAGTGATGAGTGCAGTGACAGTGTCGGCCATCAACTGGTACCCGCTGCAGTGCTGAAGCATTTGCATGGCGAGGGTCCGTATATACGAGCTATTGCCGAGACGAACATCAGCGAACTACTGAGCGGTGCAGAAAACGATGGTAGCTATTCGTCACCCATGAGCAACAAATCAGAGAAAAATTTGGCAGACTTTGATGACGAAGATGTATCGCCGTGTGAAGAAGAGCTGGCTCAGCTCGTCAATTCGCATGGAGCTCACGTAGCTGCCCCAAACTGCAGAGATGTGGCTCCGGCTTTTGCAGCGGCCGCAGCTGCTTTGATGGCAGCTCAATCGGCCATGGCCATGCAAAAGTCTGGCGAGACGAATGTAGCCGTCGCTGCAGCTGCTGTTGCGGCCGCTGCTGTCGCCACTGGTAATGCGCAGCAGTCGTTGGTGGCGATGCGACAACAAGCCAATGCTGCTGCCGCTGTTGCTGCCGCAGCCGCTGTCAAGTCCAAGTCCGACTCAGATGCGGATATAATTGAAGTGGGTAACAAACAGATACACTCGCCAAAGGCTATCAATGCCGTGTCGGCCAACAATCAGCCTTCTTTCAAGCTTAACGACGTTTGCCAGCCAGGCAATACGTTGCTCTGGGACTTGCTACAGGACGACAAAATTGTAAGTGCTATCAAATTAATGATATTTTTCATATTCATATTATATACTATATATGTATATGTATATTATTATATAAAATAATCCAAAGTAGTTTTGTTTTCCCGTTATGACCTTCACTGATATCTGCTTTTCGGTCTTTGATTCAGGGACAACTTGGGGAATCTTTAGCATTAGAGGCTGAGAAGGCGCTAGCAACACTGCTTTGCTTTAGCATGGATCGGCAGCTGCGCACAAAATTTATTGAGGGCTGTCTGCAGAACGTGGCTAACAATCGCAGTGTCATCGTGAGCTTGCGCTTGCTGCCCAAACTCTTTGCATCATTCCAGCAGTTTCGACCATCGGACACGCATACTATGACCATGTGGGCGGAGCGCAATCATCGCATGATGACATGTTTCTTCAATAACATTCGTCACTATGCCCGCAGACATGCTGAACTGTTGATCAACCAGAATGGAGAGCAGCAACAGCAGCAGTTGGGCCTTCAGCTATACTCGCACAAGACGCAGGTTTCTGTGAGATTGCAGTTTCTCTCGTCCATATTCTCTTCAGTGGGCTCGCCAAAAACCTTCCGTCTGACGCTAGAGCAGCTAGAT
Source organism: Drosophila borborema (assembly GCA_030914335.1). NCBI lineage: Eukaryota > Metazoa > Arthropoda > Insecta > Diptera > Drosophilidae > Drosophila > Drosophila borborema. The sequence continues at coordinate 10,950,748 of JAUESP010000306.1, forward strand.
GCTCTGTGGGAATGGCTAGCGCATGATCCTGAGTGCTCGGATTGTTATTTCTCGTGGTTACAGGCTCAGACAAAGGGCGGCGATCAGCATGCTCTAGGCATCGATGCACTGCATCATTTATACTTAAAGAAACTGCCCGAACTGCGACCTGAAGAGTTTTCCATGGTAGCACTCGGTCTTTTCCAGCAGCTGTGCAGCTTTGCGCGCATTGCAATGGCAGAGTACGAGAAGCACAGCGAGGCCATCAGTGCGAACTCCAGTGCCGTGGGTATGTACCACCTCTGGAAGATTGCATTGCGCGCCCAAAGCAACGAGGTCTCGTTGGCTGCGATCCAGTACATCAACATGTATTACATGGGACAGCAGCTGCGTCTGGAGAAAGAGTTCGTATCTCAGTGCATGGATAATCTGGTTCAGGCAGCTACAGCGCTGGAATGGTAAGTTGACAGATCACCTGAAAGTATTAAGTTTAGGGTTTCTCATTTATTAAATTGCCATTTATATTCATAGTATTGAGGATGAAAACGCGTTAATGCGAGTACAGCGTGGATTACTGCTTCTCAACACCCATCTGGACACATTTAGACGACGCTATGCCTTTCATTTGCGTCGCTGGGCCATTGAGGGCAAAGGAATTGGTTCGCACAGCAATCTAAAGAACGAGGGCGCAGGGCCACCCCTGCGAATTGTTTTGCAACAAGCAGGTCTCTCGGAAAAGAGTATGTTGCAAATGCACGCATGTGATCTGATCGCTGATCTGAAGGCAGAAGTTTCAAAGTGGTGGGAGAGCCTGCAATCGGGAATGACAGCGCCTGTGTTGGGTTTGCTGCTCAGCGACGGTCCACTCCGAATAATTACACAGGGCCAGGAGCTTACATCAGACTATGATGAGCGCTCACTTGGCGACGCTGGTTTTAAGGATAATCAGATCGTTTACGTGTCGCTGGGAGGACGTGGTGCTCGTCGCAAAGAGACGAATATAGAGCATCCATCGATGTTGCCACCACCACCCAAGGAGTGCCTGCCCACAGTGCTGCTCCTGCAGCCCAAATACTTCGAGAAGCTGTTTTGTCTAATGCAAACGCTGGGCGACATGAAGCCGCAATCCTCAACGGTGCATTTGCAGCATCACACAAAGGCGCAGCTGTTATCGCGACGTGTCTGGGACATTTTGGCAATGCTGCCCACGAATCCTCATATACTGGATTCGTTTAAGAACCTGGTCAACGATCTCAATGAACTGCAGGAACTAGAGGATCAGGAACAGCTGGCCAATAAACGCAAGGAGATTAAGCAAAAGTTTAACGAGCTACTTGATCCAAGCAACCTGCAAAAGTTTATGTATTCCTTGCACATCGTCGAGAGCCTGGCGTTGAGCAGCGGACCACGTCAGTCTACTGCGTCTAGTGCTCTCAGTGCCCCTGCTGATTCTGGATCCAATGGCAATCTGGTTATTAGTGAGCAGTCTCGTGTAAAAAAAGGCACAAACAGACGACACAACAGCATCGAGCAGCCCGCCGAGCCGAAACGTAGTAGCAGCAGCAGCGATTGCAGTAAGGAACTGGCTGCAGGGGAAATGGAGACATCACTAATATCGAATCCACGTTCGGGCAGTGATGTGGACATTAGTGAGTTGGCAAGCGGCGGCGACAAGGAAAATCAACCGAAACAGCACTGCAAGCGCCAGAAGAAAATTGAAAACGTGGAACTGGAGCGCCCATTGGGCTGTGCTACTCCGCCGCCAGCTTCTCCAACATCCACATTGCCTGTGGCAGCACCAACCCCAGTACGCAACGCGATGGTGGGTGAAAGCAACAAGTGGAGCGAGGCATTCATCAAGTGCGGCGGGCTACAGCATCTGTACGAGATATTCATTGGAGGTCAGCTGCAGCAAAGCGCGCATCCCAAGGAGCTGGCGCTGAATGAATGGCGTCATGATTGCTTGGCCAGCCTGTTGCGCATCCTTTGGCTGTTGGGCTTCGAGGAGCTGCAGACACAGGATGTACATGTGCTGATGTCACGACCTCATGCGTTCATGCTGCAGCTGATGGAGGTGCCGCAGTGCCTACAGCGTCTATCGAGCATACTCAACGACGAAGTTCACCAGCAGTTGTCTGCCGGAGCCACTTCGCTGCTATTTCCCTACCAGTTTCATCAGCTGCGCACTGGCTTCTGGGGTCGAGCGCAGTTGGTGCAGTTCACCATGAACATTCTCGTGAGTTTTGTGCATGCGTCAGCCGAGGCACGGCGCTTGCTTTGGTCTCAGCCAGACCAGTGCAACTGGCTGCAGAAGTTTATACTGGAGGATCCAGAACCAGCGGTGCGTCGCGAGATCTGCGCCGGTCTCTATCGAATCTGTTTGGGCAATGCACAGAGCTATCGCCTGCTGTTGGCGCCGCTACTCCACAAACTAATTGCACTACTGCCGCGTGCCGAGCAAATGACCTCGTCTGTGCAGCATACCCAGTTCTTGCTCTCGGAGGAGGGCAAAGAGCCGTATGGACCAGCTTGTCGGGACTACTTCTGGCTGTTGGCTCGACTTGTGGACACTCTAACCCCCGAGATGGTGGCCGAGGAGCGCATCGATATTGAGCAGCTGTGCGAAAGCATTTCGGAGAGTATTCTGAACCGCGACTACCATGAACTGCGCCATGGCTATCAGGACGACGGTTTGGTGGGCCTACTCAATCTCATGTCCAATCTAATTAAGTACGACACTAGCTACAAGTACAGGCCCAAGGCTCTGAGTTTCATTGAGCAGCTTATCGAATTCTTGTTCGAAATGCCGTCGCCCGCCAACCGCCAGAAGCCGAAGTGCAAATCGGCCACATCGCGTGCCGCTGCATATGATCTGCTCGTGGAGCTGTGCCGTGGCTGTGCTACCAACTACACCTACCTGCATGGTCGACTGCTAACACAGCATAGGTCGGGTCCGAAGCAACCGTATCCCTGGGATTATTGGCCCCGTGACGAAGGACGTGCCGAGTGTGGCTATGTGGGCCTCACGAATTTGGGAGCCACCTGCTATATGGCTTCCTGCATTCAGCATCTTTACATGATGCCACAGGCGCGTGCGGCAATTTTGCGTATACCACCGGCTGGCGCCCAAAAGCATGGTCCCACGTTGATGGAGCTACAGCGTATGTTCGCATATTTGCTGGAGTCGGAGCGCAAGGCTTATAATCCGCGCAGCTTCTGTCGAGTGTATCAGATGGATCATCAGCCCTTGAATACGGGCGAGCAAAAGGATATGGCTGAGTTCTTCATTGATCTGGTTTCTAAGTTAGAGGAAATGACGCCAGACTTGAAGCACTTGGTGAAACGTTTGTTCTGCGGCACTTTGAGCAATAATGTCGTCTCGCTGGATTGCGGGCACGTCTCACGCACCGCTGAGGAGTTCTATACGGTTCGCTGCCAAGTGGCAGACATGCGAAACTTGCAGGAGTCCTTGGATGAAGTGACTGTCAAGGATACGCTTGAGGGCGACAACATGTACACTTGTTCACAGTGTGGCAAGAAGGTGCGTGCCGAGAAGCGTGCTTGCTTCAAGAAGCTACCACAAATCCTGTGCTTCAACACCATGCGGTATACCTTCAATATGGTGACCATGCTGAAGGAGAAGGTCAACACGCACTTTTCGTTTCCCTTGCGGCTTAATATGTGCCACTACGTAGAGAAGACGCTGATGCCTCAGCAGTATAAGGAAGATCGTGAGAAGCAAATACGCGAGCGTCAGGAGAACAATAATGACGAGGGGGCTGAAAACGAGAAGGCTGAAGCCACATTGGACGCAGACATCGAGGAGTGCTATGAGTAAATAGCTGACGCCTTGACTTTATTTGCAATAATAATATTACATTTATTTATTGTAGGTACGAATTGGTTGGCGTTACAGTGCATACAGGCACAGCAGATGGGGGACATTATTATAGCTTTATCAAGGAGCGCACGAAAAGCAATTATCATCCGCACGAGCGCTGGTTCCTGTTCAATGATGCCGAAGTCAAACCTTTCGATCCGTCGCAAATAGCGGCCGAGTGTTTTGGTGGTGAAATGACTGTAAGCAAAATATTGATATCTTTATTGAAAATCAAATTTTTTTCTATTTATCGTTTGATTTATTTTTTTTTTAGAGCAAGACCTACGACTCGGTAACCGAAAAGTATTTGGATTTTAGCTTTGAGAAGACCAATTCCGCTTATATGCTATTCTACGAACGTCGCTTGCCAGAGCATCTCCAGCGTCGACATTCTGAATTGTTGGCCACTCCAACACCAAGTCCCAGTAATGAAGATAAACCAGAAGCGGAGGAGCAACCCAAAGTTGAAACGACCAATAACATCAATAAAGAGCCCACTGAAGCAGAGGATGTGGAGCCAGTGCAGACAGAGGCAGAGAAATCGACTCCGTTAAGCATAGAGACTGAGAAGCTGGAGGAGAAGGAGCTAACTGAAAAGCCAGGCCCGACTCAAATAAAGGAAGAAAAGGAAATGGAGCAAATAACAGCCAATTGTGATAATATTAAGTCGAATAACAACAATGAGCCGCAGGCGTCAACCTCAAAGGCGGTCGTCGTCGCGGAAACCAAAGTATCTACTAAACTACAACAGTGTCGTCCCTTGTTAAGCAAGGAGCTGGAAGATTGGATTTGGCAAGATAACAGACAGTTCTTGCAAGATCGAAATATCTTCGAGCACACATATTTTAAGTGAGATTATTACGTGAGATATTCATATATAGTTTCGATAACATCATATTGTCTCATCTTTAGCTTCATGTGGCAAATTTGCGGCCACATACCACAGACGTTAATCTCGGAGACAGACGTCACCTGCATGGCCGCCAAGTTGTCCGTGTCATTTTTCATTGAAACTTTCATACATGCCAAGGAGAAGGTAAGACTAATTGAATTATAATTAATCTTATATGTTTATCACTTGTCATTTTCAGCCCACAATGGTTCCTTGGGTGGAGCTGCTAACAAAGCAATTTAATGCCAGTGAAGAGGCTTGTGAATGGTTCCTATCGCATATGTCAGTTGAGCCCTTTTGGCCTGTACAGGTTCTAATTCAATGCCCCAATCAAATGGTCCGTCAAATGTTTCAGCGTCTGGTCGTTCATGTTATACAACGACTGCGGTATGTTCCCTGACGAACACATTCGCATTATCAAATCAATCGATATTTAATTTTCTTCATGGTCCACAGCGCCTCACATGCTGATCTGTACTTGGGCGTGGATACAGATGAAAACGATCGGGAGCTTATTGGACAGGCATCATGTGTAACGCGGTTCATAAGCTCGCTTATTTCCCTGCTGGAACATGGAGCGCGCTCGCATCTGCGCCATCTATCCGAGTACTTTAGCCTGCTGTGCGAGTTCTCTCGCATGGGAGACGAGGAAGCAATGTTTCTGCTACGTATCGGTGTACTTAAGAGCCTAGTCGACTTCTACCTAGGCCATAAACAAACAGATAGTGTAGGTTGACAATGAAATAATGTGTTGGATCTCTGATTTTTATATTAAAATATTTAACACAGATTGACATCAGCTCAGACAATGAGGATAACTCTTCAGATGAGGCACTCTCAGTAGAAAAAATGCGCCCAGCATCGCTCGATAAAATGATTGCACTATGTGCGAGTCTTGTCGAACGTTCACGGGGCCCTGACTTTCGATTACGTCTATCGCCAAAAGACTTCAACGCCATTGCCGGTGGAAAGGTGATACTCAAAAAGCTCGAAAGCGTTATATATTCCATCTAATCAATCACCCAAGCACCATGAACATCGTCTAACCATCAATAATCAATCCATAAATCCACCAACAAACCAATCCAATGTCTAATCCTATAACTAATTGTTTTACTTTGTTCATTGCTTATGTGTTATATATATATATATACACATATACATAAATATATATATAAATATATATATATATTTATTTCACATATATTTCGTAGGGCTTTCCATTTTTGTATCAACAAATAAAGGATGGAATTAATCCGCACCAGACAAAGCATTTAATCCATGCGCTCTGTCGCTGGGACGATCGTTTGGCTACACAAATCATCAGCATGCTCTTCGCATCAGTCACGAAGCACACTGAGCTATGTGCACCGTTCTTCAAGCTGCTAACTCTGCTCACCGAGACGCAGGGCGGGCCGGTTGGTCTGCCATGCTTTACGCAACTCGTGCTGCCACGCATGTGGGATGCTGCCGAGTACTGTCCACAGTCTGTGCTCGACTGGCTTTCGCTGCAGGCGACTAAAAATAAAATAGCTCATGCCTGGATCCTGCAGTCGGCCGAGCAATGGCTGGAACAGTTTCTGCTTGCCCACGATAATACGCGCGTCCGAAATGGTAGGCAATGCGAGGTGACATCTGTATATGTGTAGGCGCTATATTTTAGTTTTTATTCATATTATAGCCGCTGCCTGTCTGCTAGTGGCGCTGGTGCCGTCGCAACCTTTTCGCGCCAACTTTCGCGCTCACTCCCAGCACAAGCTGTTGACTCTCAATCCGCACAGCTACCGGTAAATGCTGTTCAGTTAGCTCTAGTGAGAGTCATAGTTATGAAATTGTCATATTGCCTTGCAGGGACATTAACAGCGATGCCCAAGTGGTGCTGCATCAAGTGATAACATTGCTGCTACGTCTGCTGCGTCCGGCGCGTGTTTATGCAGACATTGGAGCACATGGTACCACCAAGCTGACCGCCTATTTCAACCTGCTCAGCTACTGTATGGTTTCAAAGACTGAAAAACTAATGGCAAGTTTGAGATTGTACGAGGTGGGTGTCAGTTTAAATGTGTTTTTCGTTTACAGATAGGTTCGTTTATGCGGTCCCTATGGGAACTGTTTCATCCGCGTCTCTCCGAGCCTAGTGTGCCGGCACATCACAATAAGCACGCACTGCTCACCTTCTGGCATCACTCCCTCGTGGATTGCCCGGAAAATGCAGCGCTGGTGGCTAACTGCCCTGAGATAACACGAAACATTGCATTTAATTACATACTGTAAGATATTCAATAATAGACAGCTCAGTTTTCCTTTAACTAATCGATTGCATTAATTAAGTGCCGATCACGATGACTCGGAGATTGTCACTTATAATCGGTCCATGCTGCCCGCCTACTACGGCCTGTTACGTTTGTGCTGCGAGCAGAGCCGCGCACTCACCAGGCAATTGGCACAACATCAGAATCTACAGTGGGCCTTTAAGAACATTACGCCACATCCCACTCAGTATGCTGCCGCTGTCGATGAACTGTTCAAGCTGATGACACTCTTTGCCACTCGCCACCCGGATGCCAGTGAGCAGGAAAAGCTGGATGTAATAGCCTTTAGGCGTTCCGTAATTTTATCGTACACCACCAGTCTGGATGCACGAGTGTCCTGGTCAACGCTTATTAGCGCGCTGAAAATACTTGGTGAGTTTTATTAAACTTTCGTTAAACCGAAACGACTCATCATTGCATATTCAAATTTATTATCGATTCCGATTTTCGATCAGCCGCTGTAAAGCATCGATAAATTAAAGATTTTCAAATAAGATTATCGAAGTCAAAATTGTATTGAATCTTATAACGCCTTGAGTGGGGGGGTTTCATAGTCTATTCTATATTTTGGAAATATATTGAATTAGAATGACAAAATGGACAAGCCAGCTTGTTTAATATCCCTAACCCACTAATGATGATAAGCCCAATGCTTAAGTCTATGCAAATAGCTAGGAATAGCCATTTAAGAGTCGACCTAATCCGTCTATCGATATGCATAAGCAAGCATTACAATAACTATAGTTTAAATAACTTAAACTGCTTTGTTTGATACTACTTTTCTTTCATTTCCGCAACACAGTGGACAATGACGATGATCGCATGCTGGTCATCTTCAATGGCGGGATTGAGATGTGCTTTGAGGCGCTGCACACGTTACATTCCATGCACCACGAAGCCACCGCCTGCCATGTTGCTGGGGATCTATTGGATCTACTTGGGGAAATGGTGCTTCTGCTGGCCACGCTGCGCATGCGCACAGATAACCCAGCGCAAAAGAAACAACAGCAGCAGCAACTGGAACAGCAACTGCAGCTGCAGCAACAACAATTGCTCCAGAAACAGCAGCAATCGCAGTGTACGCAAGCGCCACAGACTCCGCAGCAAAAGGAGAAGCAACTACAACAGCAAATGCAACAACATCTGCAATTGCAGCAAATGCAACTGCAACAGCAACATCTTCTGCGCCAACAGCATCAGCATTCGGCCCTCGCAAAGGCTCTGCCCGATGCAATCAAACGTCTCGCTACGCTTCTTAATACATTTAACTCTCCGGAGATAAGTCGCATGGCGCTCGAGGTGCTTAAGGAGCTGGTTCGCAACACCAGCCTGGAGGCCACCACCATTTTGGCACCCATTTTGATCAACTGCCATCTATCAGTAGCCAATGCACCCAATGCAATTGGCCCATTAGGACCATATTTTCCACGTCGTGGTGCCAAACAAACGCCGTGGCCTTTAGGTGCTAAGAACTCGCCTCGTCCCCCGAGGCCAATGGTGCAAATGTGCATAGCTCTGTCTGAGTTGACGCCGCGCGGCCTCGACACCGAGTACGATGCTCAAGTGGATGCCTTCTACAGGCCATATCACGACTTCATCGATGTCATGCTGCGCATGTGCGTCAACACGGGCACCCTCAACGATACACTGGTCAAACTTCACTGCCTGGTAGCCATTGAGTCCACACCCTTGCATTTTAACTACTTTCCCAAGTTTTGGGTGGGCATACACAACAATGCCTTAACAAACAAGTAAGTAATCTCTACAAAATCTGAAATCATTAATGTTAGCTTATATTTGCTATACGGTATTTGGAGATATTTCTTAAGGTTATTATAAAATCAAATATCTGTTTTTTTTCTTCTCATAGATATTCAGATTTGCTTGTGAGAAATCCGCTGCTAATAGAGTATTTGCATAATGTGCTTAGAGACGAGCGGAGCATGCTGAAAGATGCTTTTGTGCGAGAGTTTTTGGAGTTGTACTATCACAAAGTAGCCGCGCAGTTACCTGTTGCACGCATGATCTACACAATTAATTATGGCATGCACTCAAAGGACGACATTGATGAGCTGTGCGGTGATTTGTTTGCAATACGTATTATTGCCCAAGCTACTGGTGTGCCGGCATCTGTGCGAAAGGAGCTGCGTGGCTCACTAAGAGCGCTGCTTAATAAGAGCGAACGCTATAAAAAGGAAGCGGAAAGAGGTTAGAGGAAATATAAATTAAATAAATTTTAAATATACAAATATATATATATTTGTATTTTTCAGACCAATTTCCCAATAAGAAGCAGAAACGGGAGTCTTCCAAAGAAAAAGAAGAACCACATTCCACTGAGCAGCCGGAAACAGATCAAACAGACAATTCGACAGAGAACACAGAGAAAGCCGCACCAGTGGACAATGCTAGTGCGGCTGATGTGTCTACGGATGCGCCCAGTGAAACTGTTAGCTCAACTGATACTGTTGTTACTGTTGCGGGGGCTGTCGCAGAGCCAGCGCCAATGGCTGATTCCGTAGACGAGCGCATGGAGAGCCCAGCATCCGAGAACCAAGAAAAGGCATCGGTACCCTCGTCAGACGATGAAACTGAACTAGAAGATGAATTAGAGCCAACACCTAAACGAAATAAGAAATCAGCTAATAAGAAAACTGCACAGGATAGACTGAATGAGGATCGCAAGAAACGGCTAAGCACTTTGCTCACTATGGAGTCCTATATTCACAGCATTTTCGCGATCATTAAACGGGAAACGAATGTGTCAAACACTATGCAAGGCAAAGAGCATGAGGAATTTTTAGTAGAGCCATCAACATCGGCTGCTGCAGGCATCTTGCTAAAGCCAAAAGGCGCTTCAACACCACCAGAAATCGATGACAATATGATGCTAGGCAAATATAACTTTGAAATGGGCACAGAAAGTGGTGAAAAATCTCAGTTAAATGACATGCTCCTAGGGATGGACAAACTTGATGAATTGCCGCCTGATATCCAATCTGTTGTAAACACATTGAACAGTGTTGTTCCAACAGTTGTCGCCGCCCCGGCGACAGTTGTTGCATCCACATCACAGGCAGCGAGTCCCAGTCAAATTTAGTTGTCGTTCAATGATTTGCTCAGCCTTTTGTTTTTCGGTAAGCCACTGGACTGATGGTACGCATGCCGCGGATTAGGTGATTGCTAAGCTCTAGAGTACTAAAAGCTTTTGACCAAAGGTCAATGGCTGCAAGGAAACATTTGAACAACCCAAGGTTGGTGCTGCTTGCTTTCGGCGGGCCTGTGCTCGGGCTAAAGACTATTAAAAAAAATGAATAAATTATATTAAATTAAAGTTAATCTAGCAACATATTAAATCGGTAATAAACAAAATTTCAACTAGAAATGTAACTCACGCGGAGTCAAGCATCCGCATTACACAGTCCGCACTCCATACCCACATCCACCCCAGTCACGCCCACTCACGCCCACTCACACATTTACATGCCTGCATTAACACACATACATATATAAATATAAACATGTAAGCATACATAAAAATACATACATACAGTTAGCCATAATGATAATGACGTTACTATTTTAAGACTTCCACGACCGTAAATACCAGGATATTAAAAATAATTTTATTCCCATTATACATCAATAGTTAAGTGAGAAGTTTACATATAAATATTCAATACGGGAACCTTGTTATGCACTACGATGGCCAAAAGCAACAGCATTATGGCCAACATAAAAACTGAAAAAAAAAAATTGATAACGAAATGAAATTAAATGATTATATGATATGATGAATTAATTGAAACCGGCTTACGAGACGCTAATATCTATATATGTTGTAGTAGAACCCTTAGGTACGTTTTACGCTGCTAATTACTACGTTTTGGTTTAGTTTCCTATCACGTTCACTGTCGCTGTCCTTCCTCCCTCTATACATGTGTACTATAACTGTATGTTAGACACAAATGAACAGATATTATATAATTAATCAATTGTATTTTTTTAACAAAAGGATGTGTGACCATTTTTATTGTAAATTGCTGAACGATACAATTTATTTAAATTTTACGTTCTTTATTTCATGCGAGAATGAATTTGTAATTACGCACATAAATCTAGTTAGTAGTCCATGTAAAACATAAAGGACAAAGCTTAAAAACAAACCATCCCTTCAAAGGGGCGCATATAATGTTAGTCTTAAGCCACAGCAAACGATCGAAATCTAAAATATGTACTGTTGATCAACAAATACAGATTCTTAAGCAAATAATAATAAAATCATGCAGCATATAAGTCTAAATATTGTATAATTAACAATGTGAACTTTTATTTGAAAAAAAAAAAGACTAAAATCCATTTGTCATATATATTTTTTTTTCTTTTTAATAACGCATTCCTATACGTAAATTCTTATTTATTTATCAGTGTATGTGTAGGCTTTATATTTCACTTACTGTTCCGACATAATTTCAACATTAAGCAATTATTCTAGATCGAAGCTGGTGTTTTAAAGGCAGGAACAATTACTTAGAGTTTAGTTATATAGCAGCGATAGATTGTTATTCAAATCGGCATTCAACTACTGTAGTAATGAAGGATCATTGCAAAATTAGTTAAATAACACGAATACCTTTGCATACAAAAATACAGGTATATATATATATATATATATAATTTATAATATGCATTGCGGGAAAAACTGATAGTGCTCCATCCTAATATCCATTATTAGTATTTTCAGCTATTGTAATTATTATTGATTACCTGTTGAATGAAATTCTTCAATTCAAACTTTTCACACGCATGCGCTGCTGGAATTGTCAAATTGTCATATACATATACATACATACATACATACATATATAGTATTGTAATGGCTGCTGCTGTCACTTTTCAGTATTTTCTTGAACTGGAACGAAGCTACTATTATTTTGGAAAATGCCTTGCATAGGATGCGAAAAGGGTAAAAATAAAAACACAATACAAAATTGAGTTTAATTATATATCTATGTGTGTAAATGTATATATATCAAACTGCTCTGTGCAGATTGTAAATGCACCTCGGACAAGTGCTCCGAGGGCTGCAAATGCGTCACGCCCGGTAAATGCTGCTGTAACCCATCGAAGAAAGAAGAAGCCTCGAGCGGGGAGTGCTGCAAGAAGGAGAAGAGCGCTGGCGAGGGCCATGGGCCAAGAGACTGCTGCAAGACTGGCAAAAACTAAGCTACGAAATATGAACGCAAAATAAATATAAAAATGAAACCAACTTGATGTATTTTAATTCTGCTTTTCGCTTTAAAAAAAATTTGTCTGACAGCATCATTTTTATCATCTTTAAATGTAATCGAAACGTAATTACTATACAATTGTCTATATAACTAACATGACTAAAGTAGAGTATAAAATATAATACCGTTACCAAATTAGAGTGTTTGTTATTAGAGATGGCAATTATTTAGTCTACTTTCTAAAAGGCAATCAATTGAAAAAACAAGAGTTGATTAATATGGTGAGTACGTTTAACAAACGAGCCAACAACAAGGTGCATTTTATTTGATTTATACATATTTGAATTGCTTACTCTTTTTCTACAGCAAAAGGTTGCATGGGGCAATAATTAGATTTAGAATTAGAATTAGGATTAGAGCTGTTCACTTAATAGACGAAAGACAGACAGAACATGTTGAAAATTAAACAAGTTTAAATTCGTTAGCGATTTCTTTATATTACAGCGTTAAAGATTGGGTCTTCAATTATCTTTTCAATATATGTAGGTAAATATATATGCATATAAAAAACAATTTAAAATTTGATTTTCAACAAATACGAGCCACTTACTAAGTATATTATTATATAAAGTTATATATTACTTCGCGCTGCGCTGAGCCATTAAAGTAGTGTATGTAATATAAAAAACAATATTCCTTTTAGGGCGATTAACTACTAGATTTTTGTTTCTATCCATTTTAGGGCTTAAATTTATACAAATCAAACGACGACGACCTTTCAAAAGTTGATAAACGCGGCTACAGAGGACCTAATTAATTGCGCTTTGATTTACGCTTTTTGCGACTGCTTACGGCGGCTGTGGATGAGTTGGATGAGGCAGAGCACTGTGTCGTTGTCGGCGATGAAGTTTTCACCCCACTTATCTTATTCCAAATGCTACTCACAATGCCTGTGCCACCGCCACTGTTGTGATAATTGATTTTCTTGTTCGACTTGCATGCGACGTTATTGTTGTTATTATTGTTGTTAGTCGTTTGTGGCTGATGCGTCCCAGGAGGTGGCTGCGACTTGTGCTGTGCAACTTGGGCGTATTCTCATGAACGCTTCACCTTGCCATTCACAGCATTGGCAGACGAGCGGCTGCCGCTACTACTGCCGCCAATGGCAGCCTCAGTGGCATGTGTCGCCACATGCTGGATTCCTTTCTCCATGCAGCCTTGATAGATTGGCCGCATGAACTGAAACAGAAAGGTTTAATTGATCATTTTGGTCTACATATCTTAAAATTTCATATTTACATTCTCCCACATAAGTGTTGCAAACTCATCCAGCTTACCACCGAAGTCACTCAGCTCTCCGCTATACCTGTGGGGATGACAAATGGATTGAGAATTATTTTGAGGGCTGGCCTTAGTTGTCGATATTCACCTAATGTATGCCCATAGCGCCAGTGTCAGCAGCGCCACGCCCATGATTAGATTACAGAAATTGGCAAACGTGTAGAGGCCAACCAAGCCAAAGATGCCGCTAACTATGTACATGATGACGGCGCAGGCAAAGTACACGGCTGGCGTACGCGCTGCTTTGAAGATGTTTTTGCTCTCATTGTGTGCTCGATAGTTGACAAAGACCTCCTCCAGATCTGTGTCCAGTTGTAGACGAAACCGTTCAGTGAACTCCTCGCCACCCATTTTGCGTTTCGTGGCGAACTGAAACAGTGCCTTGTCCTTGATGCGTAAATGTTCAGTTTCAAGATGCGCAGTGCTTAGATAAGGCCGCGTACCACCACACACTTCCTCCATGAGCTGATTGTACAGCTCCTTGGCAGCCGCGACGGCAGTCAAGTGATTCGCTTCAGCTGTGGCTACCAGCATGCTCTTCGGCTCGGGTAGCTCGTTGCCCTTGTAGATACTCATATACGATTGGAAGTACTGAATGAGATCGCGGGCTCTCACGCGCTGGCCACTAATCTCCTTGTACACCAAATTGTCGGGCGCCAGGAGCATAGGAACCAGTGTTCTAAGACTGTTCTTGAACTCAGGCGTTATATCCTGCAGACGGCCATCGAACTGTGGATTTGTGGCTACATTGAGACCCGGATGTGGCATCAAGAAACACGCCACCTCAGTAAAGCACGAAGAAATGTGGCGACGCAACGATTGCAGTTCCGGATGCTGTTTGTCTGACACCTCGAGGCGCCGCTTAAGTATCTTGTCACCACCAAGTGCGCCATACTCCGCCTCATACGGGAAACTCCAGTCGCGCACTAAGAACTGCAAACGCTGGAACGGCTTCTTACCAGTGTCTGCCAGCGCTAGTCGGCCGTATTCGGTGAACAGCTGCAGATGCTGCAGGTCGTCCTCCTGTATATTTTGTGAGAGATTATATATCTGCACCGACGAGAGCATTGTGCTCAGAGCGAACACTGTCGCACAGTCGCGCACGGTGCTCTGGCTATCGAAGGCACCCTGTGTGTCCAACAAAATGATGGCGATCTTGTCGCCATTTGGATAATCGTGCAGGAATATGTCAGACCACATTAGTATGCCGGTGGTATCGCGCTCCGATCCACCGCGCCATGAGAAACCGGACAGTGGTTCCGTCTCATCGCCCAGCCAGTCCGTGACGTCATGTCGCACATACTGCAAAATAGCTCCACATTAACAAACTGCGAGCAAACTAATCATAAAGCAACCATACCTTTGAATACATGTATCGAAGAAAGAAATCGAGCAGAAAACTCTTACCCTTGCGGAACGCTCCTGCTACGGACACAACGCAAACGTAGCGATCTTTGACCTCGTCCCGCATCAGCACCTCACTGAGCGCATCCTCGTTCAGCACAAATGTGTGCTCTTCGGATGCATTGATCACTTGCACTGCCGAGCCGCTCATTTTTGTTGACCTCTCCATGTGTTAGCTGTGTGCGTGTGTGTGAGTGTGTATGTGCGAGCGCGCGTGTCTGCTATGCAAATGAACTATGTTTGGATTTTCGGTATTGTTTTGAACTGATACTGCAAAAAGAAACAATAATATAGTTGAAAGATTTAATAATAGTTGCTTTGTATACGACAAGTCGATTATATATGTATATACACATATGTACATATTTATATGAATAAATGTATATGTATGACTGTCTGAATGTATATAGGTACATAGGTAAGTATATAACGGAACAATTCTCTGCTAGACTACAAATAGCAATTGAATTGAACTAACGGTTAATTGCGCAAGTTCTATTCAATTGCGTATGTTGTTCTCTGGCCGTCTGTCTGTCTGACACTCTGTCGGTGCGTTCATTTGAATTTTGGCATGGGCACTGGCACTGGCATAATGTGTCAGGCCGCCTGCAATTATGAGACGAAGCCAAAAATAAATTCAACTATGCGCTAGTTTGGCTGGTATACGGAAAATACATTTTCAGCCTGTTTAATTCAGGTGCGTAGGTTCAACACGTAATCATCAAGACATTTTTCATGCTTGTTTAGTTGCTTTTCTTTTTTGTTTTCTGCTAAATCGTCACATACAATTCGATTAATATGAATTGCTAATTTTTGATTTTGCAAATGCATTAATATTGAAATGGCTTGCTGGCCAAGGTACTTGCCACTGCTTTTGCTGATGACGTTGACAAATTTTTGTCGCAACGCCAATGTAAACTTTTATTGGAAACGTAATCAACGTAATGTCTGCATTCAACTGGTTCCATATAGAACACAAGAACAATAGTAATAACTACAATAAATCAGTCATACTTATGCTAGTGCGAGACTCTCAACAGAATAGATGTACATACATATGCATGTATGCTCCTTCGAATGGTTACAATATTATTTATCAAATTAATTTAAAAGACAAAAGCGACGTTGCGACAGTCGGCGCCACTGTCAACCAACTAAACCAAACACGGCACGCAAGTTACCCGCTCACTGTTCGCACACTCAATGAGCTTCAATATGAGAGGAGAAACATTGAGAGAGAGAGCGCCGTCTTCATCCATCTCTCTATCATGTGCAGCGGCGCTCTTTTGCTTACTCTCCCTGGCAGCACAGTTGGCAATTGACTACGATCAGCCAGATGCAGCTGTTGAAATTATTTTGTTTAATTAGCATAAACGAAAAGTGACAAAAGTCACACGTCCCTTGGATTTATGCTTATGCATGGTATATATTTTTTTATTTTTGGTACGCAAGCGTTTGGTTTCGATATAATTATGCACTGTTGGCAACGCTGTTTCACTATGTCATTCGTCAAAGCTGCGCTCAGAACATTGTGCGCTGCCAGACAGAGCCGGCAATACGGTTTGATCAGTACGTTCGATTGTTATAAGCACAATAGTTGTCTCGCTTCCACTTAGCAGGTGTTTAGCATTGCCCGATGTAAACAACACGAACAAAAAGTAACAGCAACAGTTGCGACGACAGTGACAGTGACAGTGACGCCAGCGTCGACGCAGGCAGCGTGATTAGTCAACTGGAATGGTTGCTGAGAGCAACATCAGCAACAACAATGGGCAAAGGAAAACGAGGCAAGCAGAAGCAGCAGCAGCATTAATAGCAGCGCTTAAAATGCAAGAAAAAAACATTGGACGCGTCAGGGGGAAAGCAATATAAGAGAAATAAGGCCTAATTTGTTTAAATTAGGCTGCAAAAAGTGTTTAATTAGTTTCAATTATAGTGGAAAACCAGACGGCCCACACCAGAAGTACACCTGGCCACACAACGTTCTATCACTCGCCAAGCTGAGTGCGCTGCCGCAACATGCATCGTGGACACCGCCCAAACGCTGGCTGGCAGCAGCAGCTTAGTACTGTGTACTTCGTGGCCATTTGCTTGTTAACGAACTACATTTGCGTGTCCGCGCAGGACACGCAGGATTTGCTGACTGCGGAGCCCGTCTACTATTATGTAGGCTGCTATACTGCTCGCACGGACCTCCTCAAGGAGTCAGTGTACGCAAAAATGCCCCAAACCTGTATTGAGATCTGTGAGCGTCAGGGACACAGGTACGCGGTGTTGGCTGCCGAGAAGTGCTTCTGTGCCAATCAACTAGAGCCGCACGAAAAGCAGGACGATCAGCTCTGCTACACCCGTTGCATGGCCAATAAGGCGCAGTATTGCGGAGGCGTGGGAGTACATTCGTACTACTCCACATCCCTGCTGCGGCAGCCGGCGCCGCATCATCTGCGCGTGGTTAACAGCACGGAAAACAGCATCAGCCTTGCATGGGATGCATACGAGGCGAAGAAGCTGCTGCTAGCTGGCACCGCAGAAGCGCTTGCGGCACAAACTCAGGAAGTGGCCAACATTCTAATCAAGTGCCAGATTATCCAGACATACTCAACGCTGCCCGCTTTTCTGCAACCCGAGTTCATAGTGCAGAGCACGGAAACACGCTTTGAACTGACCGATCTGCATCCTGCAACTCTTTATAACATAAGTGTGCGCGCCATTTGCGTACAGCAGCAACAAGAGGAAAGCGAGTGTGGCCATGCCTCACTTATGGCCAGCACAGAGGTTGGGCTACCCAGCCCAGCGCCTGCACAGCCGAAAGTGCTGAGCCGCACAAAGAATAGCATAACCGTGGAGCTGGCACCCATAAAGAATGACAACGGACCTGTGACAAAGCTATTAATCATTGTGGAGTTTGTTGACGATGCGCTAAGCCAGCCTTTCGATGCAGAACTCCTGGGCAGCTGGCAGCTAGCGCAGCAGACCGGCGTTCCTTACTACATCGCCGCCGAGCTGGACTATGATCGGCCGGAAGATAATCGCACCAGGCACTTTGTCGTGGGTGATGGCAAACGCTACGGGCGCTATCAAAATGCGCCGCTAGATCAGATGTCCAACGACCAGGACAAGCCTATCCATGTACATATTAGCTTGGGTGTGGTAAGTGGATATGACATTAAAGAAGAGATCACTATAACTGTATTATCCCTATTCCTCTTCGATAGGTAAGCACTTTACGAAATATCACCAAAACTTTATACACGCGCAGCAGTCATGCGCAGCATGCCAGTTCCCTGGATGACTTCAGCTACGCCACCTTTGAAAAGGGTCAATCCTCGGTGGTCGCGCTGGCAGTTACCTGTGTCATCTTTGGCACTTGCCTGATTCTCAGTCTCATTACCTACTTTTACTTGCGCTACAAGACCTGTCATGCACGTGGGTTGACCGGACATAGGCGAAACACTCACGAAATGACGCAGCAGACGCCCATCATCGAGCGGGAGAACAACGGATATTTGGTGGAGGACGAGCTCCCGCCCACGCTGGAGAGCTTTAAGCAGCAGTTTCAAATGACTATCGACGGCATGGAGCAACTTCCACGCAATTCTTTGCGCCTGAATGCTAATGATGTAATTGCTGATGGCCGCTACGGAGAAATTATCACAGGACGTCTCAGTGAGAGTAACGCCGTCAAGGATTGTGCACTTCATGTGTTGTCGCTGGACGATCTAAACGGCGTGTCACAGGCACAGCTATTGCGTGAGATGCGGCAGTTGAAACAATTGCGCCGTCACGAATTACTTTTAGATTTCTATGGAATTTCGGCAAGCGCCGACTGGTTCTATCTGATCTTTGAGTTACAGCGTGTGAGCCTCAAGCGTCGCTTGATCGAGAGCCGCCAGGCAGCGCCTGCGCCACGCCTAACAATACTATCGGAACAACTTGTGCTTCAGTGGATGTACGAACTGTCCAGTGTCATGTCGTACTTGGGCAGCTGCCAGGTGCTGCATCGGCAGCTGTGCGGCTATAGCGTTTACGTTAGCGCCGACTCTAAGCTTAAGCTATCCGTCTTTGGACCACTGCACTTTGTGAACAGCAACGGTCAGCAGGTGGATCTAGGCCGATGGCTGGCGCCCGAAGTGCTGCGACATCAGCACTTCTCGACTAAGTCAGATGTCTGGTCATTTGCCTGCGTAGCATGGGAGTGTTGCGCCCTGGGTGGTACGCCCTATGCCAACATAGCCAGCAGACAACAATTACTGGAAGCGATACGAACGGGTGTGCGTCCGGCGCAACCCGCCTATGTCTACGGCGATCTGTTCCAGCTGCTACTTAACTGTTGGCAGCTGGAGCCCAGCGAGCGCATAGGCTTCGAAGATGTATCTTTCGGCATACGTCAGCTGATGACATCACCAAGGCACGCGCTAGGCTTTGATCGCTCTGCTTCGGATCCCCGGGAGACGCTACCGTTGTACCTGCCGATGCTTGAGACAATCAACTAGTTTAGACATAGCACAGGAGAAATTGTTAATTGCAGTAGGCCAAAATAAAACACATTTTACGAACAGATTAGAATAAAAATAACAAAACTATATTTGTTAATAGCTGAATGCAGCCTAATAAGAATTTGCTAGCCATTTGTACAAATCTTTATCAAAGATTTATTTAGGTCGAACGAGCAATAAATGTGTGTGTTCTTTGAAAAGTGCTATCAGTATTTTATCAATAACAATACTTGTAGATGTATCAATTAAAATATTAACAGAAAAATGTTAAGCTAGGAACATAGAGAAGAGAATAGAAAATAATTAAATTCTATTTCAACTGCCAAATTTGGAAAAAGAATAAGTTGATACTGTTCAGCAAAATTAAACTTGTTTTTGTCTAATTACGTTAAGTAAAATTATATCAGGAGAATATTGATAGAATAATTTTATTTCATATAGTTCTTATGTGTTCCTGCTTTATTTTCACTAACGAAAATTGTTTCAAAATCATATTATTTCAGTCTTGTGTCAAAATCATTGTTGTACAGGGAGAGCCAAGTAAGGAGAGTAAACGAGAGAGAGAGAGAGAGAGAGAGTGTGTGTGTGTGTGTGCTATCATAAGGTACTGTGAGTGTGTTGATCTAGGGTGAGCACAAATAACGAAGTATATAATAAGACTTACATACATACATATGTAGCGCATATAAAAATTGACGATTAATCAGTTTAAAGGTCGCACGTCTAGGGGGTCTGGCGATTCTTTATAACATGTAATTGTTTAATTATTTAATTGGGGGAAAAGTAAACACGAATGTCTTAAATGAACACAAAATAACTAGAAATGTACAATATAATTTAACTAAAGCGTTATATAGCTAATGCTAATATAAAGCGTGTTTATTTTCTTTGGGAATTCTAGCTATAAATGACCACAACAATATTTAATTATATCTCACTTTTAGAATTAAGATAGTTCTGCATTAGTCATGGATACAAGTGTTGTTTTTAGAGAAAATTTTACTTAAGAGGCGCACGCAAATACATACACACACATATATACATACAAATGTTGTCTAAGTACATCCAATTGGAAATATGGTGCTAATCTGACAGGCACCGTTAGGAACCACGGTCTGCGAACAGCTGATAAGCGATCCAATTGAATATAAAATGCCACACAAGAGGCTACCAAAAGAATAAGCACATTTCGAATATGGATTGGAAGTTTATTAAACGCTTAATGAAGCGCAACGATAAAAAGTAGGAAATTCATCAGTAAACCTAAATATACATATGCATTTATATATACATATAAGTTAACAAAGAAATTATTATATATTATATATGTGTATATGCAGGCATATACAAATGCTTCGCCGTTTTAGCGCTCAAACGACTTTTGCACTCGTCGACTCGGAGTCAAGGTGAATGACGTTACCAAACAGGGCAAAGAGTCTACGGCTACGGCTACGGTTATAGCAAGAGCAAAAACAATTAAATCATTGGCACACATGTTCAGATTTGAATGTTTGCATATGTATTGACATATACAAATTATTAATAAATCAAGCTGGGAGCCCTGAAATTACGGAGCTAGACCGCTAGCAAACGAAATGCAAATGGGTACGTGGACTAAACAATGGGACATTTTATTGGAACCACTGGCAGTCGGAGCTGCGAACTGCAACTTTTATGGCACAAAATATTGTTTTGTAATTTCAATATAAAAAGAGATACACAAGCATACATACATAACAAAGACGCAATAAAATTTGTTTTTGTTTTTATTACACACTCTTATTTTGAGAGTCGAGTGGGGGGTACTTAAAAAAAGGTCTTAGCGCAGCTTATAATTATTGTCCACACAGGCGAATACTGCGATCAGTTTCTAAGGTATTTTTATTCACAGATTCGACCAAAATATTACTCACTTTAATAAACAATTCGCCACCAACACGCTCGTTGTTGCTTGCTCTTTTTTAACATTTACTTGCTCACCTTTTCTGTTAGCGATGTACATAAAATCGATATTTTCATCGACACACTGTTTTAGCACATCGAGGATTAGTCGTCGATAGTTCTCTTACTAAGCATATAAAATTAAAAATGAACAACTAAAACTATGTTTTTAACTCACAGAACATATGCATGAGAGGCTAATACTAAACTTTGTCACGATTGAGTGATAGTAGGCATTGCAAAGCGGCTTTATAAATTATTATATTATAAGATTATTAATCATTCCTACGACATATTACCAATTTTGGGCATACTATTCTTCCTGTCAAAAGGTCCCAATTCATTTCGGTAGCTATTTTACTATTGGAATTTTTACAAAATGTATTTTGGTGACGTAGGAGGATCTCTGCATCAATGCCCGCGAATTTCCAATTGGATAACGAGCACAACTTTGAAAATGAAAACTGTTAGTTAACATAAAAACCAACGGAACTGCCCCTACGAAGTCTTTCAACAGTGAATACTTACTTATGTTAACAACTTTGCTGTAAAAACACATTTCCATATTTGTGCTCCGTTCTCCGAATGAAAATTTGGCGGTTACTTAAGCAGAGATTGGGCAAGTGGTACAATACCATAAAAATGATCAATCCTTTATTTTAAAATTAAATAAAAAACTAGGTGGACAATGGAATGAACTATGTCAAAGAGCATTTTTAATAGACAGGGCTTACTACATTTTCGCCATCAGTGTTGTTTATACAAATATGCCAATCTATTGGAATATTCAAATATAGGTTACGTTTAAAAACAACAGAAAGAATAAAATAAAATGTATGTGTTAATTAGAAGATCGAAAACAGAGATAATCTGCCGGAGCCAGAAACTATCAATTCTGCAGTTCATGTCTGGCCGTTAGATTCTTATATAACGAATAAAAATGGTAGATAAATAGTGTGGGCTGGTGGGAAACAAATAGTAATTGCTAATACTAATCTGTTTTGCAAATTGAAGCCGTGAAAAAGAAAATTTTGTAATATTCAGAACGTTAGTAAAAGCTGTAAAAGCGGTAAAAGGATTACGTAGTAGAAAAAAATAGTATAAATCCTTAATTATCCGATTAATGAAGCTAAATAAAAATTGTAACTAGCACCACACGTTTTGCTTTGACTTTCGGCTTTTTAGGATAGTTAACAGTGCCAAAGTAACTTAGTTCATATAAAGTAAACGGCGCGTGCGCACCATTTTCTGAAAGAATAACGTCACACTGTCAACTTAACAGACCTCTTTAAGATTAGCAGCATTTGGTATTTTAGCTTCTAAACTTTTAGTAACATTTGCTTAATGTATGCATGGTCACACTTACTCCCCACTGTCTATACAAGTGCTGATTTGCTTCCGAGTGCTATTTTTTAAGCAATGTCTGATCAAATTGTAAGTAAACTGATAAATGGATTGATAGAAATTAATAATTATGCGGTAAAATAATACACAGCTTCATAGCACTGCATACATGAAGGATATATAGTTGACGCCGTTCTGCGTTGTCTGATTGTTTCAAAACGCCGGCATATAACATTTTCGCAAACGCTCTGTTGCAGCCGATAAAGAAAAATGGCTTTGTTTTGTTTTTAACACACTATTTGTATTGATTGTGCGACGGTTTTGCAGAAGACAGTCAGCTATTATGTACGGTCAGTACCAATTCGTTGTCACCGCGAAGCTTGACCAAATACGCGGTGCAGGACACACACACAAACAAAGGTACAATGACTTGTAGTTTTTGTAACCAAAGCCACGAACCCATTGATGGGAGGAAAAGAAGAGGCGAGGCGGGAGATAGCTGCAATCGTGTACATTTGTGACCGTGGCAGTGGGAACCTTTTCTCTTTTTGGCACAGTTCTAACACATTTATTTACACATTGTATGTAATGCCAAAAAAACGATATTTGGTACGAATTTGTTTTCCTGTTGCAGTTAAATGCGCGGTTTCATGTCGTACAGTTCAATACACTAAGTTTAAGGCCTTTTAGGCTTATCCAAAGTAGCTCAAGCTACGTTTAACAACAACACCAACAGCAGCAGGCCAATACAAGAACATCATCAACATCATGGCCAGCGCCCCGTTGCTGCTCGAACAGTTCATCTACAAGAAACGAAATTTCGTTTATGCCTTTGTGCGACATCGCCTCTTTACGTTATGTAAACAATCGGTGTGATCGACTCCTATCTACTATTTAATGTGTATAGAAACTAATCATTACATATGTGTTGCTTGATTTACAGCTAATACGCGTGCAGTCTGCGGAGGGCATAAAACGCATAGAGATCTCGCCAAAAGCAAATCTAAAACAGCTCTATGACAGCGTACAAAATGTGCTCAAGGTGGATGGCTTTGGTCTTTTCATGGAGCGAAACTTTGCCACAGAACTACACGCAAGCGGCTCCCAGCTGGTGGGCAGCGCTCTAAAGCATGGCGACATGGTATATCTAAAACAAATTGCTGGCACTTCACGAGTGAGTTTTTCATTGTAAATCATTTAAGCTATTCATTATTAAAATTATATTCTGTTCCATAGCGCACGAGCACCATAGCAATTGACAAATTATCGTTCAACAACACAGCTGAATTGTCCACTGATAGACTTACAAGCAGCTCACGTCCGTCCATTGAAGTCATTGAGGATGACGTGGACCAACTGTTGTGCAAATCTAGTGGCACCATCAAGCGTGAACGCGATAGTAAGCTGTAAGTTGATCAGGACGCTAATAGTCGGCTTATAATAAGTACGGATTTGCCAAATGCTATATATGGATCAAATCAATTCAAAATATCAAGCATTAATCTGTTGGCAGACCAAAAAGTTTATGTTTAAAATTCATACATTATCTGCCATTCAGTTTATAAAATGAATGAAAGCTAAATAGCGTCCATTATGTTATATTTCCTTAAATCTAAACATTTTTTCCAAAACACTACTAAATTATAATTATTTTCTTATATAATTTGATTAGCTGTCATCACAATGCCAATGGTCGTTGCGTTCATTGCTACCCGCTGGAGCCATATGACGAGAACTATCTGAAGGAACATAATATCAAGCACTTGTCGTTCCATTCGTACATACGTAAACAAACATCTGGTATGGATCACGGAAAGTACTTTGTATTCGATGAAATCAACTGTCGTATTAAGCCCGGTTGTCGGGAGCATCAACCATGGCCTAAGGGCATTTGTTCCAAATGCCAACCGTCGGCTATAACACTTAATCGTCAAACCTATCGTCATGTGGACAATGTTATGTTCGAGAATACCAAAATTGTAGAGCGTTTCTTAAATTATTGGCGCACAACAGGCCATCAGCGTATGGGGTATTTGTATGGCACCTATGAGCAGCATACGGATGTGCCATTGGGTATACGAGCCAAAGTGGCTGCTATCTATGAGCCGCCTCAGGAATCTTCACGGGATTCGATCAATATCTGTCCAGATGAAGCCGCCGATGAAGTAGAAGCCGTAGCCAAAGCATTGGGACTTAAAAAGGTTTTTATTCTCTTTGATAATTTCTAACCAGTAATTATTGATTATTAAATATTATATTAATAGATTGGCTGGATCTTTACGGATCTAATTACCGAAGATGCAACCGCTGGCACTGTAAAACAAATACGCGGCATTGAAACACATTTTCTGACTGCTCAGGAGTGCATATCAGCGGGTGAACTGCAAAATCGCCATCCAAATCCATGTAAATATGCCAAAAATGGCACGTTTGGCTCAAAATTTGTAACCATTTGTGTAACTGGTGAGTGTTGCTTAAATATTATGTTTTCTTTGTATATATATATTTATATTTTGCCTTTGCCAGGGGATCAAACTAAGCAGGTGCACATGGAGGGATATGCAGTGTCCGCTCAATGCATGGCTTTGGTTCGCGATAATTGTCTCATACCTACCAAGGATGCACCCGAACTTGGCTATGTTCGTGAATCGACCGACAAACAATATGTTCCGGACGTTTTCTATAAGGTATGTAATATTTATATACAATAAATAGGATAACAATATAACTAGAGTGGTCTAGTATATACCCTTCCAATAATTAATTATAGTCTACACGTAAAGTAATTTAGCAAAAATCACTCATTGCTGCAGCCGAAGCGCAATATCAGTTCTTTGGAGGGTTTACTTACTTGTTTTCGTTTGATCAGTTATTTACTTAATATGGGGATCTGCTATATATGCATAACTGAAGAGTAGATTGATTAGCTCTACGTCTCAACTAAAGCACTCTTACTTGTTTATTTTTGTATTAAAAATACACAAAATATCAATTTCTTTGCCTACCATGTAAGCATTTTATATATAAATATTATTTTTAGGTTTTCCATAGGTTAGCAAAATTGTATTATATGATTGTATATGGCTTTGCTCGTGCCCCATGCACCAAGCACGTGTGCAGCTGAGTAAGACGAACTGAATGTAAGAGAGCGAGCTCTCTTAATGTAGTTTATTCTTTTATAAACCATAGTTTTGCAGTGCCTGCTCTTTCAAATTAAGTGAGACTGTATGATGTCAGCTGGTCATTGAGACAGGCCAGTAGCGAAAAAGAGGCGTCTACTAGATTTTTTATGTTGCTTTCTTTTTTGGTTGCAGGAGAAGGATCAATATGGCAACGAGGTGCAACGGCTGGCTCGTCCGCTGCCCGTTGAATATCTACTGGTCGATGTGCCCGCTTCGACACCGCTGCAGCCTCAATACACATTCACCGAGTACGACAAGCGCCAGCCTTTCCCCATCGAAAATCGCTATATCGATGGACATCTGCAGGACTTCAATGCGTTGAGCAGCTATCTGTCTGCTTGGGCTGAAGAAGACTTTCTCGAGGCCATCTCAGACTTCCATTTGCTAATCTATTTGTACAAAATGGACATGTTGCCGCTGCGCCAGCACATGGGACCGCTGCTCGAGGCAGTGCGCTCCAAGAATCCCAACAAGGCCGCCGAATTCAAAACCGAGGAAGTCTGGAAACTGCTCGAATCTCTGGTCCAGGCTAGCTCCACTGGCAGCGGGTAACTGCGAAACATGTGCATTTGAATTTATTTCATAGCATGTTAATGCTGGTTCTTTTTTCGTTTTTGTTTGTCACTAGTGGGACGACCAGCTATCCCGGTGGTGCAACAACAAGCACTGGCGCTGCTGGTGCTGAAGACATGGATCTAGATGCCAACACCTGGACCTGCAACCACTGCACCTTTATCAATCGCGGCGAATTGAATTCATGTGAAATCTGCTCGCTGCCGAGATAATGATTCAATTAGTTAACAGCAT
The DNA here is from genome assembly GCA_030914335.1 of Drosophila borborema. Classification (NCBI taxonomy): domain Eukaryota; kingdom Metazoa; phylum Arthropoda; class Insecta; order Diptera; family Drosophilidae; genus Drosophila; species Drosophila borborema. The sequence continues at coordinate 10,977,557 of JAUESP010000306.1, forward strand.
ACTTCAGCTTAGCGCGAAGAAAAATTCTGGTGTTAAAACGAAACTAAAGATTCAATCATACCTACTCTACACATATATATAGCAGAGAAGCACATAGATGAAGTTAAAGCCAATTCAAGGCGTGGCAACCAAAACTTGTCGCATACCGTTCGCCTTCTCTATAAATGTAATCTTGTATAAGTTTTATAAAAAAATTTAATTTATTTCTAAATAAATTTTAATTGTTGAGTATTCAACAAGAGTGCATACATCCGAGGCTACTACATATATGTATATATAATTCTCGCTAAGCAAAAACGTTGTCATATATCAATATGTTAACTTTAATTCATTGCCAATGTGTAATTAGGTAATCCTAATTCGATTTGATAGTTTTAGTAAATTACATCCATACATAGCAAAAATATTGCATTCCATTAATATATATACATTTAACTTTCAAAATGTGACAATAACAGCATAAGGCTGGTCATAATGCTGTTCTTGCGTTGGACTGCTGCTTTTGGTGTTGGAGTTAAAGCAAAAAGGAACAGGAATACAACTTAATGAATAACTGAATTATGTACTGAAAAGTCGGCCTATGAATTGTTAAAAATAAAGTACATTTCTTTGACTGCCACTAGTGGTTCCGAAAATGTTATGTATATGCCTGCGTTTTGAAACAATCAATAGGCACAGCACAGCGTTTGCTAAGTACTCTTTGAGTATACGCTTCCTAATCCAATCAGTAGTTTACTTCGATTCTAATCAGATGCTTAAAAAAATAACGAAATCGAAAGCAAAGCAGCGTCTGTGTAGACAATAGGGACTTAGTGTGACCATTCGCACAATATTCAAATATGTTTAAAAGTCAATAAGATAAAATGTCGAATGCTAGTAATTGTATAACCCTGTTATGTGGCGTTCGAAAGATATAGCCCGTTACAAGCAAATGTAAATTTGAAACTCTAATATTAACATTATTTTTTCTGCATATTTTTATAGTATTAATTTCATTTTATAACATACAAGCATTTTAGTGGAAGACTGCATTTTAAAGCTATAACTCGTGTGCAATTGGAATTTTAGTCATATTTTAAATTGCCCATGCAAATGTACTTGATATCCACATAGTCGTCGATGCCATGACGAGATCCTTCACGTCCTACGCCCGACTCTTTAACACCGCCAAACGGTGCCTCTGGAGCGGAGATGATGCCCTCATTCACACCAACCATGCCCACCTCCAGTCGCTTGGCCACACGGAACACCTGTTGTAGGTTTTCACTGTAGAAATAACCTGCTAAGCCACGTTTCGTGTCATTTGCCTTCTGGACCGCCTCCGCCTCATCCTTGAATTTGATGATGGAGACCACGGGTCCAAACACTTCTTCGGTATAGATATGCGCCGACGTTGGCACATCTGTGACTATAGTGGGTGCATAGAATAGATTGCCCACCTCCTTCAGACCCTTGCCACCAACTATGATGTTAGCCTTCTTGCTCCGGGCATCCTCCACAAAGCCGCTGACCTTGTCGTACTGCATCTGATTGATCAGCGGACCGATTTGCACATCTCCGCTTTTGCCATCGCCAATCTTGAGCGCCTCAACGCGTTCCTTCAGCTTCGTCACAAATTTATCGTAGACACCTTCCTGCACAAAGAAGCGATTCGCCGAGACACAGGTCTGTCCGCAGTTACGGAACTTGGATGCCATGGCGCCATCGACTGCCTTGTCCACATTTGCCGAATCGAAGACTATGAACGGTGCATTACCACCCAACTCCAGGCAAACACGCTTGATACCATCCGCGCAATTTCGGAAAAGCAACTTGCCCACCTGAGTAGAGCCGGTGAAGCTGATGCCACGCACATCGGGGCTCTTGCAGAATAGTTCACCAATTGGGGCGGCTTTCTTGGTGGTCACCACATTGATTACTCCCTTGGGTATGCCCGCCTCCTCGGCCAGTTTGGCTACAGCGAGCGCCGTCAGTGGCGTATCCTCCGATGGCTTGACGACCACAGTGCACCCGGCTGCTAAAGCAGCTCCGGCTTTGCGGGTTATCATGGCCAATGGAAAGTTCCACGGTGTTATCAGCGCCGCCACGCCAATGGGCTGTTTCATAACAATCACTTCGCGATTTGGCTGCCCACTGGGCACAATTTCGCCATAGATGCGGCGAGCCTCCTCGGCAAACCATTCGACAAATGCATTGCCATAGACAACCTCGCCCTTGGACTCATTGATGGGCTTGCCGGACTCGGCCGTCATGATTTCGGCGATTTCCTGGGAATGCTTTTCGATGAGGCTGTGCCATTTCTGCAAGTGATTAGTATTATAGTACCTTTAATATATAACTGACATGACATTTTCAGTTTATTTTACTTTGAGCATATTGGAGCGATCCTTGGCGGTTAATGAACGCCACTCCTTGGACTCGTACGCCTGTTTGGCGGCATCTATGGCCTGCTGTGCATCTTCCACTGTCATGTCGGGCACATTGCCAATCACCTGTCCATTGGCTGGATTTTTCACCTCGAATGTTTGCCTGCTGCATGAATCAATCCAATTGCCATTTACCAGTGCTTTGGTTTGCACCAGCGCCGAAAAACTTCTCATTCTGCTGACCTTCAAAGAACTAAGCTTTCGAAACATGTTTCTTACGATTTTACCTGTTTTTGGCAAAAAATCAATGTTAATGTCAGTGAAGCTTGTTCCGGCAATCGTTTTTCGCTTATCAGTTTTCGCGTTATCTACAATTATCTCTTACCGGTTACGACTGGTAAAGCTTACGCCCAATTTCCAGATAAGTTTACTTTCCACCTTCTATTCTTTTTGTGCGGCTTTTGGTAGTCTTGATTAGTTTCAATTGATTGTGATTACAGCGAATGGACGAGCACAGCTGAGTGCAGATGAAAGATCTTACGTAAATTGATGTATCTCTTTACGCTCTTTTGGCGCATGACGTCACAAATGTAATTGCGCTATGAATATTTCATACATACATGTCCATTCATGGTTGAGCAATACAAATACTGTTAATTTTAAATAATTGTATATTTACATTTTAACATTTTAAGTGTATACTGTAAATAAATGCTTGTACAAAATTATCATGATTTGTTTGCATGGATGCACGTGTTGTCAATAAAATATTTGTACTCTCATATCGTCGAACGTAATTTCTCAGGATATAGCCATGTACCCCAAGCTATCGATATATCGATTAACGTTCTAACAGTTAACACTTATGTTAATTATAACAGTTTTATAATTTACTTTTATAGCTCTCAGCTTTTGCCTGGTTGAAGTTAACGATCAGTTAAATTCAAAACAAAAATTGTTGTATGCAAAAGAAAGTAGTAACTAGTTGCCCATTTTCAGTTATTGCTTTTGTTGTTGCAGACAGCGCCACTTGTTTGTACGGAAGCTATGCATCCAAATTTAACCAGACTACACTCCATTTGCAGCGAGCCACTCGCCAGTCTATAGTCTCAATTTTGCCTAACCTTTTTGTGTGCCATTTACCTGTCGCTTTGCATGAGCCGACGCCGCTGCAGCGGCATCCAAAGCCACCAGCCGGTGCGCAAGTGCTCCATTTATTATGCACAGCTATGGTCATAGATTTCACATATGCCGATGGCAGGTTCTGACTGCTGGCTGCCTCTTACCTACGCGCCAAGCTACTGGTCATGCAGCTTCCTAGTGGACACCCTATGCAATCTGTGTTGCAAATTTTTGTCAATAAATTTTCGGCATAGAATGCCAAAACACTGCCTGCACTGCACCATCATAACTGTTAAGATAAGATTGCATAGATGCGATGTGATGCGATGGGTTGGGATGGGATGCGGAAAATGAATTCAATTAGTTCTGATTTAAAACTAATTGAAAATGCGTCAAGCTAAACGAAGAGCGCAGACGCGCGCACCTCCGAGCGTGTGGCCTGTCGATAGGTGTGTAAATTATTTGTCTTAACTGCTGCTGGGGGGCGTTGCATGCCACAGCGATTCATGTTCGCCTGACTTTTATGATTATGGCCAAAAAAATAGAGAGCGGGAGCGTGGCAAGAGGCTAATGAAGAGCTCACATTTCGAAACACATTCGAATGTCTACTTAACTGCACAATTGTGACAAGTTTAATGCGGCTGCAGAATAACAAAAATTTATAGACAATGAGGCTGCCCTGCTCTATAAGCATTAAACTGGGAAGCATGCCTTTTGTCTAGCTAATTGTAATATGAAATCATAACACGCCATAAAGACGAGACAAAGGCCAAGCAGATAGGGAAACCAGTTCTAAGACACAAGACACAAGACACAAGACACAAGACCCAATACCTAAGACCCAAGCAGCTGGTCACTGGCAAACAATGCGCTAAGAAAATTCTACTGGAGTAGCGGCAATAACAGCAGCAGCATCAGTAGAACTAGATGCAGCAGCAGCATCAGCTCAGCCATAAATCATGTTTGGAAACACGTTCGTTCAGGAGACAAAATAAGAAAAATAAAAGAAATACATAACATCTGTTCTTTTGGAACCGACAGCTTTTTCGGAAAGGACAAAGCAACTGGCTGGCAGGACTTGCTGCAAGCTTAGGGCGTCGAACTGGTTGCCACAGAGATAAATGTGTTTTTGGTGTGATCGTGTTCTCAGCAGCTGCTCCTTGACGACTCGCTCAAGTTAAGCGCCACACAAAATGGCTGCCAGGATAATAGCTTTGCCTCCTGCTGCTGCTGCTGCTATTTCTGCTGATTCACCTTGGCACGTGGTGTCGCTCCTTGACAGCGGTTGCAGCTGCTCAAAGAGAAAACAAGTCACACTGCTCTAGCGCGACTTGACTGACCAGAATATACCCTTTAGACGGTTAGAAATGATGTTAACTCAGATTAGATCTTAAGTAAGTTTTGTCTCTTATCTGAAGAATTACTTCATAGTATTAAAATTGTTATTCAAGGGTTAATGTGAAAAAGCTTACAAATGAATATATCTTACTTACTTACTTACTTATTCACTCAGGCCGACAGACTGTTCAACAAATATATACTCAAAGTACATATGAATTTAATATGATATTATATATAGTATATTAAAGTCGCACACATTTAAACAATATAAATCCCATGTAGTCCTTCCCAATTAGAAAGGTATAATTTTTATTATTACTGTGTTATACCTTATTTTAAGAAATATTTTCAATAGCTAAAGGGTATTACAATAATATACTTCAAGACATGTTGTTCTGTGGCAGCTGTACGAAATTTAGACTGGGCCCAGGACTGTCCCGTTCGACAACGACTGCTGGCAATAGCAACACGTGTGTATACTTCCATGTGTGAGTGTGTGTATGTGTGTAGCTTAATTATTATTTACCTTTGCCTCAAGGTTATGGCATTATTATTATAGCCAACTTGATTATTATTTCATAATCTGGATCCTCGCCTTTGAGTTAGCCCTATTGTTTGTGATCTACTCTTGTTAGGGTCCCTTGGCCTTTGCCAGCCCGGTTGTCCTTGAGCTTGGGCCAACCCTATTGGGATTGTTGGCAACCGCGCAACCCCAATTGTAAAAAAAAATAATAATTACGCACTCACACACACACACATTTGGAATCTAAGAGTTTCCTTGTTGAGTTTACTTCGTCTTGCTACGCATAATCTTTGCCATTGAAATGCGAGTAGAAAATTGTATTGCGCATTCCTTTCAGCCAAAGCCGAAGTCGAAATTTTGGTACAATTATTGTGTCCTATTGTTTGCACTGCGTAACTCATCTCTAATCAGGGTTCCAGTTTGCCGATTCGTCGTGGGGTTGGTTTTATTGCCAAACAATTGACATACACTGCGGAAAATGATAACTCAAGAAGTATTTCCTGTTTTTGTGTTATAATCCTTGGATCCAATCGAATCGAATTGAAGAGAAGAGGGACGGCAGAAGAGAGAGGATTCAAGATTAAAGTTTGGAAGACAGAATATGACGGTAGATAATAGAAGATGCCAGATAGAAGATGGACGTTTCAAATTAGAATATTAATGATAAAAAGAACAGTGAATCATTGAACAGTAAATAGTTGAGAAGAGAAACGAGAAGAAGAGAGCAAATTCAAGAAAATATCAGAGACTGTACCAAATAAAATATTTTATAAAGGACGCATAAGACTTGTTAAAAAGCAATCAAAGGAGTTTCAAAACTACGCATTTGAATTTGTGTTTCTTGATATATAATTTATGCAACCCCCAATCGAATAGGAAATGTTACGCATTGGCTCACTAGGACAACGTAAAATGGGGTGGTTTAACCAAAGGATGCTGTGATTATCCCCAAAAAATTGCTGCTGCTAAATGTTGAACTGCGTTGCGAACAAATGAATTCTCACGCTTTCATTTTTTTTTTTTTTCATATTTGTTTTTGCGCAGCTTCTTTTGCCTGTTCTCCTTTGGCTTAGTCCCATGTCCTTGTCCTTGTCCTTGTGTTTGTCGTCGTTGAGTTGGGTAGGCCTTTTTGCAAATGCAATGCGCCTTTGTGTCCTGTGAATTTACAGAAGATCGACAAACAGCCATAATTATATATGTATATATAGAATATATATGAATATATAGGTTAGGCTAAATGCATTCATATTTAAATTCACAGTCTGTTTACGAGCTCTGGAGACTGGTGACGTTTCCGTTTAATTGTTGCAAAAACAAATTTTTTTCTACATCTTTCTTTTGTTTCTTTGATTCGTAAACGTTGCACGTGCAAGCTCTGCGTTCAGCTGTCGTCTATATATATTTTTTCCCTTTATTTTATTTCTACCAAGTTTATGCGAATATCTTAACGCATAAACAGATCAAATTACGAGCGCTCTAAAAAAAATAGCCGGAAGTTTTTAAATAAAAAAATCCAATTTTCGCTTAAAATTTTTGTATTCATATCTTATGATTATCTCTTTTTAAATCTCATAAACTTGAAAAAAAAAAGTTAAAAGAGCTAAAAGCGATCTCAATCTGCGCTTGATTTGCTTTCAGGTAAGTGTAAACAAAATTTCAGTTACATTTTGTACCGGGTTTTGTTTTTGTTGAGCAAACATCGAAGCTGGCATTGCAAACAGAGTCAGAGATCTCTCGACTCGATGATCAGCGATCACTGCACTGAAATTCAGCCAGAAATCTTGTGGAAATTGTCATACGTTCGTACAAAAGTTCAATGACGCCGATACGAGATAATCATAAAAATAAATTGATGATCGTAAGTTTCGAGAATAAAATTGTAGCAATATGGACTGCAAAAAGGATTTTGTTTTTTATAATAAAGATTCTTTGAACTTTGAGAGAGCATGCCTGATTGCACAGTTTCTTATGAAGATCTTTGGTAAGGATTGAGCAATTTGCAGCTGAGAAAATTGCAAGGAAAACTCAGACAAATGTATTCTCCCAGCGGACAATGTATCAATCGATCTTGATTAAACTAGAGCTCGAGGTAAATGAAATGTGAAATCCGCTTGCGCAAGATTCCATGCATCAGATAATACGAGATATAGATACAAATTTGAACCATCTCTTTCTTGGGTTGTTCTTTTGTTTTTCTTTTTGTGTATGCCGCAAGCAAATTTCGCTTTAGATCAATCAATGGAACACAATAATAAATCAACGGAAATGCAGGACTTTCGGCTAACGTGGCATGTCCTGGCTACAGCAGGATGCCTTTTGTCTGTGTGCGACTGATCCTTTTGTATTTGCCAAAAATGTTGTTTTCGTTGCGTTTCGTTTCGCTTGTTGTTTGCATTTTCGAAATGCAAAATATAAAGCCTCTTCCAGCTGCAGGTCCATGGACTACACAACGAGTATTTGCTTTTAAAAAGAATTGCCAGCGTGTGTGTGTGTGTGTGTGTGTGTGCGATGATCTTCAATGCGATATGCAAACATCTGCCTCGAGCAACGGTTGAAGCGATCGCAACTGTACCCAAAGCTGTATAGGCTTACAGGTGGCATTCGATACATAGTCCACATAGTCGATCATCAGTCATCAATTTGATACGTGCCGCCAGACATTACAGAGTCGATCCTCCGATCTGTCGATCGCACCCGCGAAGATCCATTGAAACTAATCAGTCAACACCTGTTATGTTGAGCTAATATTCGTTGAGTTACGTGCCCAAAAAGTGTATAACCCTAAAACGTTGCATGATCCATGCATGCCACGATCGTTGCGGGATTTTCCTAGTATAGAGACCAGAACAACAACGAAAAAAAAAAGGATGTCTACTGGCGGAGTAGACACAAACCTGTTGGCTGCTAATGCCGCACATTAATTCAATAGGATGTCTGAGCACCCGCAAGCAAGAATTCGAGATCGAGAGCAGAACCAACAGGCAGGTAGCGAGCTGCCCCTGTTCAGGATTAGCATTAGAAAGAGCTGGAGCGAAAGAGAAAGGATCAAGTCGACGAGCCATGCGTCTAAGTAGCCAGCTTATTGTAAGCCAGAGCCTTGGATCGAGCCAGAGCCAGGGTAACGATTGTGATACCCAGATACCTTAAGTAAACCCTAAAAACTCATTCAGGCGGAAGTAACAGCTGCGTCTTGTAAATGCAGTCGCAGTTGCAGTCGAGACCTGGCAATTATGCGCAGCTGTAAGATCGAAGATCGACAAAGGATCGAAAGCTTCGCTCCCACACATACGTAAGACACGGCCAAAGCTTTGCAGCAGATTCTGCGGTTAAGGCTGCTTTTTGGTTTATATTCGGGATTTTTTTTTTTTTTTTTTTTTTGGGTCCAGTTGTTGACATCGTCGCACCTGTCGCACAATTTATTTTACGCCAAGAAGTGAAAAGCCCCGAAGAGAAGAAAACAAAAAACAGTTGCTTGATGTGCAACGCATATCCGTTTGTCTTTAGCTTCCTTTTCGTAATGACGACAAACCCAAAAGAAGCAGCTGCCAGCCAACAGCCCAAAAACAAAAGAAACTGAAAAGAAAAACGAGATCAACTATCTTACAGACACAGAAAATCGAATGCTCTTCGGATGCAATATGAATTTCAAAATGTGTAAGCTTATTCATATTTTGTCAGGAAGAACGCACTATTTTTGATGAAAAAATGGCTATTATATCAAAATCTATGCATGGTTTCAACGAACCAACTGTACCAAATATGATCAAGGTAGCTAGAAAGCGTGCCCAATTCGAAGAGAACAGCTTAATAATATATCAACTGAGATTGACTACATGAGAGTAAAGGTGACAAACAACTTATGCAGTACATAAGAAAATGCGAATACTTTCCCTGATAGGGCATGACTTAAAGTTCAAGTAACTTGGTCCATTGCGTCCTCCTGATCGCCAGATATAAACAGACCCGCAGACAGACGAGCAGGCACATGAACAGACGCAGATACAGACTCAGACAGAGACAGAGAGTTTGGATGCTGCTTGTAATTTGCAATCGTTCACATGTTGTTCTTGTCTGATATTATTTGCTTTGATATGCTTCTCCTTTTTTTTTTTTTTTTTTTTTTTTTTTGTGATCATAAAGATGCTCTGCGATCACTTTAAGTAGCTCTTGCTTTTATAAAATCGCCGAAATTTACGCAAACTGTCTCAAAGTACTGAAAGAATACTTCCTTCTGTTCTGGGACTGTGAGAAACAAAATAAAGATCAGCAAGATCGTTTGTGATTCACCCAGCGGCTGTAGATCAATGTCACGTTTATGTTTTGATCAAATTTATAACTTTATTAAAAATGGCTATGTATATTGTTCACAAACATATATACATGTATACATGCATATAAGATGTCGCCACGCTGAATTACGCGCAGCCTGCGATCGGTTCATATTCCCATTCATCAACGAGGGATCGAAGTTCGAGCTGATTAAATAATACCAATGGTCGCCAGATCGCTACAAAAATGATAGTCAAATTGCATTATTATGTTAATTTATATATATATACATATATATATATAATCTTGGGTTATTGCGAACGGGTTGATTCAAAATAATTAACAATTTTATTGTTATGTAAAATATTCTATTCGCTTGACAAAAAAGGGTTAAGCGTATAATAAGGGAGAATATTTAAAAAGCTCAACAAAAACACAACACTTCAAATTCATGCATAGAGGACCTCAGAGAAATTTCGTGAGAAGCTACAGCAAATCGAGGATCCCTGAGAATCATGAGTAAACAATGGTAAACAATTTGAGTTAGATGGATCATGCATATGTCATGACTGTTAGATACATATATTTAGCAATATGTGAGTAAATGAAAAACCAAATGAACAACATAGTTTCATTCACTTATATATATTTATATGCATCGAAGATTCTTTTGAATATCAGTTCTAAGGATCACAGTAATTGGGAAATATTTATCTATACAGTCTGCAACTCTTTTATAACTCTCTCCGGAAATGACTGTAGATCGATGCGACACGTCTAGAGAATCAGCGATCGAGAAATGCCAAAAAACTATCCGCAATTCATCATTTTCCTTGCCTAACTAGAGCTTTCAAATTCGCAAATTGAATGATGTGCTACCATTTTACCTGGCTCAACCCAGAGGACGAAATAAATTACTTTGAACACATAAACAAATTACAAACAATTAATTAAACATTTGGGTTGTGTGTACTTTGCCTCTTTTTTCTACAATGCTCGTTAGGCGTCATGTAATGGCCCATTTGTTGGGTTAGAGGGCAGTATCGAGTGTAGCTATAGGGTGGCTTGTAAACGACAATGTAATATACAATCCAGACCTAGACCCAGACCTAGAGCCAGACCCAGATCCCGAGCCAAAGGCAAACTCAAAGCTGTAGCGTAAACCATCAACCAAATGCCGACGCGTCAAAGGTGTGAAGACAGTTGGCAGATTAGACAATTTGCCATGGTTCGTTAGGAGTTATGTCGGGGCCATGCCATATGGAAAATCAAAATATAATTTCCAACGCTTCAATGAATTTTTCCTCTTCCTTTATTATTATTATTATTTTTTTTTTTTTGCAAGATGCAAGGGAAACCTTGGGCACTGGGCTCATACATGTTACCGGTTTCTTTCAAAGAGCTCGCAAACTAGTTTCAGGAGATCTTTGGGTGTGCGTGTGTGTGTTGTGCTTTCTTTGAGCGAGACAATGTGGTTCATTAGAAATGCACACACACACACACACGCACACATGCACAATAAAAACAAAGAGTATTGTAATAAAAATTCTCACAAGGAAATTCTTAAACTTAGAGTAACATTCTTTTCTAAATGTATATTATTATTTAAGAAACTAAGTTTTATATAGTGAACATACATATATATTGAACATTTTTAATCAAGTATTTTTTAACTTTAATTATTTCTAGCGTAGAATACCTTATGATAAACAAAATTCTGAAATATGAATCAAGAATGATTTTCCTAAATACTATTATAGAATATGAAATGAAATGAGGCAAGGCAATTTAAACTGAATATTATTGAAGAAAATACAGACAATTTAACAAAAAACAAAATTGTTTAAAGTAACATCTTTTTAAGTCAAAATAAATCTGTATATATTCCTGATCTAAGAAATACTGTACTTATATATATATATATATTGAAAGATTTTCTCTATATATGTATGTCAGGTATGCATATATTCAGCTGAATGGAACATGCTGAGTTTTTCAGTTGCTGGTCGGTTATTTCTCCGAGTGTCTGAGCGATCTGGTTAGGATCTACAAGGATCCAGTTGTACAGCTGTCGCTGGCAATGCTGAGCTTTGCGCAAATCAATTGGCATTACGTGTTGAGGCTTGTGAACCAGGCAGCTGTTATCCTGGCAGGCGGCGCATCCTTTTGTAATTAACTAGCAGTAGTGGGGCCTGACTGGCGGAAGAAGGAACAAGGGCGTCAGCAGCTTGGCCGCAGGCACGGGTTAAACTCATTAAAGTGAACGCCGGCTGCGCAGTACAGTTTTGCCCAAGCGTCATTCGTTTCGTACGTTTGTCAATTTGTCCGTCATTCAATTCCACGCAGCAGCAGCAGCAGCAGAAGCAACAACTGTTTGTCGGCCTGACTTGGCCATCACCTGCCAGCTCTTAGCCAAGTCTGCAATTGTATGTGTGAGTGTGCGTGTGTGTGTCTGTTAATGTGTTTAATGATGCCTGTACCATTCGCGCAGTTATGCTAAATTGCTGTTGCTGTCGCTGCTGCTCCTCTTCCTCTTCTCTTTCCCATCTCTCTCTGCTGTCTACTGCACCATAGTCAGTGGCACATGCGACGCGTCATCGATCGATGTCCTGCCACATGCGGGTCCCCGAACTGTGCTCTCTAGCCACGCGCCCATGCAAAAAAAAAAAAAAAAAAAAAAACCAAAAACTTTCCTCATGATTTTTACTTTTTTTTTTTTTTTTGTTCCCTGCCACATCAAGCTGCAACACGCTGCACCTGCCAACGAAATGTGGGCCGCCCTAATGGAGTTGTCTCTGCAAGATTTTGGATATACGAGTTTTTCGGCACTCTTAAGTTGCGATCTTTTGCCGCCGCTGCTGCTGCTGCTGCAGGGCTCGGCACATTAATTACGTACATTTTTTAGCTAATTATTTTCATATTTTATTTAAAGTCTAAAATGAAATAATATATATGTTTCGGTATTCGTATATGCCTTAAAGGCATCCCAAAAAGGGGCAGATCTTAAGTGTTCATTAGGCATAGCTGTGAGAGTTCTTATAATAAAGGTACACTAACCAACTCTTTAGGTTAGAAAAACTCTTACAGAAGTGTTGGGAAGCCTTATAATATTTGTTAATAATTTTTTTATTAACATCAAAAAAATACGAATGACTTTTTAGTTCTAAAACTTAGTTCCTTTAGCTACATTTACAGTACTCACTCATACACACATACATGCATATATATGTATATTCATTCATGATGAAACATCTTATTATTTGTATATCTTGTTCTTACAATCTAAATTTATATAAATCTATGTTATCTAGAACTATGTATGAATACTATTCACAGTAGTTTTCATACCTTAAGAACTTCGGTAATATTCTATACAAAACGAGACCTAAACATACCAAACCACACAAGCAGGGCATATGCGTGTCGGCGCATTCGTTACAAAAACCCCTAACACAAGATCGATGAGCTCCTCTTCGTAGTTTGTAGCGAACACTTCTGCTTCTGCTGCAGTTGCTGCCTTTTGTCGCTGCTGCTAAGGCGAACATACAACAAAAAACGTCCGATATTGTTCTCTGTGAAAGAGATGCGCAGGGGCCTCAGCACTAAGCAGCTCGTGAGGCGAAAACACCACTGCTGGCAAGGCAAACATCGTGAGCGCACGTTGTCGGCTCTAGAAGTATAGCTGCCTTCGTGCTGCCAGGCAGGCAGGCAGGCAGGCGGCAGGCTTGCTTTTTGCAGGCAGCGACAAAGCAACTACAGAGCTCTTCTTGTTTTCTGTGTGGCTGACGCTTACGAGCGATGTTGTCGCTGAAGTAGGAATCAATTGCGCGCGCACCATCAGCGAGGACGGTTGTGAAATAAGAACTCCTCTCAACCTACGCGGACTGTGCCGTTAAAATGATCTCTCCTCGTAGTCGAGTTTTGGTTCGGTAAAGTTAGTTGGTGTTTGTGTCCGTGCTATGTGTTTTTATTTGTTAACTGCAGAACCGTTACTTCCAATGTAAAGACGATAGGCAAAGTGTTGTACGTAACGAACAAAAACTAATTGTGTGTGTTTTGAGTGCAAAAAGACATGCAGAAAATATTGCCTAAAACAACATTTCGAATACTGCTGCTGCTGTCGCCGCTGCCGTTATAAACTTTAAAACCGAAATGCTACGCAGATACAGCTTTAGTGGGTGCGGCAGCAGCTGATCTTGAACTCGCGCTGAGGCCGAGGCCAAACTTAAGAACGTGGACCTAACGGTGTAGCAAGTGCAGCAGCACGACAAGGAAAGAGTCAGCGGTGCAGCCATTGCATTTCTTTTGATTGCTTGTGTATCATCTTCGGGGATCTCGGAGACCGCCTGCGCCTGCGCCCACTCGTCCGTTAAAATTTTCGTCGCCGAAATGGTTTTCTTTTGCGCTCAACTCAATTTTTTTTATTTTTTTTCGGCGATGAGGACCAAGATGGCAGACGTAGTCTATGCACTCAAAAGGTAATCTTATGCTAGAGTTATAAAAGTGCCGTTAGTTTTTATGTTTAACCGTTTGGCGTTTGGGTGCAGCAACAGAGCAGAATCAGCAACACTAGCAGAGATGCTCTCTCAACTTTTTACAGCCTGTACAAAGTCCAAATTCCATATTTATGTCCGACCATCAAATAACTGACGCTTGCAGTTCGGCAGGCATACATTTACTTGCATATGTACATACACATGTACCTACTTACATACATACATACTTCTGCATGTATGTACATACATACATATATCTATACATCTACAGCGAGCGTTTAGCATTGTGGCCTATGACGCAATAAATTAAACGACAAGAGGACGTTAGAGCAAGTGGGAAAGGTATATATTGGCGAAACCTTAACGACGCAAAATCTTGTTGCTACTTCCAGTTGTCTTTTCATTTATTTACAAGCTTGCCGTTATAAAATAAAAATAAAAATCGCTGCAAAGAAGTAGTTCATTGTGCTCATGTATTTGGCGCATTGTGACTCATTAGGTTGCTCTGAAGCAGAGACACCCAATGGTATTCAAACTGTAGCTTTACAAAGTTTGCGCGCCAAGTAACGGACACGCACAGAAGCAGAACAGCAAAAAGGGCAGCATATAAGAGCGAGAGAGCGACATCACGTGTGCTGACAGAGAAACAAAATTTTTTCCAGATTTGCCTTTCGCCGCTCTTCTGCGTCCCATGTCAGCGCCTTCATTATTATAATTTTATTACTTATGCATAAATCAAAATACATATGTGCATATACATACATACATATATGTGTGCTTGTTTGTGCGTGTGTTTGTATATGTTTGAATACTTAATTTCAGAAGGAAAGAAAAAAACACCTTTCTGGCCGCCTGCACTAATTTCGCAAAATGTTGCCGTTGATCCTTTTTTTATGTGTTGTGAGCATTTCCGTTACTGTTTTTTTTTTTTTCTTTCTTCTTCTTCTTTCCGCTCTCCACTGTTCTTTGTTTTTATGCCAAATCATTGGCATACAACATGGAACATGAAATATCTGCGGTTTGCATACAAATTCATTAGTGCCGGCCTGCGAATGTTGATTGCTGAGCGTGCAGACATCGACTGCTTTGCTGCCAGTGTTGCCAGCTTCCCTACCTCCCACACACACGCACACATACACACCCAGCAGCCGAAGCATATTTTTGTTGTTTTGGAGCTTGCATTTTCTTAGAATTATGCAGCGCACCTTTCTTAAGGGCCGACCGTCCGTGCAGGAACCCACACGGCGTTGCAATACTGTTTTCTTATTTTCATTGGAAATGTCTTTAATTAAATAATGAGTGTAATAGTTAACAGTTAAGTAAATATAAAAATGAATTGAAATATTCTTAAGTTTTATCGGGTAAAAGAAAATAGAACAAAAACAAGTAATATTTCTTATTGCATATCTTTATTAGGCATCCTACATGATCCAGATATATCCTTTCTCTGTCATTCACATAAATTTAGCACAATTTCAACACTCTAAAAGCCGTGCGACGCGAAAAGAATTTATAAAGCTCAAATTATTATTTGTATTTTTGTTTTGTACTCTGTAACCAAAAATGTGACCCAAAACTCGTTCTGCACGACAATTTGGCCACTAATTTTGTTGGAACCGCATACCCAAATACAGTTGGTCGGTAAAATTTTATTGATCTTCTGGGCAGAAATATAAAATTGTTTCATGGTCGTCGTCGTCGCCGAAATCGAAATCGAAAACGAAAACGAAACACCAAAACTTGGAATCGAATTGAAAACGCAAAAGTCCAAGAGATCCCAGGATCACAGAGGACAGCAACTTGGTAGCTGGGCAGACGACGCGACGATAGCAACAACAACAAATAGGCTGGCTTAGGACCCACTGTCCAGAGCACAGTCGGGCAGCTGCTGTTGCCGCAAAACTAAAAAAGGCCAGCCCAAAAATATTTTTATCTTGATATTTTTTTTTTTTTTTCGTTTTTGTTGTTTTTATTTTTTATTTTTTGCCTGAACTCCGTTCTAAATACGCCAAGCTGGGCATAAATATATGTCTTTAGTGTGGCATGTCTGGTTGCGTTTTCGGAACTTGGTAAATGGAACAGAGGGGACTTCGCGCTGAAGCTGAAGTTAAAGGCGATCGCCGAGTGCCGGCCGTCTGCCAAAATTCATGGAATTAGTTAACGATTAATGATTGGATATTGATTTCGGTTTGTGTGCTCCCTCAAGAGTCAATATGGCTATGCTTATATTGTGTATATTGCATATGTATGTGTATGTAGAAGTTTCAAGCAGACATTCGAGTCTACTTAAGAATATTATGTTTTTAAAGACATCTTGACCCACAGGGATATCTTATATAAGTATTTATTGAAGAGTTCACATCTTTTGCAGTAAAGATACTGATGGGACTCCCTGACTTTCCACTGCTCATTAAGCGTAACTGTAAAATTAAACTTAAATTTAAGTATTTCCTCAATTTCTGTCGACGGCTTTGCCCATTCCTTAAATGAGGCGTCATTTTATTGGCGAAACGAACTTTCTTTCTGCCTTTCCTTGACTGCTGAAGCTTTACGATCCTCACATACAACAAAACAAAAAACAACAAAACACATCCGAAATTAGAGAGAGACAGCACATGTGCGAAAGTGATGGTATCTGTTGTCCAGGTACATTTTTGCTCTCTTCATTTTTTTGTTCTGCTTCGCGCTTCCTATGAAACTTAATTTGTGTGCTTGCTCCTTGGCCCCATATCAAATTGGCGCTATCGAATAGCTACACACACATACTCACATGCGCGCATAGTGGAATGCCCCATATAACTATGGGGCAGCCGTTTCTTAATAAGCGATCCACAAAAAATTTCTGCTTAGCTTTTTGAAAATTTGTGGTTCGCCTGTGCGAAATTTGAGGCTTAAATTCTTGAGGACCACTGCCAAAACTTTGCTTAGACGAGTTTTACACACACACACACACACACACGTACACATATACAGTATAATTGGTACACATTTAATGCTACGTTGCGCAGCATCCCAGAGCATCTTTAGAAATCTCGTATCTGAAATTTGTGTGAGAACTTTAGGAAATGTGAGCTCGAGACTTAGGTTACTCTATCTTACGGATTATAACTGGGCGCAAATTTTGCCGCTAATGATTTGCTTACTGACTTGGCAACAGGCAGGTTGTCGAGATCCAGCTGTGTATGTGTCTGTGTGTGTGTGTGTGTGTGTGAGTGTGTCTGCGCCTGCGTCTGTTCGTACCTATTAATTGCATTTTAAGCTGCTTGACTTCTAACTGTTCAGACTATCGCATCAGGCTCTAGTAATTGAGTTGTTAGGCATTCGTTTATATGCCCCCCTCATCAGACATTCAAATAGTTCTCTCTCATTGAAGCTGAGCTATGTGGGGAATGTTAGTTTTATTACTAACGAGCAGGCATTACTGGAAGCATTGGATATTTAAACTAGCTTTTAACCATAGATTAATGTGAATGCTTACGAATCGCCAGATGGTCTCCTTTAATAGGTTTTAGGTTTAATTTAATTGTTGGAGAGAAGTTTATATATAATATATTATTACAAATTATTTTTTGCTATTAAATATGGAAAAACGAAAGAAATGTCAGATAAACATACAAAACTGGAGATTGATTTCCACATTTTAAAATCTTAAATATATAAGAAAAAGACCTTAAATTGTATGACGCATTCTAACGGAATCGACGTTTAATCACATTTATTCGACATTTCACGCATGTTTCCGATAAAACCTAATGGAAACCCTAGAAATACTTGCTCTCATGAGTTAATTGTTTTCTGGGTTAAGATAACAAAGCAATTTTCAGTATTTTATGAAGCTTACACTTTAAATGAATGTGAAGCTTGAAATCCCTAAGGCAGAAATTAATAAAAATAATGGGAAGAGAAAATTGATGAACTTCTTAGAAAATTCTATGCCAAAGAAGAAATTAAACAACTGTTAGTACATTTCTTTTGTTAACTGTTCTAACATAATCTTAAGTTTGGCTTGTCTTATATCATATGTTATTTAATCCAATTTCTCACAGAAGCCTACACAACAAAAAACCAGACACAAATCTTAAGCACGTCAATTTGCGGCCACAATTTGAGTTGTTTAAACGCTTTCGAAGCGGACTACTGCAAGCCAATTGATTGCTGGCCAATTGCACTGGCAGTCAAACTGTAGATTTACTGGCAACAAGTGTAACTCAAACTGTAATGCACACTGGGTGCGTGAGTGTGTGTGTATGCAGACAATGAACGTATATTATGCCATAACAATATCAAGCAAATGACTGGGCAACTATCAGCAGATCCAAGTATATAGTTGTATATATGGGAATGTGGGCATTGACTGATGTTCTTGTTGTTGTTGCAGCAATAGAAGGAGACAAGCCCACTTATTTGCGCCAACTAATATTAAAACACCGTTATGCATATCAGCCGCACAATTCACATGGCAGCAGATATATATGTGTATATATGTAGATATATCAGCTCTTAGAAGTTGCCACAAGTGGCGGACTCTCCAGCGCGATTGGCATGTCTTGGCCATGGCCATGGCCGTAACCCTTTAATTATGGCAACAGACGCAGCAGCAGTTGTAGCAGCAGCAGAATCTATGGCAACGAGTGCTGCGGCCAACGTCAACGCCTTTCCAAATGGCACTCGCCCAAAGTTGGACTCCAACTGGACTTTCTAAAAGCCATATCAAAATGGACCCAGACCCGTGTGAGAGCCTGGCACAACCGAAAATAAAATAGTAAGACAATAGTGCTCCAGTTGAGTGTGCTCGACTTACAGTTACTCTGTATTCTTCGGCAGTCAGTTAGGATATAACATTGTTGAATATATTTTGTCGAAGGAATTATAAATTCTCGAATATCAGATATATTTGAATAATAATGAAAATGGAATAAAAGCAACCAATCATTTATATATGTCTACAAGATCGATTATTTCCTTAATTTTGATAAACCTCTGAAATTTTGTTGTTTCTAAACCAAAATTATATTTGATATTGATGATATTTGTACAAATATTGACATAAGTGCAACACACACCTTATGCTTGAAGTCGTACAGAGTATTAAAGAGAGCACAAAAAACCGAGTTCTTAATTGCATTTCGATTACGTTGGCTTAGAACCAAATTTGCAAGCAAATCAATGTGCGAGCTGGCTTTTGAAGCAGCAGCAGCAGTTGTGTAGTTACAGCCTGGCAACACGCTTGCAGAGAAAGCATCTCAGCAACAAAGTAAATGTTGCACTGGGAACAGGCCCACAGCAACAGGAGGAGGCAGCAACAAGCAGATGGGAGGCTGTGGCAGTGCCACGCCAAATAGACAACAGATGAGACAGGCACAGCCCCAGGGCCAGGCCCAGGCCAAACGGCTTTTGTAGACGACAGAAACGGGTTTTCTAGTTGGCCATGGCTTAAACAGAACGATACAACAAAAACAACAAAAATTGTAACAGGCCGCACTGAAGAACCTTTCTAAGCCAACGTTGAGGCTGTCCTAGGCATTGGCATTGGCATTGCCATTGGTATTGGCCATTTAATACAGTTATTTTTGCCAGCGCAGACGCAACTGCCAGCAAGAGAGCCAACTCTTTTTGGCTAGCAGCCATTAACGTGCCTCTTCCCTCCAAGTGTCTCTCTCGCCCTGCCCTCCTGTCAAGCCATTGGCAGCTCTCTCGGCTGGCAGTCATTAAATATGATTCCGCTCAAACTAGAACAGACCGTGCAGGCAACAGGCAGCAGGCTAAACAGGCAACAGACAAAAGGCCGTTCGCAATCATAAACGTCGTGAAAGGAGCTCAACATAAATGTGTGTTGCAACGCACTTTATATACCCTAACAAATTTGCAGAGATTTGCTCATATTTATCACTGCGTTTTGTAGCATTCGGATTTGATGGTTACCACTTTACGATTGCATTGCTGTTAATTAATCCCCTCTTACGTGGACCAAAGAATCTCCTTACTTTAGAGCCCATATACTAAATGGTCAAAATGCTTATAAGCCATAAAAAAAGAAGTTAGCACGAAGATGCGACAAGTGAGAATTACAATTTTATTGCATAATCTAGGGGTTGTGTTATGTTGGGGTATTCTACGTTTAAAATTGACTTAAATAAACTATTAAGTTTATTTACTATTTACATAACAATATGATTGTATTTGAACCGGAATCTTTGTTTTTTCAGTTCTCTAATATGTAAGCATAATGTATATATTCTGCTTTCTCTATTTTTACAGATGGCGATATTATTTTACATACACAAATCTCACAAAAGTATGTGAATGAATTCCATTTGAAATCGCTTAAATAATATGATTACATATAGTATAAATATATTTTTATTTTATTTATTTTTTTAACTAAAAGGCTTTGTCGACTTTGAAAATTTAAAACAATAATAACTTGAGTTTGGCAATAGGTATCTAACTTTCTTTAACATTTATTCTTGACCTATGTATATAGAACTTTAACTATATACATAATGTTACTTGCATACATACATTAAAGTTACAAGCTGATGCAGCCTGTTTACAATCTGTCTCACCCGTTTCAGTTTCTCTTTGTGATACATGTGTAGCGTAATCGCAGCTTGTTGGCAACACTGGTTGCCTTATGTGGCTGTTGGTAACTCATTCACACTCTGCTCACACTCTTTCTCTTCCACTCCCTCTAGTTCTCTTACACTTTCAGCACTCATCGTTGATCGTAGGCGAAGTGTTTTCTGCACTTACGCGTTCGTAGCTTGAGTCTCTCTGTGGTGGGTTGACTTCACAGTGTTGGCAAGTTTCGAGTGGCCGAAAAAACGCTAGCTTTAGCTAGTAGACTTAAAAAGACCTGTATGCGCTATTGCTAATTTTGTTGCAAGAAAAAAGCTAGGTCTTCTAGATCTGGTTGCATGTTGGCCTGGCTCATCACGACGGCCCCAGTCTTCGCTTCGTTGTTAAAGTCATGTCAGCTGTTTGCTTAAGCAAATATTATTACATGATCCACATTGCTAGCCTTTTCAATGAATTATTAGTTATTTCAAATTTATGTGGCGTTCTGTGTTTCCCCATCCCGCTCTATCTTTCATTCTCTTATTCGTTTTTATCGCGCGTCTATTTGCGTTTCCGTTTTCCGTTATTATTGGTCGTTCTGGGCCGGCTGCCGGCTGCCTTACAATTCCTCAATGGGGAAGCCAGAGTCTCGAGCACGAATTCGGGCAGCTCCAAGTGGAGCTCTCGTTGATGTTGTTGCTAGCTTGATGGGGGCGTATTTGCCTAAGAAAAATAAATAAATATAAATTTATTGCAGTGTTGGTTCATTTTTTCCTTCGTCTTCAGAGGGGATAAATTCAGTATGTGTGTGTGTGTGTCATTAAACTTAGAGCTAATGCTCGACTGCGATCATATAAACAAATATGCGCGAGCCAGCTTTGAGTTCCCCCCTTTTTTATGCCAAAGATAAGCAACATAGAAATACGCTGAGAGTCACAAAACTGGAGAGTGAACAAAATTGTCGCAGTCCACATATATGTACATATGTACATATATACATATACATATATATATATATATATATATATATATATATATATATGTACATATATACATATACGCATATGTATATACGTATGTATATGTATGTACATATCCACGTACATACATATGTAAGTGATCTGAAAGCTTTGATTTTTGTTTCTGCTGCTGTGGCAATTCCCTTGAGCTCAGCTCAGTTCACATAATTCATAATTGCCTGCTCTTTGAAGCCTCCAGCGGTTTTCTAAGAATTTTGTCACGCTTTAGATTTCAAAATTTGTCGATGCTAGCCAACTGTTAATGGACCCAACATTACCGCATAAAAGAATATAGAGCATATACCGTATACCATGTATGTATGTATATATGTACGTATGTATGTATATGAATGCACCATAGCATCTTATATGACTGAAATTCCTTGAGGCGTAAGTAAATGGCATTTAACGCTTGATTTGCAGCGTTTAATTTTACCTGCTAGGCAAAAGGTACTTTAGTTTCGCTCTCATGAGCAAACCTCAGCTCTCTGATCCTTGGCCTCCGATCCATTGTTCTCTCACCCGCACAAAGATGTTCCAAAACCAAGAAGAGCCCGGTGGAGTAGAATACTACTGTTCAAGTAGAGGCGGAAATTTAATATGAAACGCATTTTTTTTTATTTTCTTGTTATTGAAATATGAGATTTTTATGCAGTGATCTGCTTTTGTCTACCTGATTTTAATTTTATTTCTCAGAGCAAACATAATTATATTGTAATTCAGTTCTTGTGTTTGGGGTACTTGTGAAATTCTATATCATAATTTATATAGTATGTACATTTGTACATATGCACATATATTAAAAAATAAAAGAAAATCAATATCTAAATCATAAATTGCTTGCAGGACGGGAAGGTGTCAACGTTTTGCATTTTGATACAAACATTGCACTTGTCCCGGCCTATGAGCGGTTTATCTCACAACAAAATCTATTATTTGTAAGAAAAAAATGTATTTATAGAATATGTACTTATGTACATGTTTCATAACTAGACAAGTCTTAAGTTTAAATATAAAATATATAACCCAGTATGTTAAGTTATATTAATCGTGAAAAATATTTACAATTTAAAAAATTAACGTTTTTTTTTTTTTTTTTTGTTAAAAACTGAATAAACGAATTTCATAAATTCAAATTTTCGTTCCATTTCAGCTTTAAAAGTTGTGAACCAAATAAGTACAGCTGTGACTTATTAGCATGGAATATCCGGTGAGTTTGAAATATCCCAATATTGCAGGAAATCAAATTTGGTCAAATTTCAAATTATTTAATTGACATTTATTTATTAAGTATTCAAATCTAGGATGCTTCCCAGCTTAGTTGCTTAAATATATATAATATATATATTAAGCCCAAGTTATTTAACTAGGGGTTTCATAAGTTAAAATGAATAATATTTAAAAGAAACGTAAAAACGTATATAAAAAGAAAACATTATTTCAACGAAATATTATTATATGTGTAATTAAATATGGGGTTTCAAATAACAGCTAATATTCAAATTGTATTGCGCATCACATTTAAATGCAGAGCGCGAAACTGATCAGCTGTTAGTGGTTTTTGGTATTTATTTGGTGGTATTTTTGCGGGATTTGTTTAATAACGCGCATTTAGTACGTTTTTGCGATTGCCGTCGGCGTCGGCGTCGTCGCTTTTAGTGAAATAAAAAAAAAATATAATAAAATATAAAAAAACAACAACAATCCCAGCAATCGCGCTCGCCCGCCTGTTGTGTGTGCCTTCGTTAATTTTATTGTTGTTGCTTTCGCTGTTGCTGTGTGTTAAATATAAAAACAAATTGAGTTAAAAGGAAAATATATTTCACGTACAAATCCAAAGTAAGTTTTACCAGAGAGAGCAACCGAGTATTTGTAAACATGTTAAATACACTCACACATACAGCCATGAACACACAGAAATAGTATACACCGTCTAAATATTTTTTATTTATAAATTTTTTTCATATAATTTTTTTTTCCTTTTTTTCTTGTTTTATTTTGCTTTTGAGTTTTTTTTAGGCGCTATCTCTAGCGCTAGCGAACAGCGTGTTAAAAACAATTATACAAAATTTTAATATTAAAAAGTAAACAATATTTTTTATTTTAAATTTGTATAAAAAAAACGAAAACATAGCCGGAATTGAACGTGAAAATGGAGGTTGCCGCATCCCCACTGCTGCTGCATACGCATATTGCCTCGCTGCCCGTCCATCAGCCCAAGGGCCGGGGCCGTCCACGCGCTTCGTACGCACAGACCGGGGAATTCGATTTGGGTCTAATACGGGAATATCGTTCGCGCCCAGCGCTTTATGATCGATCGAATAAGCGCTTTAAGGATAAGATATATACTGCCCAGCTCTGGATGCAAATTTCTCACAAACTGGGCTATGATGGTAAGTATATTTGCAATAAATAAAATTTATACATCTATCAATAAATCTGATTGGTTTTCTGCATAGTTTCGATATTGCGCGATCGTATGATTACGCTACGTAATCGGTATAATATCGAGAAGCGACGCGTGGAAAATAATGCCCTCCCAAACTCTGCTAGCCAATGGCCCTTGTTTGAGAATCTTAGTTTTCTCTCGGACCACATACGTACCAGGCGCTCGTATAAGACGCAATGCAAGTCGCTGGATGGACAGCCGGATGATGAGGACGATGAGGAACCCTTCGATGTGGACGATGTGAACAGCGAAAGCAATGAACTGCCTAAATGTATAAAACATGAACTGGATGCCGACTATGAGGAGATCGAGGATTATGACTGCGATGGACAGTTGCCAGTGACCACGATGCTCAGGTGAGATCAGCACCGAACTATGACAATTTTATTAATATTTATGTTATATACATACATATGTATATTACAGTATACCAAACAGCAGCACGCCCATAAATGGCATCAGCAACAGCAGCTGCAATAACAGCAGCAGCAATAGCAACCTACTCAATGACAGAGCAGCGCAGCAGCAATTGTCCAATTTTCGCCAATCGGAGCAGTTGTTGCGTGTGGCCAAGCCAAAGCGTTCGCCGCCAGCGTTGGAAGAGGACGCACCAGCAGCCAAACGACGTTTAGAAGAAAACCATGCAACTGCTGCATCAGCAACTACAGCGGCAGCAGCAGCAGCAGCAGCAGCATCGACTGCCAAAACGACAACAACAGCTGCATCAACTACATATCCCAAATTTCGAGCCTTCGGCGAATTTGTTTCGCATTCGCTAAATGAGTTGCCTCATTCAATGTCCATGCGACTGATTGAAAAATTTACACGCGAACTAGTCCAAGCATCCATTGCTAACGAGCAATGTGAGCTGAAAAAAAACAAATCCGTGGAGGTCAGCACCACGGACGAAGAAGAAGATTAGAGGCGAGATCTAATGGATATTAAGGCAAACCAAAAGAAATACAAATGTAATTTAAATTAATTTTAAAACTTGACTGTAGGCGATATGTACATATACTTAACATATATTTTACATATGTACAACTTGAATAAAACCAGCGATTAACCTTTTTTAGTATATATTTAGTATACATTTGTATGGCTATGATGCAGGTAACGTGGCTACGACGTCAATTTGTGGCAAATGCCACAGGCGTCACATCGTTTACCTGCATTTGATTATTAATGTGTCTATATTTTAATTAAATTACAGCCTCGCAATGGAACACTGTGATGGCTGGGCATGCTGACGGACCCGTTTGGTTTATTGATATTGTTATGGGAATGTGTGTAACTGCCACCTTTGCATGAGTGTGTGTGTGTGTGTATGTGTTAAGTGCTGTGCAACATTAAAACGTCACCTGATGTAGGTCGTGCCTGGTGCTTATTTGTTGTTATGCGAAAATACAAATTGCACTAGTCCCGGCCTGCAGTGAGTGTCGCAAACAACGTCTGTGTGCGTTTCATCTGGGACAACAGCCGCTTCTCTGCTGCCTTTTCCCCTGTAATTATATAATTTAATCAAATTACTTGCATTTGTTACCAAAAAAAAAAGGAAACAAAAAATAAGAAAGAAGAGTGAAAAACGAAAACCACAACATTAAATGCTGCATTTTGACAGTGAAATGTGATTATCTGTGCGTGGCCAAAAGAAAGATATTTGCGTATTTAAGTGTTCATCATCATTATTCTTGAAAATCGTTCGCCAGCTTGAAACATTTTTGTGGGCGCACTTAAACTTGACAGCGGTTTGACAGTTGCAAATTACGCCAACTGCAGCGCAGGCAACATCATTGAGTGTCATAGTATTTAGCTTTTGCAACTAGACGGCCTGCGTTGCCAACATCATGTTTTGAATCATGTTTAAGGTCACTGCTACGCATTTAAAAAAAATTCTTATGAATTTAAAATACACATCATATATTAATTTTTGAGCTTATAATTCTGATATATTTTATAAAATTATCTAGCTAAATTTAAAATCCAAAGCAAGAGCATGTTATAGAAATTCATTTTCTATGCCCAGTTCCACTATCGAATCTACAACCACTAACCAAACGTGTATCAATCAATTTGAAGTACCAATGCAAAGCTTGTTGCCATGAATTTATTTTGAGACATTTTCAAATCTAATTTAAAATTAAATACACTTGTTTTATTTTGTATATATATTGTATATTTAAATTTAATTGGAGTTTGAATTGTTGTCATTATTTGTTTAATTAATTAGCTAAATTTAAACACTTAAGTAAACGCGCGACCAATATGCATAATCACGTTCGTATTTTCGTATTTTTTTTCCTTTCGCATAATCGCTATTTGTATATAGTATTATTAATTACTCGTAAGTTCGAATTAAAATCACTCAAAAAATGTGCTGCTCTTTTTTAATTGTTGTTGTTGTTTTCATTTGATAATCGGAATTGTAGCTGGAATAAACGACGACACACAGTACACGACATTCATAGCTAATAATGATAATTTGTAATAAAGTCTAATAAGGAGCTGAAAGTTTAGGATTAGATCAACAAATACAACGGCGACAAAGAGATCAAAATGCATAATAACCATTATTGGCAGCGGCCAACGTCACAACTCATACGTGATATTATTCATATGATCGCGAGTCTTACGCGCCTTAAACGGCGCCGCAAAATGCTCATAATCATAGGCGATGTCTGCATTGTAAGAGCTACAGCGACGCAAGCGATGATGTGGTACGAAGGAGCTACTGTAGGGTGCCTGGTTGCCATGGCCGGCACCAAAACAGCGCATCGCCGCACACAGCAGTGTGCACCAGCGCCAGCTTGGGAAGGCATAAAACTGATGTGATCCATTGCTGTTTTGGCCCTTTTTAGCCAGCAAGGGCTGGCGACTGTGATGCACATATGGATTATAGTTGGAGCGAAAGCTGTTGTCGCTGCTGTTGCCGCTGTCATCGCCGCTGCTGCTGTCGCTGCGTCGTAGACCCAAACGGAACAGATTGCCGTTGTTGTGTGCTGCATTGGCAAAGTCCTCAAAATCCAAATGTGAATCCTTTTCGAAATCGCGATCAATGGAAACGGCGGGCGTGATGATCATAAATTGACTATATTTACGGTTGTGGCTCGGCGCCGGACGATGTTGACTGTGGCTCTGACTGTTGGTGCCAGCACTGCGTTGATTGGAGATGGAGTTCAATAGCGTTTGATTTGTATCAACCGAGGAGTAGCTATTGGTATTTGATATGGGCGACATATCATTGTTGTTATTGCTACTGATACTGCCTCCGCCGTAGCCACTGCTGCTGTTGTTGTTATCATTATTATTACTATAGCTATGATTAACGTTGTTGTTGTGCGTGTTAAAAACTCCAGCCGGTGCCGGCTGCTTGGTGGTCACCATCTGGTGCATTTGCTGCGGCTGATAGTGATGATACTGCAATTGTAACGACATGGGTAAACGCGGCACTGGCTGTTGATATTTCTGGGCGAGCTTATGCCGCCGCTTGGCAACTGGAGCTAGAGCTAGAGCTGGGGCTGTAGCCGAAATTGGAGCATTGTTGGTGACTGTAGCTGTGGCTTTCACTGCGGCTGAGGTCTGTTGCGGTTGCTGTTGCGCTATTGCCAATGCTGGCAATGTTGTTGTGGGCGTCGAGCCAACCGAGGGCATCCATCATCTTGTTTCCTCCACACCGCTATCATCGGGCTTCACAATTTGATAGGTTATCAAGTACTCTGGATAAGACTGAAAAGTAACAGCGGTTAATGAAACTGATAGCGAAAGAAAACTCATCCAATGCTCACTTGTTCACCACGATAGACAACGTATTCAGCAAAGTGGAGGCCGCCTGTCGACGGGCGTCCAACCACCGAATGATGGCCAGGTGGTGCGTGAGCCATTTTCATGGCGCTATATTGTAAAAAGGATTTGCCCAATGCGACGCGACATAGCAGCAGTTGTCTAAAATAACCAAGAATGCATTTATTTAATTATAGATCCTCAAATGACTCGTGTCTACGCATTACCTGGGACACACATAACAGGACTTGTCCTTGTGCGCTGGACATCCGATGCCGCCGCCTATACCATAGACATATTGATTGCTCTTTGAGCTGTGCTCCGCAAAATAAATGCCTGCCCCAAACATGCCGCCTATGTAGGCGTGTCGCTCATCGAAGCCACGCTGCACAATGGCATTTATGAAGGGGCTGCCATGGAACAGCATGCGCTCGTTTGACTGCAGAAGGTTTTCCTCGGCGATCTCTTGACGCCGATGTGCATAACGTTCCCATAGCTTACGATTCTGCACCTTTTGCACCTACGAATCGAAAAAGGAAAGTTGAAATTATTGAGAGCCAGAGAGGCATCAGTTGTTACAAGCATACCCTAATTATGTGATAGCGTACGAAATAGCCGCCAGCTTGTCCATTATCACGATGCTCGCGTATGGTGGCTTGCATCTCTTCTTCGACGGCGATAAATTCCTTGTCATCCGGCAACAGATCCACCAGCAGTGTGCACAGGTTAACATTATTGCCAATGCCTGTGAAGAGTTTACAGTTGACCAATAAGAATTTGGTACGAATATTAGCTACTTACCCGTTGTGGCTCGCAGCTGGGCGATCCCCTTGAGTATCTTGTGCCGGAAACCGTAGGCGGAAACGCCCACTTGCTTGAGATCATCATGACCCATTTCGGCCAATATATCCAGCGTAATTTGCTCGCGTTCAAAGAGCTCGATCAGATGATGCAGCTGCTGGCTGCTCAAGAAGCTGGATACATTTGTTATAGACTCCGGATCGGACAACAGTTCCTCACTGCTCGAGCTCTCCGCGCCATGCGCTTCGGCGCCCTGTGCCGGACTGAGACGTGACGTGCAGCTGTTCAGAGGCAACGGCACTGGCACACTAAGCGTCATGGATGCGCCCGAGGGCAGCAAAACTATCTCCGTGGTGGGTGCAAGTAAGGCAGATGCAGATCCCGATGCACTTGCAGTACATGGCAATACAGCCGATGCTGTAGCTGAGTTGGTAGCTGCTGTTGCATCTGGTGCCAGTGACGTGTTTGCCAGGGATTGCGTAGAAGCATTTAGCGCATGCTGACTGAGTGATGTCGCCATGGCATCCTGCAGTAAACATTTGACATCGTCGGCTGTGGCCAGCTCAATGGGTGTTTGTCCCTCCTGGTTTTTCATATAGGCATCGGCACCATGGGCCAGGAGCAGAGAGCAAAGTTGTGTGCGTCCCTTCTGCGCGGCCTCGTGCAGCGGCGTAAAGCCCCATTTATCCGTGGCATTGACCACCGTCTTGTGCTTGATGAGCAGTGCAGCAATATCCAAATGCCCATAGGAGCTGGCATTGTGTAGGGGTATCAGTCCGCCCTTGTCCTGGGCATTGACATCAGCGCCATGCTCCAGCAGATACTCAGCACACTCGAAATTGTTGTAGCCCGCGGCCAGGTGCAGCGGTGTCGAATTCCGTCCATTCAAATCCCGGCAATTGATCGTCTCCGAAGTGACGAGACGCTGCACTCTCGCCAAATTCCCTTTCTTGGCTGCGTCCAGTAGAGCTGAGGGCCCGCGCAGCAGCTCGGCCACATCGTGATCGGAGTCCTTGACGAGATCAGCAGGCGTGGCGCCATCACGATTCTTCTTCATAGGATCGGCGCCATGCTTCAGCAGCAGTTTGCATATATCATATTTGCCCTTAGCGGCTGCCTCATGCAGCGGAGTAAACTTCCACAAATCGGAGACATTGACATTGGCGCCGTGCTTGACCAGCAGCTCGGTGACTTCGTAGTGGCCATACGAGCAGGCATTGTGCAACGGAACGAGTCCACCTTTATCAGCAGCATGGACCTCAGCGCCATGCTCCAACAGGAATTGCACGACTGGCACACGATTGAAGCCAGCGGCAAAGTGCAGCGGCGTTGAGTGGCGTCCATCCAGATCTCTGCAGTTGACCGTATGTGGATTGTTCAAGACAATCCGCCTCACTGCATCCAGGTCGCCAGCCTTGGCTGCCTCAAGCAGATGGGACTCGCTGTCTGGCGGATTCTTCAACAGCTTCAGCACGCTGTCCGAGGCCAGCTGGGCCGCTGTCAGACCTTCTAGCGACACAATGGTGGTGTCCACAGCATAGGAGAGAAGCAAACGGACGGCCTGCTCATCGCGTGCACAACGATGCAAAGCCGTCTGCCCAAGGCTATCCAGGGCGTTTACTTTGGCGCCCTGCTTCAGCAGCGCCTCCATCGCATCGTAGTGCATCAGCTCAGAGGCCAAATGCAAAGGCGTAAGGAATGCCTTGTTCTTCTCATTGAGCAGCGCCCCTTTGCGTGCCAGCAGCTCCACCAGCTGCTTGCGTTTCGCATCCTGACAAACGGCCGCCAGATGTAATGGCGTATCTCCAGTGTACGGATGCACGAAGTTCACGATTTCGGCACAAACGAGTTTCTTCACACGCGACAAATCGCATTTGCGGCATGCATCGAGCAGGCAGTGTCCTTTATATTCAACTGCAACAGAAGAACGAATATGAATACAAAAATAACGAAAAAATAAAAAGATATTTATAAAATCTTAATAAGTTATTATTTAAGCTCATATACGAATATATAAAATGAATTACTCAGTATTAAAGTAAGTAAAGCTAAGTAAATAAATCGTAAACTTTAAATCCAAATGAACGCGTTTTATAAAATATTTAAAAATTATCTGAAAAGAGTATCTTTAAAGTTGTAACAGAAATAAGTTATATATGCGCAAATAAACAGAATTTAAATAAATATTTAGCATTTTAAAAATGGTATACAATATAAAATTCAGTTTATTCTCTAAATGAATCGGAGACTTTTAAGCTAATGAATAGGTGCTAAAATATATTATAGCCTAATATATATATAAGACATAGCCTAATACCAAAATAAAATCACAATCTATAGCTCTTTTCAGCACTTACAGGCAATGCGATCGCGTAACTCCCGCGTCGGGGCCGCATCAATTGCAGATTTGTTGTGGCAGTTGAGAAGCGTTGGATCAGCTCCACGACTGAGCAGCAGACTGCATACCTCCACTCGGCTCTTGGAGGCGGCCTCGTGCAGCGGTGTGAATGCCCACAGATCGTTGGCATTGACATTGGCGCCGGCCTGAATGAGCAGCTTGGTCACATCGAAGTGGCCGTAGGAGCAGGCATTGTGCAGCGGCACCAGACCGCCCTTATCCTTGGCATGCACATCGGCACCATTCGCCAGAAGTATTTCGACAATGCCAATGCGATTATATCCCGCAGCCAGATGCAGCGGTGTAGAGCGACGGCCATCGCTCGCATGACAATTGACATTGAGCGGTGTGAGCAGCGCGAGCAAACGATCCTCAGCACCCGAGCGTGCCGCCTCGAGCAGTTCGTCCTTGCGATATTCGCCCGTTAGCACTGGCCGCGTGGCATCATCGGCCAGCTCCAGTGGCGTCTTTTGCTCTGAATTGCGTATGGTATGATTGGCTCCATGTTGCAACAGTGCCAAGCACACATCCACCTTGCCCTTGCTGGCCGCCTCGTGTAGTGGCGTATAATTCCAGTTGTCGGTGGTGTTCGGACTGGCGCCAGCCTTCAGTAGCAGCCGCACCACCTCCGCATGACCGAAGGAGCAGCAATTGTGGAGCGGATGTAGGCCACCCTCATCACAGGCTTGTATGGAAGCACCGCTGCTCAGCAGAAACTCAACCACCTCGCGTCGGCCATAACCTGCAACAGAAGCAGCAGAAGAAGAAGAGAAGGAACAGTTAGTACATTACATTATATCCAATGCTAAGCATGAGCTGGCAGAAAGCCCTAAAAGTGGCTTCCATGGTTAACTAACTGTCAGTTGCTTTGTCTCTGCATTCGCTGGAGGGTTGAGACCTTCGCGACTAACAGATTTCCAACAGTTTCCACCCCCGCCGCGACATTCTCTTTGAGTTGAACGTGGCGCGCAACCTTGGTGCCGTCATAAATCTTAGTCTAGCTTATTGTTTGGATAACAAAACGACAAAAAGAGAATTCAGCACAGAGCTAAAGAAAGCTGTCAACCCATTAGACCACCTTGCGGCACATCTGTATATAAAAATGTTATCTTTGATCTAGCCAAGAGCCCAACACAGTGCAAAGGTAGAGGTTAGCTTAAACAGCTAAAAAACCTGAAGCTACAATAAATATAATGAAGCATAATGTGTTTTTTAATGTTTAAATAAATAATTAGGAAACATGATTAGTACATATTTTCGATTATTTAAGAAATATGTCATATATAAGGCGGTATAGTTTTAGTTCCTATTTAACATATCGGAGACCACAATTTGGCCACAATTTGAACTTTCAATAAAAATCTTGATATATTTTTATTTTTTCTTTATTTACAAAATTGTTTGTTTTTTCCAATCTTATCTTTAATCTATTCACCCTATAATACGTGTGTCTGATATATTAGTCACCAACACAAGAAGATAGTTTAAAAATACGTTTTTTGTATAAAAATAAGATTTGTCCATAAGTAAAATAAATAAATATCTTGTGTATCACATATAAAAGTAAGATCGAAAAGTTTATACATCGAAATATTTTACAATAGTTTAATAAAAAGTTTATCAATTGATGCAGACATTAGGAGCATAGGGGCGCTGTTATGGTTGCAGAATTAGGGTGGCACACTTTTATTATTAAACGTGATTAATGAATTTATATAGTTATATTGTTAATGCGATTTCAATTTCGACAAGCAGGAAGTCAAAACAAACTGGAATTAAACTAGTAATTAATGTATAACAAATTATTGCTTAGAGAGCTTTAAGAACCGTAACGAAAACCGACTTTATAAGGCAAGTCTTCCCTGAAGAGTTTTTGCGAAACTCTTTGTTGGCCATTCACTTTATATTATTTTGGTCAAAACAATTACGAATGTTATGCGAAAAATTAATAGAATGGAAAATATTATTAGCTGTATATGAGTTGGGCAATTCAATGTGCAACAGCTGGCTGCTATTGTTATATATATTATTGTTATTATTATTATAATTATAATTGTTATGTCTATTGTGTTTGAACTGTTTTAAGTCATAAAGCAAACTCCTTGAGCACAAAAAGCTTGACTAGGTTTATCATTAAAATAAACCAAACAAGTAAGAAGGCTCTAGTCGAGACGGCTCGACTACGAGATACCCTGAACCCTGCAAAAAAAGTGATACTCTTCTTCTTTACGCACTTATAAGCGCGCGCTCTGCTAACTGCGCAGTTGCTGCCGTGACGTGGGGGTGGGTTGGGCTGAACTTTGGACGCTTATAACTCCATTTCTAGATGGACGATCTTCATGAAATTTTAAGAGTAGATTAAGGATATATAAATCTATCTATGTGCCAAATTGCAAGTCTCTAGTATTTGAAATGCGTTTTTTGCAAATTGTGGGCGAGGGGGGCGTGGCATCAAAATCTGAAAACTACAAAATCTGCGTATT
Source organism: Drosophila borborema (assembly GCA_030914335.1). Taxonomy (NCBI): domain Eukaryota; kingdom Metazoa; phylum Arthropoda; class Insecta; order Diptera; family Drosophilidae; genus Drosophila; species Drosophila borborema. The sequence goes on from JAUESP010000306.1 coordinate 11,011,162, forward strand.
TATAATATCTATCTAAATATATAAAGTTGAAGTCTCTGGCTGAAATGGTGTAGAAGTTATACCCTAAAAACCTAAAAAATGTAAACGAATTTTCGATTTTTTATCGATAATTTGAAAATGGGATGAGTTATCGAAAAAACAAAATAAACTTGTATTGCGTAGCTAACATACGAGTGTTCATGTGAAATTTCAGCTCTCTAGCTTTTGTAGTTTCCGAAATCTCGACGTTCATACAGACGGACAGACGGACAGACGGACAGACGGACAGACGGACGGACGGACGGACGGACGGACAGACGGACAGGGCTAGATCAACTTATTTTTTTATGCTGATCAAGAATATATATACTTTATGGGGTCTGCGACGTCTCCTTCTGCCTGTTACATACATTTTCACAAAACCATTATACCCTGAATTCCCATTTTCAATGGGTTCAGGGTATAAAAAAAAAAAAGTGTGAAGGCCAATACAACAATTGCTACTTGACTAATAAAAAGCAAATGTTATAAGTCTTGCAAGTAGATGTGGCTAAGAAGGTCTCGTTTAACTTGACTTTCTGAGACGTTAGCTACGAATACGTGTCAGCAATAATTATCGAGTTTCTTATCGTCTTTACAAACAAGAAAGCCGTGCAAATAAAGATAGCATAGATAACAGTGAATCGGATATATAATTAAATTAATGAAATTCTTGGCTGAGTGAAGGTGTGCTTCGATATTTATACAAAAACGTGTTACAATTTGCAACAGGTGTGGGGCGGGGCGGTCTGTGGAGGGGCAGGCCGAGGCGTAGCAACTTTTGCTAGTTTGCTCAGACTTTAAGCATCGCCAGCAACAAGGTGAAAACTCCGTCAATAGCAGCTCTGGTAGATCTCACTTTTTTTGTCTGTCTTCAGAACGTGACAAAAGACATTACAGCAACAATGACAACAACTAAAAATTGGTTGGAAAACCTGTTTAGAGACACAGTCAAAACAATAAACAGTTAACGTAAAATAAAAAACAAGACAAAAGTAAAAAAAATAAGTATGAATCATAGACAACAAAAATCAGAATAAGTTTTGAGCCGACGTTTCGAATACTCTAGAAAATAAATTAATAAATTAAAAGGTGTAACATTTATTTATTTAATAGATTAATGTAATATCTAATTTCCGGTTTTCAGATCATTCACAGTTTGCTATATTAATATATTTATTAAGATTATCAAAGGTACACAAATATTTGTATAAATAAATATATTAGAAAATAATATATAATATGAACTTTTCAAATATATTGAATTATTTAAAAAAATATTTTATTTGAATATAAAACCAAAATATATAACGACTTGTATTTAAATAGATTACCAACGCCATATCTAATTCGTAATAGCCATTGACAGAGTATTCAAAAAAAAAAAAAAAAAAAAAAACAAATTGATATGCAAAGGGCGTGAAACGCACAAGTACCGCTCCCCCAACTACAGCTACCGTCCATGCCCCATTCCATAAGCGAAAAAAGGTATTTTTTAATTAGTTAAGGAGTTGGGCCGGCGGTTGAACTGCGTGCGCTTGGGCGTGACAGACGAGCTAACAGAGCAAAAAGTGAAATTCGTAGTTAAAGTTGAATGCGGTTTGAGCCACTCAAAGTTTTAAAAGTAGTGCGTAGGCAAGGCCAACAGAAAGGCAGATGCAAAACGACGTCAGCAGGATGCTGACCAGGCGCAAAGTAGGAAATCATGTTAGCTGGGCCAAATGCCAAATGCAACACATAGTCAATGCTGGGCGGTCGTCGAGAGTTCCGGAAACGAAACGAAACTAACCAAAAAAGTAGGTCAACTCTGCGAACCGAGCGTGCGCAGGGTTAGCGGATAATTGTAGGCAAAGGGGAAATTTTATAGGAGCGGGGGTGTATGGGTGTCCGGGCGGTGAACCGACTTTTAGCCAGGCAACAATGACGTTCGTCGCAGCAACCAAAACTAGATCAAGGCCAGAATCGCAGCAGTAGCGAGTGCATACATATGTGTGAATCAATAGGGGTGGGGGTGGAGATGGGGGCTGACACATCCCTGCCATAAATAAGCCTAAGCCCAATTTAAAATAGACAACAAGCTCATATTCAACCTAGAAAGACATCTTGAAATGACTACGGCTCCTGCTGAAAGCTGTTAGATGAAACAGATTTTTCCAGATTTTACGAAAAAAAGTACAACTGCGAATCTGTAAGACAGTTAGTACGTCAACCTTTGGGTGTGTGCTGGGGTCAACAAAGGATTTGCGTTACTCACCCGCTGCAAAATGCAATGGCGTTGATTTACGTCCAGCTGTGTCGCGTGCATTAACCGTTTGTGGCGTTATCAGCTTCTTTACTTTGGCTATTTCACCTGTTTTACAGGCCTCGAAAAGCTCACGCAACGGATCGTTGGCCATGACCGTATCGAGATTAACATTTAATATAGCTCGACTGCGACTGGTCATTGTGATAAGTGTTGTTGTAGTTATTGTTGGTGATGTTGCTGTTAACTGGGCTCGCGCTGCTCCACTTCTTAACTTGTGTTTTGTTTACACGCAGAGTAACTGAACAGCAGCTGTGGCCGCTGCGCCCCGAAATTCAAACGCGTTATACTTAGTATCTAAGTTTGCACCCAAAAACAGATGCTATATCTGGTTGGCCTAACTCGAGTTCATGTTTGTGCAGCTGTGTAACATTCACTGGCCATTTTTTGCTGCTGCTCCACACTAACACACACACATACACAAGTACACAGACGAACACAACGATACGGTGGTAGGCGATGTGGAAACACTTGGCTCCAAAGGGAGCAACAATTGTTGTCGTTGTTCCCGTAGGCAGAATTTTATTGAATATTTTTGTGTTCTTTGTGGTACACACTAAATCAATATAAATTGTATGAACACTATTTCCTTTTACAAGTGCTGCGCTGCTACTGCGCTAGTTGCAATTGTTTTCGTTAAACTTGCAAAGTGAATTGTTGATAGTCTATCGATATACAGTAGCCAATCTATTTGTTATCGATGAGTAATTTGATATATATATGTATATCAAAATATATGTATACACTGGTGACGCTGTGCAAACTCTTTTCGTTATGCGATATATCGATTGGTAATTACTTCTTAGTTTAGCAATATAACATTAATAGGTGTTTAATTAAAAATATCAAATTTTTGTATTGTATATGCTTAGATAATAATCTTGTTCAATTTGATTATGCGCCAACCCAATAAATATATGTGGTATATTCAGCACAGTCGTCAGCCCTGGTTTGAATGTCAGTGCGGCCCTACTACGGGTATCGAGTACAAGTGCATGCCAACAACAATGCGCGCATTGTGCATTTGTTTTTAGCTTTAAAAAATATAAAATTTAAACAAATCGTGCGTGCACAATATGTAAAAAGTGACTATAAGGTGCACATGAAACTGAAAAATAATGTGTGCTAGGAAACGGTAGTATAAATAAGCGAAAAATAAACAAAAAGTGATTCAGAACACACGCACACATACACAAAGCAAAGCATATACTAGCACACCCATACATACACCTGCAACCCGCAACACCCGCTCGCGCTGTAACCAGAAATAAGTGCAAGTGAAGCAGCAACGACGGCCACAAACAGACAACAGAAGCAATTGGGGAAAAATAGCTGCAGCAAAGCAGAAAGAAAGGGAACAAACGTGACAACGAGAAGCAAAAGTGGAAGTGCAGCTCCACCCCCAATTTGGTACTACTGCAGCAGCAGCAGCAACACCAACAACAACATACACATTCTATTCATGGCGATGCTTTATCAACAATAAAACAAAAACAGCAACAACAAGGAACACGCTTCGTTGCCCTCGCGACAGCATTTCAAGCTTCGTCGGCGCTGCGCTACGTTTGGAAATAATTAGACTCCACTTTAGTAGTAATTTTCTGGCAGCAGCAGCAGCAGCAACAACAGCAGCAGCAAAAACAAAACAACAACAAAATCGAAATCCAAAGTTAATTAATTTTATACATCCAAGATGGAGCTGAAAGTTTGGGTTGAGGGCATACAGCGAATTGTTTGTGGTGTAACGGTAAACACGACCTGCCAGGTGCGTATTAAACATATTGATTTTAATACCAGTGCAAAAGAGCTATATAATTGGGTCAATCAATATGAAACGCGCTAATTCTTATAAACTTGTTATACTCTAAAAATATAGCTTTTCCGACTATTCGTCTGCTCATTAAATGATTGTTGTTTATTAATAAATATTTACAAATTTTTAAGCAGCGAATAAGGCTATTACGTATTAGATAATGGTGTTTTCTCGTATTCAGTATATAATAGATATATTTATATGCCATATATTTCCTTGCAGGATGTCGTCTTTGCCTTGGCCCATGCCACAGGCAAAGTGGGTCGCTTTACGCTAATCGAACGCTGGCGTAATAATGAGCGACACCTCGCACCCAATGAGAATCCGATGAAGCTGCTGCTTAAATGGGGCGAGTATGCAAATGATGTGCAATTTATATTGCAGCGATCCGAGAACAAGCAGCAGCCCACACCACAGCAGCAACAACATCAGCCTAATAACAACCATGCAGTCATGACTACTAAAAAGCCGCTCGGCCCCAGCAATAACAACAACAATAGTATTGAGAGCAAATTGCCGCCGCCGCCCACATTGCAAAAACAAAAGTCGAGCGTCGAGCTGGGTTATCAAACAAAAGAGCTGAAAAAAAGTTTTGGGTGCGTAGCAATAAAAGGTTAAAGCGAGCATAATAAGAGATAACTGTTTGTAAGAAAATGTAAAAATCTGTCAATTTTTTAAATGTATAGACATAGTCGATCGGTAGTAACAGCTGTATAGCAGCTATAAAGTCGCTCTGTCTGTTTCAGAGCACATCAGATCTTCAACTGTTTTCCTCTAACTGGCAAGCCTGTCCATATTGTACCTCTATATCATGTAATTTATATCATATTACTAATTTAGCTATTGCTTACTATTGATTGTTTTAGAATACCACTCATTACTCATTCACAAATTTCTCATAGTTGGAAAAATTTAGCAATTATACAGTTTAGATTTGGTAATCTCAGCTATTACAAACTAGTTTTGCTCACACTTTTAATAGCTCTCAACTACAGTATTAAAGAGTATTTTATTTTTACAGCGGCTATGATGCCAAACAATTCGACAACATTGGCATAGTTAAAGGCATACCACAGCAGCAGTATCAGCAGCAGCAGCAGCAGCAACAGCAACAGTTGTTGCAATCAAACAAAGCGGTACCATTACTGCCCAAGCATGAGAAATCTCTCTCAAATCCATTAGACATGAGCAGCAGTAGCAGCAGCAATGCGAACGCTTCCAATGATTACACCGATTTCTACAACAATAATAACAACAATAATAGCAGTGGCAACAACAACAATACACAACACATTTACAGTCAGCTGAGTAAATCCAGCAATGAACTGCGACGCGCTAGTCCGAATGAATATATCAACAATAACAACAACAACAATAATAATAACAATAGCAGCAATGAGAATCTATGCGACATTTATGTCAATAGCAACATTAACAGCAACAATAATAATAACAACTCACCGGAACTTTACAAGCAAACGCCCACAATTTCATCAAATGGTGCTCTGGTGCCTCCGCCTTATCGTGATCCTCCGCCACCTCGCAACAGTCCCATGTGCCAGATGCCACGCTTGCCGCCCAGCAGTTGCGCTGCTGAGACCATATCCAATGCATCCTCTACAACAAATCCATTCCTCAGCGACTACGAGGCGCATAATAATAATAATAACAACAATAATAATATTAATAATAATAATAACAATAATAATAATAATAACAATGCTAGCAATCAGTGCATGGATGAGGGTGAGAGCATGTTTCAGGCCACGCAATATAATGATCTGTTGCAGTTAATCAAGTTCCAGCGCGAGAAAATAACCGCACAGCAATTAGAGCTGCAAAAGGTTCTACACAATATAACTAATTTAAGCATATGTTACTTAATTATGATTTTAATTACAGTTTGATACGGAAATCGTTTTTCTGGAGAGTAGAGAGCGTGATCATGCAATTGAATTAGAAGTCATATCACGAGAAATATCCAAGGCGGATCAAATATTTCGACAAGGCAGCGAACAGTTGCAAACACTACAGTATGTCGAGGAAGAGAACGAATTGGTAAAACAGCAGGAGAAGACACTAAAGTCAGAAATCGCATTGCTGCGCTCCAAACTGGCTAATTGTGAGACCGAACTGCTGCAGTGCAAAAACAAAATGCGTTTGCTTATGGACGACATTGAGCTAGAGCAGCAACAGCAGAACAGCAGGTAAGCATATTACATAAATCATATTCCAAATCAATAACAAATTTATATTTCATATAGACAAACTGTGGAACGTGACTTCCTTATGGAGATGGAACGCATACAAAGTGATATTGACCAGGCACTGCACAACACAGACACATCGAACAAAACGGCTGATAATCTTAAGAAGGAGCTGCTCATGATTGAGCATGCCATTGCCGACAAGAAGCGACAGGTAGAGCAGCTTGTTAACGAAATGAAGGAAGTGAATCTACAAAGCCTGACCGTAACCACCACCGAGGAGATCAAGCACCTGCTTGAAGGACCTAACAAACAGGGCAGTAGTCGTCGCATTATAGGCTCACCACGACAGTTGGAGACAGCAGTGCCCACCAGCAAGAACCCTCACGGCGTTTGGGTCTAGAGACAGCAGAACATTTGAATGCAACGAAATAATTTTTACACTCAAGCAACTTGGGGGAACAAAAGATGAGGAGGTGATTTACATATCTAGTATGCATAGAGCGCAAACTCTAAATATTTATATTTACATATTGTGATATCACAATATTTGAAAGACATAAATTTACAACGATAAAGTGCATATTTTTTCTGCTTAAAAAAACAAAAATAATGAAAATACCTTATGGATCTCTGCAAGCAATGTTAATTGTTACAAATTTTTAGAAACAACCCACACAATAATATTTTATTAGTGCACAAATAAATTTCGCAAAATTTTTATAATGTTTATTCAGCAAATTGAATTTCAAAATAAGCACACCACAAATTATGTTTGTAATTTATATGTACTAATTCTTTTGTGCTATAACTTATAATTCGATTAACTTTAAACCTTGAAATATGCCTAATTAATAGAACATATTTTGTTGCTAGTCTATAAAATGTATTTCAATCATTCATCATGCGCCATTAGGAATCGGAAATTGTTGCAATAATTGTTTCTAAATGAAAATTGTAAAACTCTCCTTGATTTAACAATTAAGTTGAGCAATTAGTGATTAATACCCATTCCATTTTAAATAGAAATGAATTTCAAATTATTATTAAATATGCACTTAGCGCAGCTTTAGCAAAAGAACAAATTAGCAATTGCTTTGTTGTCAACTGTTTCCGCGTGGAAAGTGTTTAGAAAACGCTTAACTATAGTCGAAAATTGCGAAATGTGTTAAACAATTAGTACTTAAAGCAGATTTGTAGCTTTTTTGGAAAATGCATTCCAATTTTATATAATTATAGAAACATTCAATATTGAGCATTTTTTGCTTGGGGCTATGTCACAGCAATATACATACTATATGTTTTTAATATATAAGTATATAACTATAAATTAAACTAAAGACACAAATTTTTAGAACAAATTCTAATTGCATTATAACTATTAGCTAATAAATAAAACATTTTTTATCATTTTATTTGTTTGCTCTTCAAAAACTAAAAAACAAAACAAAACATTCTGAATTTATTTTTAATATAAGATAAGAGGAAGGAACAGGTAGCTGCCAGATATTAAAGGAGCCTCCATAAACGGGAATGTAAATATCTTCTATTATTAAATGTAGTTGTGCAGCAGCAGCAGCATGATATGAAGCATGCTGCTGCCAGACATTGGTCTAATGGCCAACTCCTGCCACAAATTGCTTGCCACAATACGAATGTGCCGCGACGGTCAGCATAGACCGAACAGGGCACGAAGCAAGGACTTCGCTGCAGCAGCAACAGTAGCAGCAGCGACAGCAAAACAAAATCAGCAACAATTGCTGTTGTCTGTTTCAGTTGCCCGCTGTGCACGGACTTGTTTAGTCCTGTCTTATATTTGTCTTGTCACTTTGTAAGTTGACACGCGTCAGCAAACTGAGCGCGCGTTTCCCGTGCGTTTAAAAACGCGCCGACATCTTGCAGAGCGTGTTTTGCCGCACAATTGAGTTGTCGCTCGGCTGGGTTCCTCGCTTTTACTTTTTTTCGACGTCTATCGCTTGACACCATCTTGAAATGTGCGTTTTGACTTGGTCAAGAGCATTAAGTGGCCACAGGCAACAACAAAATAAATAAATAAAAATAATAAAAATAAAATATAAACGTGAAATATAGAAGAAAAACCCGAGAATATGTGTATAAAAAGCTAAAGAAAAGTAAAACGGCACAGACAACATTTAAATAAAGAAAAATCTTACATTTTTACGACATTTTCCACACCAAATGCTGTTCAATTGTGATGATTGAGATAATGAGGCAACATTCGGGCCGAATGTCGACCTTTTGCGGAAATTATGATCTGTCTATATAGATCGCTCTGGCCGAGCGCCTATTGATAAAGCGGCAAATATTTATTTACTTATTTATTTTTTTTTATTATTTTACTTTAATTTTATATTATGAAGTTTTATAATTTATTCAACTAATTTTCTGAAGCGCAGCTATATCTGTTTTCACTTTCTATTTAAATTTAGCTCATATGCGCGAAATGTTTTTTATGTTCATGACAAGTCTCAATCTGCTTGGTAAAGCCATTAATTTTGTTTCCTTTCTTACGAGTTTTTGCTGAATTGTAAACATTTTACTGCCTGTTGACATATTTTTATATGTTCTTAATATTTAACTGTATTTCCCTCTCTCCCATACTGATTTCTCACTTTTCTTTTCCTCTAATATAAGGGAATATAAATTGATATAAGATGTAGACACATCGTTGGCAAATCACACAATTATTGCGAAAATAACAATCAGATTTAAAAATGCCTGCAGCTTAACAAATATGTATTTATCATTTTCAAACAGCTTTGTAGCTTTTCATTTCAAGTAAAAAAATATAATAACTCAATAAGATTAGATTCAAAGAGATATAAACCATTAAAAAAAAGACGGCACCATGTCAAGTATTTAATATATAATTCCTTCAAGTGTAAAATATTCAAGATTCTATATAACATTTACAGGCATCTTTAATGTAAATTTAAATTAGCTCAATGAAGTGTAAATTAAAACTGCAGTAAAAACCGAGTGAGTCCACAGAGAGGAGGCCATGGCCAACCCACATCGAATCGTACAAAATGTGAACTCCATCCAGGCTTTGCCAAAACAATGACAGCCAAATAATTAACTAGCTAAAAATTAATATAATAAAGGAAAAGCCCACCGCTAAGCTTAACATATAATAAAAGTCTTCAAAATGGTTTATGGACGGAGCATAGTAGCTGGAATTTGCTTTATAACAATTGTTTTGCTGCTTTCGGGTCTGGTCTTCTATCTAAGCTTGGGTAAGTAGAGAATATATGCCAAATATCGTCGAGGATATAGGATACAGAAGGAAAAGTCAATTGAAAATTAATGAATTTTTTGTTTGCTTTGTTTTTTGTTATATAAAGAAGATATTTAAAGAAAAATATCTGGAATTTAATTAATTAAATTAGGGCTAAACCGATTGAAACCAAATTTGATTTTAATAATAATTGATATAAAATTGCTACATATATTTGATATAACTATTACTGAATACCAAAATTAATTTATATAGCTTTTATATCTCTTACGAATAATTTTGTTTGTTTTTCGATGCACAAATGTTTGGAGCTTCCTCGAAAGCTTCTTCCCTGGCTTAACATTTTAGTCTTTAGTGTGGCTCTTGTCAAATTTTTATTTTCTAATTTAAATCAATGAAAAAAAAAAAAAAAAAAAAAAAAAACTATAAAAAGTTTACATTGGAATGCTTTTTGCTTCAAACTTTATGAACTATCTATTGATTTGTATTCCATTTCAACATAAACCTAAATCAAATGACAAAAATGTGGCTCAACTCTCACATATCGCACATAAATTGAAGCGCTCTAAAGTATTCGAAAGCAATTTGTGAACTTAAAGGGCATGCAAAGAATGAAAATCGTTCCATAAAAAACGAAGCAAATATAAACTTTTCCAGTGAGCAAAAACAATTTTCGCATTTATTTCACAATGTCTACTGCTGATGCTGCTGCTTGTTTCTGGGCTGTATTTTGTTTTATGTGAATAAAGATTTTCACAATTTTCACATTTTCACAATTTTTGCATCGTGTTGGCAGATTTTCGCATGCCAAGAGCCAATTTGCCTATTGATTTGCCATATTCAGAGCCGATATATTTGATGAATGTCATATTTTGGCTTAACGTGGCGTCTGTGTATTTTTATTAAGGACCATCATTAGGGATATAAGAATTATTATATTAAATCAGCAGATCCCTGTGACTGCGCGCTGCGACTTAAACCCGAGTCAGACAAATAGCCAAATGCCGCCTAGATTTGTATTTATGTGCTTTGGCTGCTGGCACAAAGTGAAAATGAAATGAAAAGTGTTTGCAACTAATGCATAGCGCGTGCCTAGCAAACACCCATACACAGACACACATAGGATCAGGTTCAAGGATATGACAGCTGTTAAGCTTAACTAAATCTATCCACAGTGTCGCAATTTGATTTGATTGTCGTGCAAAAAGTTGTCATTAATTAAATATAGGTCTACTCATTGATTGCACAGGTTTGACAGAAAAGAGGACAACAGGAATAAAAAGATATGCATAGGGAAGTATACAAACTATTGCAGTTTATTGAAAGGCAAATGAATCAATGAATCAATTTCAGCATCATCTATATTTAAGGAAAGTAGAAAACAGAAACGCAAGATTGAAACAATTTTAATAAAGTCATAGTTTATATAAATATAGCATCTTAGTTTTGTTTGCTTAGTTAGTTTCCATAGCTTTTATAAAATTTAATTTTATTATATATTTTTATTTTTATTCGCAGTAATTTTGATAACTAAAATTTAAAAACATTCTCTATAGAAAAATTAAATTTTTCTGTTTCCTCATTTACATAATGTCAGATGAAGTTAACATAAAGATAAACAATTTATGTGTTAAAGATTTATTCTCTTTGAAGAATCACTTCTATGACTTCTTCATAAGAAAAAGACTTTGCCGTAAGCACTTATCCATATCTATCCATAAGGATAGCACAACACAAATAAAAGTCTTGAAAACACAAAAAATTCAAATGTAAATTGGTGAAATTATGTATTTCCAAAAGCAGAAAAAATTGAGTGAAGTTGAAGTCCTGTTGAGGATTGTATTTCTACTGCCATTTATATATACAAAACAATTTTCAATTATAATTCCCAAATATTATTAAGGAGCAAAATTCAGCTCAATTAAATTTTGTTGCTTGGCACAAAAGTCCAATAGGTGCTTAACGAGCTCATCAAATTGTTGATTACTGCTGCGAACTATTCAATAAACAGCATAAATTTGTTAAAGTGTCGCAGAAATTGGCAATTCGAATGACAAATAAGTGTAAAGTGTTTTATAAAGAAAGCCAAAGCATTAGCATTGCTCGCATATGAAATGCTAATGCAGGCAAGCAGACAGCAAAATAAGTAGAAGTAAAAGTAATCAAAAGTTTTCTGCACATTCATTTTAATTGATTTGCTGTTTTATGTGACTTTTGTGAACTCCTAAAGAAGATTAAGAGCGCTGCTAGACAAAACAAGTTCCGCGTCCAATTGTGAGATTACTCATAGCGAGGGCCATTGTATGGCCAGCGTGACGTATGAGTAATACTGAAAAATATGAAGCGCTTGACAAATAAAATGCTAGAGTCAATATGTTTCGATTCAGGTCAATCTATTTTTCCAATGCTGCGTTGGGCGTTATTAATTATTTTTCTCCTTTCTTTCATTTCATCAAGGACCTTGCCCCAAGGGCAGCTTTGCATGCAACAATGGCATACAGTGCGTGCCGCAGCGTCAGATGTGCGACACGCATCTTGACTGTACGGATGGCAGCGATGAGCATCCGGTCGAGTGTGGCAATCTATACGGCAGCAAGGAGCTGGCCGATAAAATTGTACGTAACGCTATTGAAAAGAAGAAGCAGCTGCAGCAACAGCAGCAAATACAACAACAACAGCGCCTATCCATGGCTGGCTCAAACTCCAGCGCCGGGGATTTGTCATCGCTGGCGGGCAGCAGAAATCAAAGCCCTGTCATGCGCTGCGGTACGTATTTGACTGAATTGAACAAAATCCGCTTAAAGTTCATTCAGCCAGAAATAAAAATCTAGAAGAAATGTAATCTTATTACGCCATAGTAACTTAAAGCATTATCTAAATATTATTATTATTTATTAATTTTGCATACATTTAAATGCTTCATAATTGGTTTCTTATAACTGCATTCATCTGCATTCCCATAGCTATTACAACATATCCACGTGTCTGCCAATGTCGCGGTGACACGATGCTTTACTGCGGCAAGATCGCCAAGCTGCGTCGCTTTCCGCGCATCAGCGATGAGGTGACAAATCTGTTCATCATACGCAACAATTTGACACTGAAAGAAAATCTGTTTGCCAACTTAACGAGTCTACAGAAACTGTAAGTGTGATCTCAGTCAGCGGATCTTTGTGTATACTATATACAGGTGATATCTATCTGCAGTACACTCAAGTACAATAACATATCACGTCTGCCGGCGGGCAGTTTTAGCGGTCTGCAGCATCTGGAACGCCTCGAGGTGTGCCATAATAATTTTAGCCAATTGCCAAATGACATATTCAAGGATTTGCCAGCGCTGCAATGGCTCTTCCTGGTTAACAATCAAATACGCTACTTTCCCATGGACCAGCTGGCTGCCATGCACAAGCTGGAGTGGCTCGTGTTGAGCCACAATCGGCTGACCCTGCGGAACGAGCAGCTGACCAAAAGTCCCAAACTCGTCGAAATGTAAGTAAAAAGTTGGGACTGGGACTGGGAATGGAACTGCGACTGAATGTCGTAGCTATTTGTTAGATTAAAAAAAAAACAAGTAAGAAGGCTCTAGTCGAGACGGCTCGACTACGAGATACCCTGAACCCTGTAAAGAAAATGATACTCTTCTTCTTTACGCACTTATAAGCGCGCGCTCTGCTAACTGCGCAGTTGCTGCCGTGGCTTGGGGGTGGGTTGGGCTGAACTTTGGACGCTTATAACTCCATTTCTAGATGCATGATCTTTATGAAATTTTAAGAGTAGATTAAGAGTATCTATATCTATCTATTTGCCAAATTGCAAGTCTCTAGTATTTGAAATGTGTTTTTTGCAAATTGTGGGCGAGGGGGGCGTGGCATCAAAAATCTGAAAACTACAAAATCTGCGTATTTATAATATCTATCTAAATATATAAAGTTGAAGTCTCTGGCTGAAACAATGTAGAAGTTATACCATAAAAACCTAAAAAATGTAAACGAATTTTCGATTTTTTATCGATAATTTGGAAATGGAATGAGTTATCGAAAAAACAACATAAACTTGTATTGCGTAGCTAACATACGAGTGTTCATGTGAAATTTCAGCTCTCTAGCTTTTGTAGTTTCCGAAATCTCGACGTTCATACAGACGGACAGACGGACAGACGGACAGACGGACAGACGGACAGACGGACAGACGGACGGACGGACGGACGGACGGACAGACGGACAGGGCTAGATCAACTTATTTTTTTATGCTGATCAAGAATATATATACTTTATGGGGTCTGCGACGTCTCCTTCTGCCTGTTACATACATTTTCACAAAACCATTATACCCTGAATTCCCATTTTCAATGGGTTCAGGGTATAAAAAAAGGGCAAGGAATTGGGTATGCTGGCCAGTGCCACGCCCACACGATTTTATGGTTTCATACACTCGCGTTCAGTTGATGTATTCAAGCGTGAAATGCTTTACAGTGTCTGCGTCACAGTCTGTGGCAGAACTTGTTAGCTGAGGCGATGGCGGAGCCTGGGGGCAATCAAGTGCAGTTGGGCATGTGTTGGCCTCCTCCATAGAATGTATTTGGCAATGGGTGTAACAGTTATATGCCATTACGATGTGCCATGGATGGCCATAATAACAATTTGCACTGAGCCAAACATTTAAAGCTGTCAAAGAAAAAGTTTGCGAAAGAAATTGAAGCTAAAGCGTCCAGCAAACATTTGTATTGTGTTTATCAATAAGTGCGCTAATAGCCAACATAAATTCTTTGTAAAGAATTCTACGCATTGCTTTACAAAGCCTTTAAACACCAGAAAACAAGCTGAATTTATAGCGTTAGTCAAAAAACCAGGATTAACTAGCTAAAGAGCTTCCCATATATCATTTGGCCAGGAAAGCGTAAAAGGATACAAACAGACTTTGGCTTAGATACAGCTGCGAACAGCTAAATACTCCCACATGAAATAAATAGTTAGTGGCGTTGCTCTTGAGTCCAATTTTAAATAAATAAAAACGTTTGTTTACCGGGAGAGTCAAGAGGGGTCTGAGTAAAGAATCTGGCTGAAGGGCATTTGATTTAAGATGTATTTTTTATTATTTTTTTATTGAATATCATTATTTTATATTTATATTTATTATTTGAATATCAGATTTAAATACAAAAAAAAAAAAAAAATAATAATAATGAAACTAAATAAATAAGAAAAAAATATTAAATAAATTAAAGAAATAATAATAATAATAACAAGAAACTTAAACACTATTTATTTATTGATTTATTTACCCACTGACCTACCTACTTAGTAATAATAACTAAAATATGCCCAAATTAAATAACAAGTTACAGTTCGGTAGAAAAATTTGATTTTTAAACTACATAACTTAAACAAGCGATTCTCTTTTATTCTTTCTTTTTATACCCTGAACCCATTGAAAATGGGAATTCAGGGTATAATGGTTTTGTGAAAATGTATGTAACAGGCAGAAGGAGACGTCGCAGACCCCATAAAGTATATATATTCTTGATCAGCATAAAAAAATAAGTTGATCTAGCCCTGTCCGTCTGTCCGTCCGTCCGTCCGTCCGTCCGTCTGTCCGTCTGTCCGTCTGTCCGTCTGTCCGTCTGTCCGTCTGTATGAACGTCGAGATTTCGGAAACTACAAAAGCTAGAGAGCTGAAATTTCACATGAACACTCGTATGTTAGCTACGCAATACAAGTTTATGTTGTTTTTTCGATAACTCATTCCATTTCCAAATTATCGATAAAAAATCGAAAATTCGTTTACATTTTTTAGGTTTTTATGGTATAACTTCTACATTGTTTCAGCCAGAGACTTCAACTTTATATATTTAGATAGATATTATAAATACGCAGATTTTGTAGTTTTCAGATTTTTGATGCCACGCCCCCCTCGCCCACAATTTGCAAAAAACACATTTCAAATACTAGAGACTTGCAATTTGGCAAATAGATAGATATAGATACTCTTAATCTACTCTTAAAATTTCATAAAGATCATGCATCTAGAAATGGAGTTATAAGCGTCCAAAGTTCAGCCCAACCCACCCCCAAGCCACGGCAGCAACTGCGCAGTTAGCAGAGCGCGCGCTTATAAGTGCGTAAAGAAGAAGAGTATCATTTTCTTTACAGGGTTCAGGGTATCTCGTAGTCGAGCCGTCTCGACTAGAGCCTTCTTACTTGTTTAAATTCCTTTTATCATTTATTTTAATTGCTGTTATATTTGATTTTCTTGCAGCTTCTTGGATAACAATCGCATCGAGTACATTGGCGCGCAAACGTTTGCGCAATTGGATAATTTAAAGCTGCTGTAAGTGAAAGGGAATACCCCAATGCGCTATTGCGTCAAGGACGCACACTTTAAGGCGGCCCTCATTACATTGTTGGTTTGATTTGGTTCCCTTTTTTTAATGTTTTAAATGATACTTGCCCTGAACTCTTCGCATAAAGTGTCGAAAACTCTATTAAAATATGTTGTACTTAGGTTTTATGGTGCGTATGCGTAATTTTTACTCTTGACTGCATTTTGCTTTCATTTCGTTTTCGGCAGCGCTATCATCGGCGCTACAACAAGATTTATATGGGTTACATTTGCCTGGCAAGGCCCAGCAACCTCACTCGCACCCACTCCTATCCAAATCTCGATTCTCCATTCCTTAATTCCTCATTCCCAATTCCCCATTCCCCATTCCTAGGCTAACAGTCGGCAAAATTGAATCACCAGAGACGTTCCAACAAATTACGCATACGCATAGTTGTCGCAGTTGATATTGGGAATATGTTATTGAATTCGACACCTCAGACGCTTAAATTTATGCGCCAATAAGCATAAATTTCACTTTCAATTGTTTGCACAGAGCATATGCGTAAGAGCAAATATTTAATAAACATAAGTCTACTCATGCAAATTGTGCACATATGTATGTGTGTGGGTGTGTGTTTTTTTCATATCTCGAGCTGTGCAACAATTTGAAAACATTTATCAAGCATCTTCGTCGGCGCGTCGGCTACACATAATCATTAATTTATGCATCAATAGCTGACAATATAAGTCAATGGGTCGTCTGGGCACCCGGCGCGTTGGTAAGTGAAAATAAATCAGCATCACAAATTGCCGCACGTAAATAAATGTGTGTTTGAGTAACTCTAACCCGTCTTGGCTCACACCAATTGCTTATGTCCGTTCTCAGCTATAACTAAAATTGATTTAAGCTGACACACGCTGCGTATACGCAATATTTGTAGCGGCCCATCACAGAGGAGGCCTGAAAATGAATTGAAAAATAGCCTAGACAAATAATAGCAGCGACAATTTGAGTGAATATTTAAGTGAGTGATGGGCTGTTGTTCACAAATAATATATATTTACAATAAAAACAGCAAAGTTTCTTTACGAAATGACTGCATTTGAGCAATTTAGCAATTTATTAAGATTAATTTTCATGTTTTATGTTAAAATAGAATTTGCTAATTGTTGTAAATTATTTCTCTTAAAAATTTTAATTTCGTTAAGATTTTTGTTTATATAGATTGCCTTAATTTAATACGTATTACATATTATAAATCATAAGTGAAGCAATAAAAACAAATAATTTTCTACTTAATTCTTAAATTATTTATCTTTTTTAGAATTTTTATGCTTTACTTATAAAATATAATATGTATTATTTCTACTTAATTCTAAACTAACTATATTCCACAGGGATCTGCAGTATAACCTTATCACACACATACACTTGGAAGCCTTTGTAAATCTGAAAGCCATTAAAGATATGTGAGTATAAGCCAATATTAATAAGCATATTATAGAGAGCAGAAATGCGCTCTCCGAGCGTCAATTGTATGCAGAGCTTTAATTAGTGTATGTGGGCAGGGTAAATAAACTTGTCTGGGCGCAAACAAAGCCAAAGCTGGACAATAAAAAACACAGAATTTATGTGGTAAGAGTTGGAAACACAAAAAGATTTAAAAAAAAACTGAAAACATAAAAACAACTTCTCACAAAGGAAAGCAAAGGAAAATTGTTTCAGCTTAATCCTTCAGCTCGCAAATATTGACTTTCTTTTTATTTATTTAGGCAATTCATGCCTTTTTGTAATCGCTAATAGATCTATTTATAGTTATATCTATGGCCACATCGATCACCCGTTCCCTTTGGCGTTTTATGAGGCCAGATACGCCTTCTAATTTGACTACTTATTGCATAAACCAAGTCGTGGCTTTATGGCCAAATCGTATAAAAGTTATGTATATGTATGTGCATGTGGTAACTCGAAACAGAAATTCAATCTATAAGCCAAAATGCTGTAGTGGCTCATAAAAATCTTAATAGCTATGACGAGAATTCAGACTCTGAAGCAAGCACCACATGGCGTAAGCTGAATAATGTAAATATTCTGAAATATATTGAAAAGTGAAGGTTTTGTCCAGTTGCTTAGAGAGTAATTGAAGTAAAGCGCGAGTTAAGAATTATCAACTTACATATTTCATATAAATTTTATTAATTTATTTCAATTTTTTTTTGCAAAATTCTCATCCATAAAATGCATTTTTACATCATTAACTTTAAGATACTTTTATATCTTGGCGTTTAAAGGATTTTTTCCATTTTTTTTTTTTGTTAAAACATCAATTCTTCTCTATTTATTGGAAACTATACTATATACTCAAAGTACATTGAATAGAAATATTTAATTTTGTAATTTATTATTATATTTTATACACAAAGTTATGCAAACTTTACATGACTATTTTGTGACACATCTCTACGAGTTATATTTGTATCTTTATATCGCCAGCTACAATTTATGGAATGAAATCAGTTCGATTTCTTTAGAGCTTGCCCTTACTTGTGCAATGTTTTAGTCGCAAATATATATATGTACATATTGTCAAACATAAATATATCAATATCATATTTATTAAATGTGGTCCTAGATTTAGTCAAGTCTGGTATCAGACTGGGGCGTTCATAAATTTATCAACTCAACTAACATATATATCAGCATCAGCATATCAATGCCAACACACATACACACACACACACAAAAAGTTTTTGTTGTGGTTGTCACTTGACCAAAAATGTATATCTTTAAGCAAATGTATTCGCAGCTTTTGTATCTTGGGACGGCAAATAGACAAACTGTATTATGACCAAATAAAAATGCAAATAAATTTGTATTTTATGCGAAAACAATTTCAACAAAGCAGCAAAGAGCCCGATGTGAACATGAAATATATGAACTTCAAGTCTTGCCCCGGAGTCCTGCCGTTGTTCTTGCGCTTCTGATTCTGTGCTGTGCTGCCATAATGAAGGAGTTTATTGAAATTGGCGTTGTGTGTGGCCATTATTATCCCTAAAGTCAGTGTTGGCAGTGAGTGAAATCCTTTGCTTGCCTGTTGATGTGACCACGCCTCCAAGGGCGTGCGCCTGTATGTGTCTATTTATTTGCATGCATATGATGCGAGTGCAAGCGTGCTGTGAATTTTTGAGCAGTTGCTCGGCGTCAAGTTCATAAAACAAATGTAACTTTTATGGCCAAGCGTTTTGTATCTCACAGATACATGTGTTAGTATCTGAATCAGTGCGTCTCCCTCTCTCACTCTTTCTCTATATATATATATATATACATATATAAATGCTGCTCACATTTTTGCTGACATGTTGCTTCCTGTCCGGCTGGACATAAAAAATCGCTGCACTAATTTGATTTTAGCCATTTCCAACCAAATTTGCACAAGCAGCTACTTTTTGCTTAAGCTGCTTTCTTTCCAACAATTGTCTGAGTATACAGGGTGTCCTTTCTGGGTGTGCTTTGTGTACTTAAGCGCAATGACGTTAATTGCGGCCAGCATGATTGTAATGCCATACCAAACAAAAAGCCTCGCAGGGGAGGATTCTCAGCAGAACGTGACATGTCCACTGATTGGCCTAATACCTTCATTTGGACGCTAGCAAATGCCAGAAAAGGGTTTACAACCCCACGCTGCTGTTATTCATTGTATTTCAATTAAGTCAAATGGCGCACATCTTAGCTATCACAAAAATTAAACAACTTTTAATATTTCAATAATTTAAATGATTTTATATTAATTACAAAAAAAATTATATAGGAAATGTAAAAAAAATATTGCTGGTATTGGTATTGTAATGGAATCCAAATATTTATTATTTATTTTGTATTTAAAAAATAATCAGAATAACCATATTCATATTTATTCTTATATATATGTATTTGTTAAAATACTTGTAATGAAACATTCAAACTATAAATTTGTGCTATTAGAAATAAAGGATATCTAAAATTACAGGTAGTAGACTTTTCTCATTGCAAAAATAATCTAAAACTTGTATTTTTTTTCAATAATATTCCATATTCTTCGGCATTCTTCAGAAAATTCATAAAGTTCATCTACAAACTAGAGCATTCGTTCAGTCGTTGTTTACCACTTGACTCAGATATTAAGCCTCAATTCGTGTTCTGCCATTGCAGTAATACAACTATGCGCATCTATTTGACATGTTGTAAGTTGGACATTGACCGACCATCTGTTTGTGTTTGAGTTTATGTGTGAGTGTGTGCGTGCCTGTGGTTGGGTGAAAGTACGCGTGTGGGCACTCTATTGACGCATTATGTTGCCTACTTTCGTGCGCAGGCAACCGCAGAGCGACAGACAAATACACACACACACCTACACACCCACACACACGGATGTGCCTGTGCAACAGCAAAAGGCATTACTTGAGCTACTTATTTGTTGGTTAAATAGGGCTAGGGCATACTTATGCTTTAACAACTTGTTGGCCGCCCTTGCGAAATATGTTAATTGCCGTCTGCAATTGCCAAAAGGCCTAAAACAGCTGTCCCCAAAAAAACATTTTGTTGTCAGTTATTAAGTAGCGCATTTAATGCTCGGACAACCAGGGCACACAGCCTGGCATTAAATGTCACACAATTTACATAAAATTGCTGGACAGGCATCCATCGAGAGGACTGAGTCACGCAGAGGTGGCAGCATTATCTAAAAGCAATTTATGCTACAAGTAAAACATTTACTTTACGGTTAAGCTAGTGGCAACATCATCTTATCCCACTCCTTTTAGCAACGCGCAATGCAACTTTATAGCTGGCGAGCAATTACCAACTAGAGACTTGCTAGAACAGGGACTGGGCAGGGGAACTTGGTATGGTATTGTCTATGTGCGGCAAGCTATAAAACCAAACTGTTTTTAGTTGACGCCGGCATTGATTGACCAGACAAGTGCAACGAATGGAGCTAAATAGCATCAGCATCAGCTGCAGCACTTCACAGACCCAAAGGACAGCGGTGGGGGAGCGGACTCATAGAAGCTGCAGCTGGAGCCAGCAAGGATGTCGACAACGTCTGCTGGCTGTCATGAATGATGCGCTTTTTCCTGTGACTGAGCAACAGGCCCCAAACCCCAAGCCCCAACACAAACAATAACTATGTGCAGTAATTTATTGCACTAAAACACATACCGATAGAGAGGGTCGGTGGGAGAGAGAGAGAGAAGTAGAGAGAAATTGATAGAAAGAGAGAGGGAATGCGAGTGGCAATCCAAGCTATTAAATAAGAATTTTCGTTATTATGTCGCACTTTTGTTATTTTCGTGTCGTTTACTTCTTTGGGACTTTTAAATTTAGTAGTAAAAAGAATAGAAAACGTTCTTATAAAGATCTACTGCTAAGGCTTGTATAATATAACTAAATGCACGCATGTGTAAGCCGGCAGTTGAAAGCGTCATCAAATGTTGTCCTCTGTTTGCTTTTATCAGCTTAAAATATTTGTGCGTGTGTGCCTATTATTTGGCTTACGCGGCGTATGCGCAATCTTCCACTTTGCCTAAGAGACGCACCATTTCATGCATTCGCCTGTTTCTCTCTGTTTTACAGCCGCCTCATTGGCAATCCCATTAAGGAATTATCTGGCGAAACATTTATGCACAACACACACCTGGAGGCACTGTAAGTAAAGAGAAAAGCTTGGGGCTATATTTGGGGAGCAGTCATACGCCCTTTGTGGCTAAGAATTAACTTGGATTTATGTTGTGAATATGATATAAGTAGAGCCTTATCACGGAATTGAAACGATGCTTTAAAATTTAAACTCATAGGGAACTTTAATTCACAATAAAAATAGATACATTAACAAAATATGAAAACTAAAAAAAAATTCAAATATATTTATTCATTTTTGTACACATGCATTAAAAACAAAATATATTTTTTTAGTAATAATAAATGGAGAAAATAGTATTAATAAAAGTATTTAAAATTATATATTGAAGTACAAAATTTCATATCTTAATATAAAGTTTTTTTCATATTTTGTTCCTTGAACAGCTCCCTGGCTTACATGCCGCTGCACATAGACCGCAATTTGATTAATTCGCTGAACGTGTCCTTTTTGAATCTGACAGGCATCGAGTTCGAGCGCATTGACTTTGATGCACTCAACAGGATGCCCAATCTGAAGTACATAGTGTTTCATCGCTTCTACTTTTGCTCTATGACGCCCCATGTGCTGATGTGCAAGCCCAAAACGGATGGCGTCAGCTCGTTTAAGGATCTGCTGAGCAAGCCCTTGCTGCGTCACACCACCTGGTTCATGGCAACGCTCTCCATAGCGGGCAATCTGATGGTGCTCTGGGGTCGTTTCATCTATCGCGATGAGAATGTGGCGGTGACCATGGTCATCAGGAATCTAGCACTAGCCGATATGCTAATGGGTTTCTATCTGCTCATTCTTGGAGTGCAAGATTTTCGTTATAGGGACGAATACCATATGTATGTGCAGGATTCTTATATATGTATATATACAAATTAAATTTCGAAAATCTCTTTTTAGGGTGGCTCGCGATTGGCTGAAATCGTGGCAGTGCAAGGCAATTGGAACGCTGGCTGTTAGCTCCTCGGAGGTATCCATGCTTATATTGGCGTTCATGTCGCTAGAACGATTTCTGCTCATAGCGGATCCATTTCGTGGCCATCGCGCGATCAGCGTGCGCATCATTTACTTCTCGCTGTTGTGCATTTGGGTTACAGGTGTGGGCCTAGCTGTGACACCCCTTGTAATCTGGTACTCCAGTAGTCAGTTCTACGGCACTCACTCTGGCACCTGTTTCCCACTGTTCATTCACGAGGCATATCCTTTGGGTTGGCAGTACTCGGCTTTTGTCTTTCTTGGCGTTAATTTGCTGCTCCTTGTGATGATTGCATTGCTCTATACGGCGCTGTTGATC
This sequence comes from Drosophila borborema, assembly GCA_030914335.1. NCBI lineage: Eukaryota > Metazoa > Arthropoda > Insecta > Diptera > Drosophilidae > Drosophila > Drosophila borborema. Next base: position 11,034,045 of record JAUESP010000306.1, read on the forward strand.
TCCATTTGGCGTACGCGCAGTGCCACGCCACTTTCGCTGCTGGACTGTGAATTTGCGGTGCGTTTCTTTTTCATCGTGCTAACCGATGTGATGTGCTGGGCACCGATTATAGCGATGAAGATCTGGGTGTTCTTCAAGTACAACATCTCCGATGATATCTATGCTTGGCTGGTCGTCTTCATATTGCCTCTTAATTCGGCAGTCAATCCGCTGCTTTATACCTTCACTACGCCCAAGTATCGTAATCAAATCCTGTTGCGTGGCTGGAAGAAGATAACGTCACGCAAGCGAATGGAGACGGGACATGGTAATGTGGCCAACACCACCACGGGCACTGCGACGGGCTCTTCATGAAATCCGGATGAATATACAACAGCCCCAGGCATAAACACTATGCCGCTGGCTCTGACGCTGAGCCACTGAATAATAGCTCCTTCCTTATGATGTGTCTATACTCTAATAATATGATATATATGTATATATATATATTTATATGTATCTATATGTCTAAATGTGCAACCAAGTCATTGTTAACCAACTCAACGCAAACGTCAAAATACATTCAATGTGATATTTGTAGGAAAATGAGTGAACTTAGTATTTAACTGCCGGCAGGTGAAGACTTGAATCATCAGTTTTTAATTGGCTTTAGCTGTCATTAGTTACAGCATTAATAGGACTGTGTTCCTCCTTCTCTTCCTGTTGCTGCTGCAGCTGCTTTGCGCCGAGCTTGGCCAGGACACGCTTCGAGCGCATTATATGAAATTTGCGCATGGTCTCTAGCTGCTCCAATGTCAGTTGCATGTTGTGTTTGCGTTGTGCGTGCAGACGCAATCTGCATGAAATGGAAAGAGTTTAAAATTAGTTAGATGGACAGGGAGGAGCTCATTATACATACTTATAACGAGCCGGAAATCCTTGGTGACAGATATTGCACTCGAAAGGCATTTCGGTGTGGGTGCACTCATGATTGCGCAGTGCTGATGACGAGGTGAACAGTTTGCCACAGCTGACAAATTCACACTGGAATCGTGCGCTGCTATGCTTCACCTGCTGATGTACGTTCAGGTGGGAGCGTTGCGCAAACTTTCGATCGCACTGATCGCAATCGAATGGAAAGTAACCATTGTGATAGCGCATATGTATTTCAAGACCTTTGGCTATGGCAAACACCTTGCCACAGATGCTGCACATCCTGCCGGACTTCTTGTGCTGCGTATCCACGTGAACTTTGAGCGCCTGCTTAGTCAGATAAAATCGATCGCAAGCATTGCACTGGAAATGTGGACGATCCGAAAGATGTATTAGCTGATGCTTCAACATATGGGAATGATTGCGGAATACTTTCTTGCAGACTTGACAGTTGAATAAACCTGAAACCCGTTGTCGGGGTACAACATTGTGAACATTCGTGGAAACTACTGTTGGAGCAGAGTCTAGAGTATCCAATTCACTGGATGATTGCTCGGCCAGCGACTCCTCCACTCCATTTAACATATCCCCCGCTGCTGGCATTACATCGAACACTTCCTCATTGTTATATTCTTCGGTCTGATCAGCGTTTTCGGCTTCGCTCTCCACAATGGATTGCATATTTTGTAGCTGTTTGTTCGCGATTGCAGCCTTTTTATGAAAGTCATATGCCCATTGTAATTCAACGCCACAGTGCTTACATAATGTATGGGGTTCATCTTCCCCGCATTCTCGAAGATTATCCTTTGTGCATATTTCATAGCAATCGTAATATGTTCGCTGAGCTTCCTCGTCATATATGAGATTCATATCTAGCATCTGACCACGATGTGGCTGGGCAAAGCAAATACGACAGCATTTGCTTAAATCTTCAATTACAATTTCAGCAATAGAGACACTCATTTGGATTTTAAAGTAAAACCACAGAGCGGGTTTGTAAGTGGTTTGAAGTCTATAAACAAACTTTGCGGCAAAGCCGACCAAACACAGCACAAGTAGAGATGTGAAAAGTGAAAAGCTAAAGAAATTTAGAAAAATAAATATCGATAGATATATATCGAATCATGTCCACTACAACTCATTGCATGAACGTATACAAAAGAAACGACTAACTGGATAATAAGGCGTAATATAAAAATTACTAGTATTCACTTATTTGTGTAACTATTTTTTAATATATGTAAAGTACTTAACGAGACTTTAAAGACTTTGTAGCTATCATTGATTTCGTTCACTTCCGATGACTGTAAGCAACTTTGTTTTTACGTGTGGTAACACTGGCACCGGCTTATGTTTTGACATTCAATTGGCGATTTAAATCCTCGTTCAGTCACCGAAGAAGCATTATGGATATTGGGCCTATTACAACTTTAACCCCTGATTTGGAACATCCAGACGATGCCCAATACATATGGTTACCCATTTTGGTGCTGGTGGGAGTAGCTTTGCTCGCTGGTTTGGTAAACTTCGTTTTAATTTTGTTATCTCTTCTGTATCTGTTATTTGTACAACTGCGGTTTCCCTATTTGCATACACACATATTTGATTCAACCAATTGCTTTAAGGTATATTTCATGTCACGAAGCCGCCGTCCATTCAATTTGATATGCTTCAAGCGCCGTAATGCCAGGCGTAATGGCTACGCAAATGTTGACGACGACTCGGATGTCTCCATGGCTGGGGCAGACGAACCAAATGCAATTACAAGTCTTCTCGATGCACGCTTGCATATAGAACCTGTGAGTAACTAATTACTTAATTGTATTTAAGTTGTACATTAACTATACATATATTTAGCTACAGCGTACGGGGAGCTATGCTCAATCAAATCAAGTGCATCTGGATGCAAATGATATTGCGTTGCGTGTCTAATTAGTAGAAAACATTTCAAAATGCACAAGAAAGAAAGACTAAGCACTAGCATATATTATATTGTATAAGCTTTCATTTTATTGTCTATGTTATCTGTTTGCCTTTGATATCATCTTAAAGTTATGTATAAATGTTCCACAGACTTTGTACATTTATTAAAAAATATGTGCCCATTTAAGCTGTTTAGTCAGCAGCATTTGCAGCGTTCAACAAACGCGTTGTTAGATCGTAAAAGCCAAAGAAAAAGGCCCCGCCCAGTGTTATCCAGAGCACGCGAGGCACAACGCCGGCAAACAACCTGGAATAAATATATAAATATATATATATATAAGAATAAATATTTATATTATATTAATATATATAAGCCTATTATTATGTACCCTCTTATGCCGCGTTCAATATAAATGCCATGCAGTACAGCTGGTATGCTGCGACGTCGCAACAGGCTCTCTCTATCAGCTAGCATTATTCTTGTTTTGACTACATCCAGCGGCGTCGTTAGCCCAGCCGCGATGCCGCCCGCAAGGGCGCCACAGAAAGCCACCGTTAAGGGTGACGACTCAAAGCCAGTCACTGGCGTCCATTGCAATTTAAAATATTCCCACAGTGGAAACTGTATAAAGCTGAAAGGAATTTCACGCATAATCGTCGAACCGAATCCACGATAGAGACCACGACGCAGGCCCTCGGTGCGATAGGCGCGGATAAGGATCTGCAGCGCTGTCTGATGCTGTTTGTGGCCCAAAAGAGTTTGGGAACGTTGCTTGGCAATTTCAACAGGTACACGAATAAGGCAGGCGAGCTATGTCAATTAGGAATTTATTAGAATAACAAATCTCCCTAGTCCATCTCTCTACTCACAACTTCGGCGCTGGACGCAGCTGACATATGCACATAAGGTGAATCTTTGGTGTTGCTTGCATAGCTTAGCAGTTGCTTTCCGCACTCGTAGGCGCAGAAGAATAAAGCGGCAGTTGGTGCACTGCCAGCAGCAGCTGGAGCCAATCCCTTGTAAATGCCGCGGAAGCCACCAGAGCGCCAGAAGCCCAACTCGCTTTGCAGCCGCGTCTTAACCGTATCAATGGGGAACAGTGCTATATCCACAACAAATCCTGCCACGCCACCAGCCTAAAGAACACCAATATAAACACATAAATACATAACGAATTGAATTTAATTCAATTGGAAACTTACGACGAGCGCGTGCAGAAATGTGATCTTTGAGACCGGCTCCTGCATATCGATTTGCGCCGGAAGTGCGGCGGGCGCTAGTTCCACTGCCATTTGTTTGTTCAATGTCTATAAATTGTTTATCCTATGACCACATGCTGCTGCACAGTTGTTTTTATTTAAAATCAAACTCCAAAGCATTTGGTTGTTAACGTAACAGCACTTTGGGGAAATAATAAAGCAGCACACCGAAGACTTTATACGCTACGAAATTCATAGTGGCTAAATTTATATTAATTTATTTTAGGAATAAATATATAGATCATACTGTTTTAGTTAAACAAAAATAAACTTGGTTTTGGATTAAAAATTCAAAATTTTTTATTTTTAGCTATTTGCAAAGACGCGAACGTAAGAGTTGCAAACTTAATGAGAGGAGCAGAATTCCCTACATACTTGTGCCAGTGCTGCCAGTCGATAACTTATTTGTTTACACATCGATAGTTTTGAAATTTTTGTGTTATCGAAAAAAATATCGCTTTATAAACATATGATTTCGCGTTTTGGCCGTGGCTACAGAAATCAAATAAGAAAAGGGTTGATCAGCATTGCAAGGGGCACTTGTAAAATATTATAACGAAATATGGCTATCCGATTGACACAAAAACTGTTGCAAGCCCAGGTGCCCTTCCTAACACGCGTAAGTTACAATGAACAGTGCAGATGCACTTGTTGGCCAACAAAGCGGTTGGCAATTGAAAATTACATAATGCGTTGAGACCAGAGTGTGGATATAAAATCAAATATAAATTTAATTTAATATGCTATTCACAGGGATATCCACTTCTCGTGACTAAGGAGAAAACTGAAGACGTGGCACACACGAAATCTGCTTTGCAAAAGAAAGTAACGGTAGGTTTTTGAGGTTATACAAATTGTGTATATATATATTAGTAAATGCATTCGATGCTACTCTTCCAATAGGACACTGATATACCATCGGCGCAATACGGTGGCCGTCATGGGGTTACTATGCTGCCTGGCGGCGGAATTGGACCCGAATTGATGGGCTATGTTCGTGAGATCTTTAGATATTGTGGTGCTCCCATTGATTTTGAAGTAATTGACATTGATCCCTCTACCGAGGGAAATGATGATCTGGAATATGCGATTACATCCATCAAGCGTAATGGCGTTGCCCTCAAGGGTAACATTGAAACGAAGTCGCAAAGCTTAAGCGAAGTCTCCCGCAATGTGGCTATCCGCAATGAGCTCGATCTCTATGTGAATGTAGTGCACTGTAAGTCATATCCAGGCATTCCCGCACGCCACAAGGACGTCGATGTTGTGCTCATCCGCCAGAATACGGATGGAGAGTATGCCATGTTGGAGCATGAGTCTGTGCGAGGCGTGGTGGAGAGCATGAAGGTGGTGACTGTGGATAATGCCGAGCGTGTGGCACGCTATGCCTTCGAATATGCGCGCCAGAACAATCGCAAGCGTGTGACGACCATCCACAAGGCAAACATCATGAAGCTTTCGGACGGTTTGTTCTTGGAGGTGGCTAATCGTGTGCACAAAGATTATCCGGAGCTGGAGCACAATAACATGATTATCGACAACACTTGCATGCAAGCTGTGTCGAATCCCCATCAGTTCGATGTCATGAATATGACAAACTTGTATGGCACAATTGTGTCGAACGTGATTTGTGGACTGATTGGCGGCGCTGGCCTCATCTCTGGACGCAACTACGGCGATCACGTGAGCTCCATATATAGAGTTGTGTAGTTATAAAACTAGTAATGTTATTTGCTTTTAGTATGCTATCTTTGAGCCTGGCACCCGTAACACAGGAACTGCCATTGCCGGCAAGAATATAGCCAATCCCGTGGCCATGATCAATGCGAGCATTGATATGTTGAATCATTTGGGTCACAAGGAGCATGCGCAGGTTATCTATGACGCTACCTACCAGACGATTGTTAACGATGCTATTCGCACGCCAGGTCTGTTGAGCGGGGATCAAATCTGTGTAAACATTACATTAGCCACAGACGTGATTTAGTCTCAATGAAATTCATGTTTAATTTATATATATATATATATTTATTTACATTGTTTTCTTGCAGATCTCGGCGGCAATCACAGCAGCACCGATGTGGTTGAAAACATCCTCAAGATTTTGAGTGCCAAGCGTGTGAATTGGTAAAATGATTAACTTGCATTAAATATTTAAGCATATTTTTTGTGCGAGTGATGCTCGTTTCCGTTGGCGTTCTTTTATTGCTCTATTTAGTTTTATGGCGGTTATACATAACATATTTGTGTACCATCTATTCGCTTGTCCTCTTTACTTCATTGTTACACAGTCTGTCGATATTTTATTTTGTATTATATAAGTATTTCGTGCTCTTTTGTATTATTTTTCCCACTTCAACTTGAACAGAACTGTAAGTGTTATAAATAAGTTTGCTACCCGTTCCTGTTAAAACTGTTATAATGCCAAATTGTGCCTAACCCCCAAACAAAAACACACCTAATTTACTAATTTTATAACAAACTTAATTTTTCTTGATTCTGTTTTGGTTTTTTACCATTTGTAAGTAGTACTTCCCGTAGTGCCCACAACACAAACACACACATACACCTCTGAAACACTATCCGTCAACAATATTTTATTTTCCTTTCTGAATGTATATCAAGAAATATTATAAGTACAAATCTAACCGACGTATTTACATCTATTTTTCTACTCCCCAAACAAAAAACAATCAAATATCCATGCTTAACCGTTCCACAGGCCACATGGAAACTTTTTCAGCCAGTCTTAGGCACCCTATCTGCATACGAAAGCCAAAAGCCCTACTAAACAGCAATAATAATAATAAAACAATAAATAAAATAATATAATAAATTTCATATTAACCCACAACTAAGCCAATCAGAGCCAGCAACAATTGTTAAGAAATATTTCACCTTCAAAGCCAATCCATAAAGCGTTTATTGTGATGTCAATAAATATTGTTAGAAGCAATCCATTTATTTATTTAATGTGGTCAAAATATTTGCGCTGCTTTACCAATTACAAAAAAAATCTCCCCGCCCCGGCTATGTGTTATGTGTTCTGTGCACCTCCGATGCTCAGTGTTATACTGCAGGTAATATGAATTTCAATTGAGAAACATTCTAAAATATAGTAAGCTTATTTGATCTGCAATTCTCTAATTCATCTCGTTTCCTCTACTTCACAGAGCTTCTTTCGACCCGGCAATGCGTTGAACAACGTTGACTCTTTAAATTTTGTTGATCCATTAGGCAAAAGTACAATCCTGAAGTAAAAACAAAAACAAACCAAAAAACTCCTTCATGCTATATTGTCAAGTTTCGAAAATGTACAGTGAAGCCATAGAATTTTATATTATAGACACGACTATTAGAGTATAAAATTAAATTCAAGCAAAATGTATTATTCTGTTCGAATATTTATTAAATAATTGAAAAAAATCTATATAGTCTTTTATTTGGGGACAAAATATAGAATTGTTACTTACACCAATGGCGTATAACAAATAATTCTACGTTTCAAATTATTTTTATATTTTTGTTTCAGAAATATCTGAAGTTTAGCTAAACGTATAATCCAATAAGAAGTATAAAAGAACTGATGCATATTCAATTGATTTGAATATTGTTTTTTTTTTTTTTAATGGAACAGCTTTATATAAATTTGGATAATATACAAAGTATGCATACCCAAATTTATACGCTTGGTAGATGAGGGCTAATGGAACACCAACCTGGATTAGGTATGAAGGTCACCTATTGATGTCTGGCTGTTCTGTTAAATATATAGCTAATGCTAGAAAATGGGTTAAGAACTGCACATATATTTTTATATTAATACAAACACAAGAGCAATTGCTAATTTCGGTCACTTTATATCAGAATTGTGTTTTTATTTAACCTTAAAAAAAAGTCGACAAATATATCAGTGGACCTTCACAGAGACAGTTGCACCGCTTAGAAACGCAGCTTCTGGAAGAACCACTTGTTCTTGCCCTCCTTGTATACCGACTCGAATTTGACACGAGTCTGGAAACGATGCGTCTTGCGCTTGACGGGATCCTTCAGATCCTTGGGCGACAATTTCTCGAAGCTGATGTCGTGCGCTGTGTAGCGGGTGGGCATCAGATGATTGTAGTTCAAGCTCTTCAGGAAGGGCTTGATCTTGGACTTCTTCTTCAACTTGTTCTTGCCCATCTTCTTGGTCACCTTGCGAGGGTACCTGTCGATGCCGGCAACGAGCGCATGACCGAAGGGCTTTTCCGGCGTACCATCATCGGAAGTCTTCACAATGATAGCCTTGCGGCCGGCGTAACGTCCACTAAGGACGATTACAATCTTGCCCTGTTTCATAATTTTCCTCATCTTGGCGGCTGTGCGTGTTCAACAATTTTGTTGTTGTTGGTGATGATAGTCGGCAGCGACGTCGACGGCAGCATCGAGCGTACATGCAAAGTAAATATAAAAGAAATGCAAAAAATTAGCACAAAATCACTTATTCGTTTTCAGTTACACTTTCTGTAATAAGTTGTCATCCAATTATTTACACTAGCAATTGAGGTTTATAAAAATTCTACTTTGTTATGATTTTCTGTTTTGGCAATTCATTTTCTTGGTAATATTCATTTGACACTTTAACAATATTAATATGTTGGCCTGGGGTACACAATTATCAGTGCTTTAACGCTTCTTATATACGGCGTTGCTTGATAAATACACAAAATTTATACAATTTTATTTTATGCTTAGTTTTTACGCGAACTTACAGGTCTGTTCGCTGACCGGAAAAGAAAGAAAAGATTGACAGATACTTTGACAGCTGGTAGCACCGTTGGAGTTGCCACACTGTACGCAAATATCTTTGGCATCAGTCTGGTAGCGCTATACAAAAAACGCGGGAATTCATACTCAACAGTTGGTGAACAGTTGATTTGTTCAAAACATTAAACTGGTTCTCTAATTCAATTTCATAGAAATCTACACCGATTTCTACGGTGTAATTATTTATTATATTTCTACAAAAACACAAGACATACATAAATGAATAAATTAAAAATAAAAACTTAAGTAGATTTTATTAGAATTAACCACTTGTTATTTATTATGCATCCGTATGTAGATATGTTTGCACACAATCAGTTACGATAGACCATTATTACGCTAACCTTATCCAAGCGGTTTTTAATGTCATAGCGACTTCCTGAAATCAATCCCAAATTGAATATGAAAGTAGAAAGATGAAAAATAAAAAATTGAATAATTGAAATGCTCACCCGTCTGAATTTCTATAATGTCGCCCGTGTACAATATATTATGGCAGGTTACCTCTGACTTCGGTCTAATTATATCAAACTCAAAGCTACCATGAAGAGCCACAAAGCGCTAAGGTTAAAATTAAGTATGAATAATTTGTTTGTGAATTATTTGGGTATAGTATAACGAACCAATGTGTTGGTCTTAGCGCGTTTCATTCCCCGCTGCTGCAGTGGCTGGAAACGCATATAGCCCATAGAATAGCGATCCTCAGTGTGATAAAAGGCATACTCAATCCCATCAATATTCGAAAAGTGCAAATTGGCTGCGCGTGCTGCAAGCAAAAAATACAAAATTCAGACATATTTCTGTAGATTGATAGATAGTTCGTTATATCAAGAACCTACAAACACTCATGGAATCACTCATTGGCTCGCAAGCATCGGTACTATCTGGTGGCATCTCACTTTTACCGCATAGCCAAGAGATTAGAGTTTCCGATGACGGTTCGTACGACTGATTGGAAAGTGGAGAAGCTCTCTCCAGGTCAGGTATCAGTATCGCGTCCTTTTCTCTTTCCTCCACTACTTGTTCAACTTCAGTTGCAGCTGGAAGCTGCTTGTCCTCCTTCTGCTTATCTTTTGTTTCTCTAGTTGGCTCACATTCGGGCGGCGCCTTTTTTCTGCGTTCCCGGTTTTTGGGCACAACCGTGGGTTCAACTACGTTCAGTGCCGTCTCTGTCTCCGGCTCAGCGGGCTCATTTTCTTCTAATATGTAGCTAAGTCTGGAGATACCTGAAATGGCATCAGAATTGTTTAACTCATCGTTCTGATGTTGCTCCTGATCCTGTTGTTTTTGCTGTTGTTTCGTGCGTTTATTCCTAGATGGAACAGGTACACTGTGGGGCGTGCTGCTAGACAGCGGAGGTTTGTTTATCATGGAACTGCCTCCATCGGCAGTTGAAGCGGCTCTCTTTTTCGACTTCTTGGACGCTGGCTTCTTGGGTGGGTCTATCAATTTGCGCATAAATTGGAAGGGATCGTTTACACTGTGCACCCAAGTGTTGCACAACGGCACTTGACCCCGTTTGGAGCGGCGAACGCCAGCTGAAGAAATTAAGTATATATTAAGGGGTTGCGCCTAGTCATTTCGTAGTGTTTTACTTACTTGAGTTGGCTTCGTCTTTATTCGGCGGTAGCGTTGCGTCACCTACCGTAATGCGTAGGATACTTAGTTGTCTCTCTAACCGACTCTTTCTATTAGCTTTGCTTCGAGGTGCTGGACCTGTTGGCTTCTTGAAGACATTTTCTGGTGCTGCTTGTTCTGAACGCTGCATAGGCTCGTCTTGCTTATTCATCTCCTGTTGATGCATCTTTTGTTGCTCCAGCTGCTGTTTCTCGTTTAGCGATTGATCTTTCTTTTTCCGTTTGAGCTTAGACTGCTCTCTTTCCTCTCGCAGTTGTTCTATTTCTGGCTCCTCTTCCAATATTTGCCCCATCAGAAGATTTTCTTGTTGCTGTTTCTCTCTAAGCTGTTCCTCTTCCTGTAGTTTGTCGTCTTCCAGCTGTTTTTTCTGCTGTTCTCTGAGTTGATTCTCTTGTTGCTTCCTCTGTTCATTTTCTATTTGTTCCTTTTCATGTATATCCAACTGATCTCTTTGCTGTCTTTTTTTCTCCTCTTCTTGCTTCTGCTTATTCACGTTTTCCAGTTGCTGTTTCTCTCGCAATTCCTTTTCTTGTTGTTCCGTATTTTGATTTTCTTCCATCTGTTGCAGTTCCGCCTGTACCTCTTTTTCTTGATTCTCCTTTCGTTCATGTTCTTTCTTCTCTTGTTTTTTCAGCCGGCTGCTTGTTCTCAGTCTCATAGACTCTTGAGCGAATATGCTGGTGCTTGGTTGCTCTTCAGTTATAATCTCCTCATTATAACCGTCTCCTATAAACGAATAAACCTGTTGTGTTTCATTGCCGAATTGGGCCGGCGGCAAGATTTGTTGCTCTTGCTGCTGGTTCTCTACATTCGCGTCTACTTGACGCTCCACCCGCTTTTCCCGCTGCCTCGACTTGGATCTGCGAAATTGTGCGGGTGGCGTGCACACCGTTAGCAATTCATCCTCACTCTGTTGAGAATTAATTTTTAAATAATTATTTATGTAATTGATTGATTCAGCACACTTACTATTGGCGGCTCACGATGCCTGGACCGTAATCGACGGGTCTTCTGCTGCGGCAGCACTGAAGTGTCCCTGAAGTCAGCAGGAGGTGCCGCTGGCGACATCGATGACAGCTCAATGGTTTGCTATGAGTGAAGAGTTCGAGTTTATATAATAATTATATTGAAAAATCAAAACTTTACCCTGACGATTTCACGGCGACTGATGTGCGAGCGTTCTTCGTGCAGCCTGAAATTATTCTGTTCCAACAAGGCACTGTCCCTAAAGTCCATTGGAGGTGCCGCTGGTGACTGCACAAATGACCCTGCAGGCATTGTTTCATCCTGGGACATAGGTACAGCTGTGAAGGGTATGCCCTGCTCGCTTGGCTCTTCCAGATTACGCCGCAATATTTCCCATTCGATATGCTTATCCAACAGCAGCTGTTCCTTCTCCTGCTCTGTGGTCTGCTGTCGACGACCATTCAATGGCCGCTGTCTGTTCAATGAGTTCCGTTTCCGCAAATCTAAGATCTCGTAATTGCTCATGCGCGCCAGCTCGTAGGCAAACTGCTCGCCATTGATAGCCGGCTGCGATGGCTTATTGAGCACCGTTTGGCGTGGTTTGCATTTATCGCGTTTGTGTGAATCTCTTGAGCGTGACCGATGTAAGTCGAGCAGCTGAATGGAGTTGTCCACGCGTTGCTCACGACTTCGTAAGCTCCGTTGCCTATTGTTGTTGTCTGGAGGAGCTGCCAAATTTAAGGGAGCTCGACTTGACTGTCTATCTTCATCGCTATCATCGTCCGTCATGATTTCCTGCAACTTCTGCACTACATTCGGGGTGCAGGAGGTTTGAATGCTCCGACTGGCCACTGATGGAGCTGGGTTCACTTGAACAGCTGCATCCACTGGTGCTGTTACAGTAGCTGGCTGAGTATTAACTGGCAGCATCGAGCTGATGGGCACAACCATAAAGGGTGCCACCAAAGTGTTATTGGGCAAATTTTGTAGCATAGGCTGTGATTGCGTTTCAGGCACAATATATTCCGGATTTGGTTGTGTATGCGATAAAGAACGGACCGGCGTATTAGGTGCTAATATCTTTAGTCGGGCTGCCGACAATTCAGCCTGCTCTCTATATTGTGCAAGACGACTTCGTGTCTGTCTGAGCGGTGAATTTGATATGGAGACGTTTTGGCTGCATTTTCTCGAGGGAGACAACAGCAGTTGTCCAGGCTCGGGGCCCATTTCTATGGTGTATGTGCGTCGCTTACTGTTGACATCGGGCGATGAAGAACGTTGTGATGTCAGCATCATGGAGTGCTGAGAGTTGGATACCTGTGAAAACTGCTCATCGCGTTGTTCTTTCCGTAACTTTTCTTGTGACGGCTGTTGAGACTTGGGTGTATCGTTATTCTCTAAGACTGGTGTGCTGCTGACGGGCGGCTCCTGTTAAGGTATATTCATTAATTGCTCTCAAACTTTAAAGGAATAACAGTTGGACTTACAAAATTTGAGCTGAGTTTCGATAAATTATTAAATTCCTTTAGCAAATCGCGACGGCCACAGCTTCGTGAGCGTCTTTGTATGGCCACACGACGAAGGCGATCCGAGCCAGGTACATGAATCCCGCTGCGTCGCGATAGAGATCTCCGCGGTGAAGTCAGACTAAGGCCAGATGTAGAGGCAATAGACGTTGGACACCCATTAATAGGTGTAGGCGATGTAGGTACAGTAATTTGTTGTTGCACAGTTGCACCTTCTGTTTCTCTTTTTAGATCTAGTGGAGCTGTGGCTTGGTTGGTTATTTCTCGTAGGGGCTGCTCCTTGTGTGCGGCTGCAATCGCATCTTTTGGAGCTGTTGATGGCAGCTTAGGAGGCAGTTTTATCAAATCAACATCAAAATCAAAGGACATGTCCGCATCGCACATTAGTAAAGGGCCATTGTTAGCCGGTTTTGGTGCTGTCTTGAGTTTAAGAAAAGCCGTCAGCCGATCCGCGTAGGTTTCGCTCTCGTTCAAAATGTCCTCTAGTTCGCGCATTGTATTGTCACTGACTTTGGGCCTGAAAGTAAATTAATATTTTAGGTTTTTCTTTATTTTGAAATGGGATTTTCTCACATTTTGCAGGATATATTTTATATTAATGAGGTTTAGTTTACTTTTCTCTACGCGTTTCAAAATCTTGGAATATATACAACGAAAATGATGCGCGCATTTCTGAAATGCCGTTTTGCAACACTGAAAACGCTTGGGAATATTTTATTTCGATATAATGCTGTCAGAATGATTAATATTTCGATAGCAGTGCTCCCACATAGCTATGCTTCCTTAAATTTCCTTTTAGACTCTTCTAGTATTTGCCATTATTTTCAAATAATTAAAATGCACTTACACAAACATTGATTAAAGATCCGGGCTATATTGTATCATATCAAATATGGTTAGTGATTGTATGCAGTCAGCGATACGGCAACACCACACTGACGGCTACGCGTTCACTATACAGAACAGTTGACCACCTCATGTTTTAAATTAATGTCAATTTGATAACAAAATATATAATTTTATTAATAGCTATCTTTTTTACAAAATTACTATACTATTCATTGCAATTAATGTTCTATTATTATTTCCATTTTTTTTTTTTTTTTAGTTTTGAATAGAAATGCTCAGTTCTACGTCTTCTTTTTTATAATCTTAAAAGTATTCCGTCGGTTAATGACATAGCTGAGGGCAGCAGCGATTGTTGTTGCGCCCGTTAAATACCAAAGTCCATGTAAGGCCGGGTGATCTGTTTTAGTTAAATATAAGACTATTAATTTAATTAACTAGAATTTTATTTATCCATACCGATATAATTCCATATAGGAGCGCCCAAACTAATGCCAATTGTGGCCAACTGCACACCTGTGTTTACCTTGCTGATGAACGTTGGTTCCAATTGGGCGGTCACATGGGTGGCGTCAAAGTAGCGTGAAAACGTTTTCTGAAAAGAATTGGTTTGATTGTTAAATATCGGGCTTCAATGGTATATGTATACATATGTATACTTACTGGTGGTGGAAGACTAATATAGCGTATAACAAAGCCAGCGGCAATTAGGAACACATCACGAAATACAACAACACCAGTTAGCCACATGGGCATCAGCTCGCTGTAACACAAGGATATAACCAAGGATCCCATAAGCAATTTATCGGCCATCGGATCTAGAAAGGAGCCCGCCTTGCTTGCCTGGGAAGGCCAGCGACGCGCAATCTGACCATCGAGCTGGAAAATAATAAATAATTGATAATCGTGATATTTATGTCAGATAATGTTGAATACACACCAGATCTGTGATGCCGGCGACGACGAGCAGACTCATACCTAGCGTATAGTCGCCCTGCACGATAACGTAGCCAATATAGGGCGAGAGTATCGCACGACTCACGGTCAGCATATTAGGTATGGTCATGATGTTTTCGCGCTCCTCGCGAATCTCAACAATCTTCTCCCTCACACGCTCTTGCACCTTATGACGAGCCTCACGTATATCATCTACCAGGAAGTTTTTGCGCTCAATAAACTCGGCACGCTGCTTATCGATGACGCCCTGGAGCAAATCCCTGCCTTGGAGTGTACGCAGATGGAGCGATTGCTTTTTGGCGTCCGCATATAGCCGCAGTCTTGCCACATCCCAATTGCGCCGCTGATTGATATCCAAAAAAGATATGCGAATGAAACCGGTAGCAGCCACATATCTATTTAGGCAGTTAACAAAACTACTGCCTCCAACGCCGAGCACATGCTTCAATGTGGTTGCGGCTCCATGATGTAGGCCGCCAGCACTGAGCGGACGGTTCATTTGCCGAAACACAATGGCGGGCAGCATTTTGTTGGCTTGTCGGTTAACAATTCAACAAATTGAACGGAATTACGATATGCATGAACTGCAAAAAAAAAAGAATAAAACTTGTGTTTATATTTGTCCGGCCTTGAATGAGGCAATTGAATGACACTACGTATTTGATCCATACCATTTGTTGTCTGCGGGCAACCTAAGTAGGTGGTGGGTACAAACACAGCTAGTGTGCACGTATTACTGGTCAAAAATTACATTAAATAAAATTTTTAACAATAATTTAATCAATCAAATGTTTTTATTACACAAGCGGAAGGTTGCCACGTTATTTACAAGTGCTGCCATCTGCCTGTCGTATCTTACAGTGGCGTGGCAGCACTACGATAAAATTGTGTGCCAATTGGCGCGCACATTTAAAATGACAGAGAACATTTTTATTTTTATATTGAAGCATATTGCGTTTTACATTTTTTTGCTATGCATATTTTATATAACTAAGCAGATATAAAGGTCAGGAAAAAAGTAAAAAGAACAGGCATGCATATTAAATGTAATTTTTTTGGTTTAAAATGTTTTCACTCAGTGGACACCACAGTTGGCGCAGTTAATTGTCCTTCTCAGTCATTTAATTGGATTAAATTTAATTATGCTCTCAGTTACCAAAAGAGCCACAGAGCAAAAGCAAGCTTCTTGAATATGCAAATGAATTCTCTGTAAATGTTTATTACATTATATAAACTTAAATATCTGCCATGGCCAAGGTTATGGCCTTCGCCTTAGCGCCTGTGCTACCGCAGCTAATGAATTAAGTGAAAGTAGCACGAAAAATCTGAACGCTGTTAATTAGTACCAATAAGGACTCCACTGGAAATATTTAAATAGCATCAGGCGGTTGTTTTACTCTCAATGCACACACATATGAAATGTGTTACAGCAAAGCAAATATAGCACGTTGAAAATTTAAAATGCAGCTGCATCCTTGTACATTTTGCTCAATTAAAAATCAGACAGCATCACTGAAATGACATCCATTAAATATTAACACAATATGGCATCACCGTTGGTGCTGTTTCCGCTCATGACACGCTTCTGGCTGCCTTTTAAGTTCATAATTACAAGGACAAGGCGACAAAAGTATAATGCCAAAAGAAATTGCATGCCTTGAGGCCTTGCCAGACAGTTGAGTAGCTCTCTCGCTCTAGCTGACCTCCACTAACGCCCTCGCCCACAACATTAAAAGGAAAGTGCAACAGCAACAGTAATAACTACAACTACAGCAGCAGCAACAACATTGTCATGTCGGCCATTATGTTGTGTGGACAAAAGCATGTTAATTTTTGACATCCCGTAATTTCAGCCACTGGCACTGAGCAGCTTGAAATCAGCTATTAACTCCAGTGAGTGAGTAAGAGAAGGAGCGTAAGAGATAGAGCAGCTTGGGTATATAGTATTTTAACTGGAAGCGTCGTGTACTCAAATTTATTAAGCATATATTAAAATGAAGTTTGTGAAACTAATTTAATGCTGTATGCTTTGAAGTTATTTGAAAATTATAAATTTTTATTTATATATGTATATGATATAGTCATTTATAAAATAATACGTTTTTATACTCTGTGTGTTTTGTGAATCTAGACATAAATACATTTTTTCACTATAGTCAGCAGAGATAGACTTTTAGGGTATATTGCACCTGGACTCGTGCTCTTTTCCATGTTATAAAAAGGCTTTGAAAATAGCTTTTTCCTTGTAAGAGCAATTTCCTGCCTTCTTTGTGTGCATAACTTTGACCGTTGATTGACTTAATTTTATTTTTATTTTAACAATTTTTGCCCGCTCCATTAATCAAAAGCAATTTGCCGGGCATTTCATTTTCAGTGGCTGTCACCTGCCAAGTTGGCGGAAATGTCAGCAACAGTAAAATGCCGCCATTTCGCATAGTCAATCTATATGTGTATGTGTGTGTTACTAATTAACTGTTTATATTAAGTGGCCATAAAGGCAGAGGTCACTGAGCACTTTAGTCTATTTTAATGTTGTCCCACAAATGGCGGGCGTGATCGGCTTGGGCAATGAGAAATGAGCATTAAGCATTGCCCATTGGTCATTAACCTGGCTGCCGTTTTGTGTCCTAAATGATTTACTTTAACGCTTTTAAGGCTTACCATAAAGCCAAAGTCTCTCCACTGCAACACATTTGCGTTTAATTAATTTAATTAAATACACTTTACTTTAGTCTGACATTCTCGGTAGTCGGCTTTCGACTGCATGGTTAATGCGGTCTTAGCCCAGCATAAATTCTGGCCAAGCCACATTTGCTGTAAAATATTTATAGCGTTAACTGGAAAATTGGTCAAGTGGCCTTTTAGAGTTATGTGGAAGAACAACTAAATCAAAAATCTGCTGCAAATTTAACTTGGCAATTTACTGAGCAAACTAAAGCTTTCGTCAGGTGTTTTTACGAACGCCCACACAAATCACAAACCAATGACGGCTAATTAGAGTGAAAAATAAGAGCACCAGCACCAGCTCCAGCAGCAGTGCCACAAAACTGTAACAATGACTTTCCCCCACAAAGAATTCTCAACTATTTTCCTACTGCTGCAAGCTTTTGTTCTAACTTATCAAGCGCAAGTGCCGGCAAACTTTTGGTCCATATTCTAGTGTGGAAGGAGGCTGTACACAATTTAAAAGGAGATTAAACCGCAGCTGCCTTGGTCGCCATGTGGGCCATTCACTGTGGCGCCTCCTTGGGCAACATCAAAGGACGCCATAGCCCCAAAAACTTTGCAGCCACATCAGGGACACGTAGGGCACCAACTAGAGCTAGCGAGACGTTGGCGATTTCTCTGGCGACACTTGTCGAAAGTTACGCGTAATTACGACAGAATCAGAGAAAGCAAGAGGGGAAGAGAGACAGAGAGAGAGAGAGAGAGAGATAGATAGTTACAGGGCGTTAGAGGGCGTGGCAGTCAGTCAAAGTGGCACCATGCTGCGGGCCTTGCTTTAGTTTATTTTAGCTACTCTGCCCGACACAAAAATTGGCATATTTGTTTGTGAATGTTGATATTTATTTACAAAGTTAATTTTAAATCAAAAGAAATATATTCTATAATTGTCTCTAAATAAATAGTGTCAAAATGTTTATATAGATTTAATAAAAAAAAAAAAATAATAATAATAGAATATATATAAATTTTCGATAACCTTAGTTTATTTTAATTAAATTTTAGTAAATGTGAGTATGTTTGATATAATGATAAAAATAGGCTGTATTCCTGTATTTCTATATAATTTAATATTTTTTCTAATTTAATTGACGCCATTGTAGAGTATTCAATTGTCTGAAAGTGCCATAATTTTCTATTATGCTGGACCCATTCGAGACAATGGTAAAGTGTCGGCCGCACAAAACTTTGCGCAGTCTGCGCTGATTTCTGGTCTCAAATTGTTTCGCCTTGTTTGACGTTTCGGCTTTTGGACTATGACCCAACTAGGTTCACTTTATTACAAATTTTTAAAGAATGTTGAAGCTCATATATATATATATATAAAGTTGGCATGGCATTAATGCGCTTTTAATGTAATAAAGCAACACTTAAATGAGGCCTCGACTACAAAGGACATAAAATGAATAAGCTGACTGAGACAATGAACCGGGCGCTGTGAGGCAGACGACCATCAATCAATTGTTGATAGCTTTGGGGTATCAAAACTATAATAAAATCATTAGGCTGGTAATCCCCAAACGTTTTGCAAAACCGAAATCAAAATAAAATCATCAGGCCAGAAATGATGATGAATGGTCCATTCAAACGAACTTTGCTTGGGCACGACAAAATCTTTATTTGGTTTCCTTCTGTTGCGCACGCCAATCTCTTTTTAATAAACAAAAGTACAAACACACACAGAGTACAGTCTTATATCTGTATGATATGAGGCAAATGATGGTGTTGGCCATAGTCCACTGGCCAACACTCAACGCCACAATAGCAACAGCTGACCCCATAGCATCATTATCAGACAAAACAACTTGCAGTCGGTCTCTCTCACTCTCTGCTATTCGGTAAGAAAAATGAAAATGTTTAACGGGAAAAAATAAAATACTCACGTTCCTCTCCCAGGCGAACGTGATTCAATTTGTTTTGTTGGTTAGAAAACTAAAATAGCAAAAAGTATATAGAAGTACAAAGCCAGCAAGGCAAAGCAAAGCCAAGCCAGGCAGGCCAAAGTCAAGCACAGCGGGCCAAACGCGTTAGCGTGGCGAAAACGGAAAAATTATAGCAATGCCAAAGCAGCATTAAATGTGGGCTTGAACCCGCCAAGGCTGGCCGTGGCGGTCAGCAGAAAGAGAACAGCTAAAGCTTAGATCAACGTGTTTTCGGAATAGTTGAATGAGGTGTGTGTAAGACAGTGAGGGCGAAGAGAGAGAGAGAGAGAGAGAGAGAGAGAGAGAGAGAGAGAGAGAGAGAGAGAGACACAGGGACAATGGCTGTTTATGTGTTCGAGTGAGTTTCCTGTCTAAACTATGAATGAAAACAACTGCAGCGGAGGAAATGCTGCCGAAAGTAGGCTACGAAAAAAGCTGTGGGGCAGTTTATGAAGTTGTCTAAATCTAATTTTATACTGTCCCACTCAATAGTTAGGGTTTGGAGTTAAGCTGAAACTGAAACTGAACTAAATTACAAAAATACAAAAACAAGACATTTGGAAAGAATTAATAATATCTGCTCATAAATTCTGATAATACGTCATGGGGTTTGGCTCAAAATAATTTATTATATGTGTTGTTAAGGTAATAATACTAGAGAATAGAAATAATTTGGAAACTAATGAAAAATACCAAATATATAGTTTTGCTTGTACACAAACTAGAGGGGTGAAATAACTCTATTCATAAATATTTTTCATTCTTTTAAATACTTTAATCTAATACTCGTACAGCCCTCGCATTTCCAAAATTAAGTTAAGTATGTGGGCCGACAAACACGCCCACAGGCGCACATGTAATGCGGCTCGTCTCTTCTGCAGACTATAAGGTCATTTTAAATTAGTTTTTGTTTATTCTTTTTTCTTCTTCTCTCATTCTGTCTTACTTTTGCAGTTTCCTTTTTGTTTTTAGACAATATTTCTTCATTTTTTTTCTCGGACTTTTGCCGCTTTGGGCTTTAGTTGGGTTAGTTGCTAGCTATGTTTGTTAAGGGAATTGCTTATACGTCGAGTGTTGCTGTTATGACAATTACGTAACACATTTGCGTGACGTAAGTGCAGAGGAAAATCAACTCATGCGGCTACCAACTGGGCACACTTAAGCCAGAACGCTTACTCATGCCAATGCTTCGATTTGCCCAAGACCACAGACCATAGGCAATGACATGCCAATATGCCAGTCTATTTGGTTAGGCGGCAGAGTTATTTATGTATTGGTAGGCGTCTTGAAAGGGCACGTGTTCAAGTGTCCAACAGCTTCATTTTCGTCTGGCCGAAAAGCCAAGTCAATGGCAAAATTAATGATAGTTGAGCTGCGTCTCATCCAATTGTTGACAATTGTTGTGCCATGTCACAAAATGTAATAAGAAAATAACATTAGTCAAGACCGTCACACACCGTAACACCTAACAGTGTGACCGGCTTCTTCAAATAAATATGAAATTAATTAGCAATATACTTTGAATATACTTGGGTTGTAATGATTTCTGTATTTCAATCGATTGCTAATTAACTCGTTAGCAAATATATACATATTTGACAAACACAAACGAAGCCAAATATTGAGTAACTTTGCCACATCAGACTTAATTGCTCGCTCTGCATGTTTAAGGAGATTCAAAATGCGTTTAATGTGCTGGTTGGGCCTCTGAGACTTTACTCTTGATGTTCCTACGAAGCCACTAAATACGTGAGCGAACGATCGGGTATGTGTGAAGGAGAAGGCAGTGTTTGTGAGATTGTTCATAGCTTACATGCGATTGGTCTATTGGCATAAGTTGAATAATAAAAGCCATTAAGCTTGTGACAGTCTTCTCTCTCAATCGGTCGTCGCTGCATGGCGAGAATGATAGTAAGAGCTTTGTTGAAATGTAAATATGCATATGCGAATAGGAATAGGTAGGAATGCATGAATTGCTCGATATTATTGTATCACTTTTTGTTAATGCGCCATGCTGTAAACCGATTCATTACTCTTTCACGCGCCAGTTGTTACTGCTACTTATATATATAAATACGTGATCGCTGAATAATATAAATTATATATAATATAAATTTTGTATATTTTGTATAAACGTATTAAAGTATAACTATACAATTAAAGCTACTTTTTGACATCTAATTTCCTAATGCATTTAAGTAGTTTGTTCGATCGCTTTTCAAACATTTCGACATTTTATTGGCTTGCGCTCTGTGGTCACACTATTTCCACGTCTAGCTTGCCACAATAGAGAAATATTTCAATAATTTACACAAAAGCCGTTTTCTCATTTTTAGGGTACGCTCTGACCCCTCCCTGCACCCACTAAAAGTCCACCCAAGCGATGTCAGTGACAGGCATGGCATATCGTCTGGGCAGTAACTTTATTGGAATTGTCGTGAAAGTCGATAACATCAGTAGCAGCAGCAGCACTAATGCCAGCACTAGCAGCTGTAGCTGGAGTTCAAGCTAAATCGCTGCTGGGCGCAGGTCACAAGCAATTTAATGTCAATTTTGGTATTAAACGTGCTGTCCGGGCAATTCACCTGCTGTACCATCTGCCTCTAGAAGAAGACGGTTCAGCTGTCACACACACACACACACACACACACACGCATACAGTTCAATCTACTGTTGTTGTTGGATTTGTTGTCTTATTTAATTCAAATAACTTTTGCAAATTAATTTTGACACTGACCACTGGCACTTTATTAAATGTAATTAATTTCTCTCTGCCTATTTCTCTCATTCTATTCCTCTTGCAGTTGCTATATGATTTACTTCTTCTATACGCATCTTGATATATATGTGTTTATTTTGATGTTAATTTTGTTTGCTTTAGAGCACTTAATTAGTATTTTTGGTGCACTTGCCCTTCGCCTCGAAGTATGCAACGTTATGTTGTCAAGTGGCTGCAAATGGTAGAAAGTGCTCTCCTTGTTTTTGTTGTTGGCGCTATGATTGCTGTCCGTTGCTTCTGTAAATCGTGTCACGCACACATGTTAATATGTTAACAAAATGGTGGCATACACCCTCACTCACACACATGCACACACAGCAGTCACAAACTGCAAGCAGCTGCCAAACGCAGCGAATTTTTTTGCCTTTTTTCCCTTTTAATTTTTTTTAGTTACAAAAAAAAAAAAAAAAAAGGAAGAAGACGAAATGTTCACCCGCTGCGTTTGGTTCTTGGTCTGGTTTTGGCGTTTCAAGTTGAAAATTTGCAAACAAGCCAAAGACGCAACTAAATTATATATACTAAATATACAAACAGACTCCCACACGCACAGATATGCACATGTGAATGTATGCGAGTTTAAGTTGAGGCCACCACTTAGAAAATAAGAAGAAAAAAAAACCGCAGTGGAAAGGTATATTATTATTTGAATACTCTTTGTATGTATAAATTTATTAATATATGCATTTTGAATTTTGTTTATTTCTGTTTTTAAAATTTTGCAACAAAATTATACAACTTAATAAACAAACACATTTTTTGCAATATACATTTATAAAATGTGTTTTTTTTTTTTTTTTTTTTTTTTTAATATTGAAAGCAATAAAATGATTAATTATAAATAATTTAATAGCCTGCATTTCCTCCTTTTCCCTAATTCTTCCCCTTGACAAGCTAATCAAATATTTATACTTATGTATATTTATAAGAACCTTCGATAGAGTATAAGAAATTACAAACATTTAAAAGGCAACATGTTTAAAAGTTGAGCTCAAGTCACACACAGAGAGAAAGAGTGAGGGCGAGAGATTGGGAGTGAGAGAAACGCGCGAGAGACAGGCGACAGTTTACATCGGGGCCGAGACGCTGCGTCTCACACACAGGCACAGACACACACACTTAGACACATATGCTTGTTTGTTTGTTGAGTCAGCTGCCGCCATTTTGTAACCATTTTTCCATGTCACACAAAACGCACAAAGTGCGCACAGCCCTCCGGTTGCTTTTGCTCTTCTGCGCCTCCTTCTCCAGCGACTCCTGCACATTCCTTTTGCCCCACCCATTTGACTTCATTCTGTTGCCTTTGGGCTGATGAATTTTCCGCACGCTCTGCTGCTGTCTGCAAACTTATTTTATACTGTGTCAAAATGAAGAAAAACTCATCGCTTGATTAGAAAATTTTCATACAGATTATTCGCATGTTGTTGTTCGTCTTTGTTGCAGTCCTTTTGTTGTTTTGCTCATTCTTTCGTTGGGTCCAAGCAGCAATTAGGCAAATTGCTGCCAGAGCCTAGCTCTCCAATGACTCTGCAAAATCGTTTTAAACTTAATAGGGGAACGTATGTATACACATCCGCTTATCGAGTAGACTTGATTAACTTGGTTAGCTTGGCGGCTTTAAACTGTGGCTCCCTCTCATGCTGAGATGGCTTTCAGCCGTAATTACATTAACAATTCCGAAAACATTTGCGAGCTTCATTTCGGGCTGGCTCGGCTCACACACCGCTGGGGCATTCAATGTGTCACACACGATGCATATCCATTATTTAGAACGTGTTACAAACAAGCAAAACAACCTGTGCCATGTGTAAGACGCAGCGGACTGGCCAGCTACTGTATCAACCCGCACTCAGTCACATATACACATACACCCCTTCGCTTGCTCGCTCGCTCGCTCTCTCTCCATCTCTCTCTCTTCTCAGCATATTTGGTGTATGAACTTGTATGCTAACCGTGTGTCCGATTGGCAGGCAACTAGCCTCAGGGCAATGCCGTCCATAACAATAACAACAAGCAGTCTCTTCACAAAACAGCAGCGCATTGAAAAGCTGATCAAACAAGCCCGCATACTACATGCAACATGCTGCATGCTGCAGCAAGGGTCAGCTGATAATATGCGAGTTTTCAATAGCCGTCAACTGAGCACTTATGCAGAACAGCGAACCCCAATAGACAAAGGCGAATGGAGCTCAGCTCTGTAATTAAAATTCTGTGCATCTATCGAGCTTCAGTCCAACAAAAGCCGCGATAACAACGGTGCAATGGTGTAACGGTGCAGCAGTGCATTGCGCAGTATGGCATCCATTGGCGAAGCTTGTTGCCAATACGGTTGTATAAACGAGTTAATTACGCTAACATTCTGCATACTTACTGGTTTCGTTTTCACTGTGATATTCATGAGAGAGCAGTCACAGTATAGTCCAATTGCAGTTAAAAGTAGATGTGTGAAGAAGTTTTGAAGAAGAATCAATGGAATTTTTTACCAATTTGAATACCTTTCAAATCAATCTTACTAATACTAATAATAATTTTACTGATAATAGCTCAAATTCAATTGGAATATATTCGATATCAATTAAACATTGTAATCAGATATCCATAACTATGAATATTCCCTTCGATTTGTTTTATTCACGTTAAGCATGGATAACAAAAAATAACAAAATACATATTAAGAATATTTACGAATCTATTACGACATTTTAGTAGTTGCAAACTAAGATAACAACTATAATAACTGTTCAAAGCTCTTATAAGGACTTTTACAAATATGGATAACTCTCTCTCTCTCTCTCTCTCTCTCTCTTTCTCTTTCTCTCTCTCTCTGTAACTCCACGAACTACGATAGCAAATCGACATCGACAACATGCCGATAATTTTCGTAAGTGAGGAGGAGCCTTTTACAAATATTGCCCACATTTTAGAGGGAAATTTCGACTGTCAAAGTTGAATGCCTGATAAATGCTATGGTATTCAATGCAATGCTCGATTCGCTTTTCGCTTGGCAGTTAACTTGTTATCGCTGGCTGCCCATCTTTAAACAGAGTGCAGTACAGTGGCCCCGGGGTCAGCTATGTTGCTAGTATCATAAGTCACATAGACTTCTATGCATACACATATACACACACACACACACACACACACACACACACACACACACATCCACACACACCCACACACACACACACACACACACACACACACACACACACACACACACACACACGTACATAGTCAATCACATTTGCTGTTTTGCCACATTCCATGCCACAGTCATAGCAGCAGTTGTTGCGCCTCATTGGATACCAAAATGTGAGCCTGGGGAGCTCTGGCGGTAGAGAGGAGAGATAGGGCTATATATACATATACTGTGTATTTTCCTTTAGCAATTGCTCCTGTGAAGCGCCTGCGGCGAGAAACCGACCGAAAATGTATGCTGTTCCGGCTGAATTATAGATCTGGCCAGTGGAAGCCTGACTCACATACATACATGTTGTTGGAATTCAGCATCGGTTGCATGCTCCAATAGGGCGACATGCGCACACTTTAAAAGCCCGTTAAGAACCCGATGAAATTATGACAGCATTATGCGAAGTCGACTTAATGGCATATCAAATTGTTGTAAACGGCTTATTGCTTGCGCCCATCCGTTGACAATCGCCTGTCGTCCAGGATTTCAGCGTGTAGCCAAACAATAAATAAATATAACGGCACACGCACATAAATTAAAAACTATCAAAGGTATAAAAATATGAAACGATAGAATTGGATAATGCCCGACTCGAAAACGTATTTTTGCTTTTTTTTTTTTTTTATTTGTAGTGTGAATAAAGTATTTTTAAAATAAGAAAATAATAGAAATAATTTCAAATAAATATAAATGATAAAAATAAAAATTGTTTCCTGTAAATAGTTTGTTTATTTATACTACATATGTAACATTTTTTAATGATATATCATTTGCGTATTCATTATTCATCATACCCATCCTGAAATGAATGTAGGGTATAAATGGCAATCGCATTTAGGCACAAAAATCGCTGCGTTTCACTTTGCCGGACTGTTCGCTGATAATTTGCGCACATAAATTAACCAAAGTTTTGGGCCACACTACTGACCTACACCACACACACACACAATCACACATTAGTTGAGCTTTGACTATTGGCTGCCGTCTGGATCCTGTGGGTGAAATTAAAAATACTGCTGAATACGTTTCTGTGTGTTATGGCCATTAGTGAGTGCAGGCGCGCTGATTCGACTGATATGCAATCTGTTAATTTCGGTCCGCTTTGCTGTATGACTACTACAGATATCTGTTACCGTCCCACAAACAGCCTACACTGCCATTCACTCAGCTTCGCTTTGCTGGCCATTTAAGCGTTCCGTCTTCATTACGTATTGATGCGCCCTCATGTGAAATAATTGGCGCTGTTGTCCAATGGCGTTTAATAATTCATTGTCTATGCTATGTGTATGTGTGTGTGTGTGTGTGTGTATAAATACGTCTGTGCGTTGGTAAGCCAAGAGTCCTGCTGGTGTTGCTTTCAAGGCTATTAAGTTGTGAGCTCAATTGTCAGACGGCTTAACTTGCTGACTATGACCTGAATCGTAGCTTTTAGGACAATCGTTGAAATATACCCAGGCAATTTGCTACTCAAATGAAAAATTCGATAGCTTATATAAATTTCTTTCTTTGATAGAGACGCAATACTGTTTTTATGACTTGTAATATATATATACATATACAAATATATATCGAAATACTTACATAAGTACGCAGTGTATGACTTGTTAAGGTACTATAACCTTAAGCCTGATAAATTATGTATTATACTTGATGTTTAGATTTGCTGTAAAAAGTGAAAAAAAATAATCATACATATTGCAATATTTTTTATGAGTTTACTTTATTTTTGAATAAACTTTTTTTATTTTACAATAATTTGTTTTTATTTTCATTTTTGGTTGTTATTAATGTTAAATTGTATTTAGTTTTTTTTTTTTCGACATGTACCATTTTATTCAGTTATTAGATATTTATTTCCAAAAATCATATTTAAAATAATAGTTTTTAAAATATTCCTCAATTACCAATTTATGCTGTATCCGTTTATAATAGGAACCTAAAACACCTTTCATTCCTCCGTGCTTTCAATAAATAAAATATAGATTTTTTAAAAATATATACTAAATACTAAATAAATGAGAAACATATTCCAAAAAGCTCTAAATGTTTTAAAATTAATTGCGAAATAATATTTTAGTTTTTATAAATTTTAAAACTGATCACAGCAAATTGTCTAAAATACCCAAATAAATGTAATAAAGTAAACAGAACGAGCAGAATATTAAAAATGTTTTTTTTTTTGTTTTTGCTTTTGTTTTTTTTTTTTTTATATGCAATATATGCAATTAGTTACAATATTTAAAAGTAACATGTATTGTTTTTGTTCCAGAAATTTATTTACATCAAAAATTGGTTTTAAATATTTTGCTAAATTTGAACAAACTTTTAGTTTTCTTTATTTTTTTTTTGTAGTTTAACTCTTAAAATTTTTTCTTTAACAAAACATATATATCTAGATTAATGAAATAATTTTCTTGGTTTTTACAAATATTCAATGTAATTATCTGACTTCATATTGTTCATTTCCTTTTATATTTCAACTTTTTACAATTTATTTCATGTACTTAAAACGAAATGTTGATTTATAGGATGTGTGTGTGTGTGTGTGTGTGTGTCTCGCTTCTGTGAATGTGTGAAGGTACATACAAATGTGTGGGTGTGTGAGAGCGTGTGCATGAGAGTGTTGTGCGTGTGTGTGTGTCTGTCTTTTTGTTGATCTCTAAACGTTGCGCCTAGAACAAAGTTTTTCGAATTAGTTTTGGGCGTGTGAATGTGGATGTGTTTTATGTGGTTTTATTTTAAAATTAAAAATTAAATTTTAAACTAGGCAACAAATTGAATTTGTTGAGTATTTTCTTTTCCCCATGATGAAAGTTTTCTTGTTGAGGCTCAATTTGTAGTTTATGTACTTGAAATTGGTGTTGGGTGTTCTGTTTTCTTTTTTTTTTGTCTTTCGTGGTTATTGTTGACTGCTTTTGATGATTTTGTTGATATCTTTTTGGCATGCTTCTTTCTACTTGCTAAGCAAAAGTTTTGCTCTTTGTTTCTTTGAGTGAGGTGCCTTAAACTTAAAGGACTTGATAATAGGAGTTCTTTGTTGTTGTAACTAAGAGCCTGCTGTTACTGATAGACGCAGACTACATTGGATATGTCTCAATATATATATATGGCTTACTTATGATGTCCATCTAGACAACCTCTGTGCCCTGGAGTGGAGTCTGTGAAAACGAGAAAAATAAATTGTCAAACTCATATTGATATATTAAAAAAAAAAAAAAAAAAAAACTATTATAAAGTGCTTAGAATGTTGAAAACTTTTCAAAAGAAAACAAAATATTGTTTATAAATTTCATTTAAATATTATTTTCAGTAAATATATATTATTTTAATTATTAAAAATTTAAATGCTTCAAACTTATAATAAAAAATATAAATATATATATTTTTAAGTATATAAATTTAAATGAATTAATTTTGATTAAAAAAAGAGAGCTTGTATTAAAAAGATTATACGAAATTGAATTGTAAATATAATAATGTAATAATTGCAAAAATGAATGTCGCAGAGAAAAGCTTAAAAAATTATAAATTACTGTACAATAGAAATAATAAATAAACATGGATTTTCTACGAAAAATTTGCATTAATTTGCTTTGATTTTTTGATTATGCAAATTTTTAGCGGTATTCAACCGTAATGCGAAATCTCGTCTAATGATATTTTGTTTAATTTGCATAATTATACTTTGGTTGTTGTAAAATTAAGTGCACTCATTAAAAATGGAAGCAGGTAGCCAATTGCGAAATTCAATTTAATTTTGAAATATTTTTGTAAATGAACTGAATAGCATTTCGTTGTTGCCTGCTGGCGCACAAATTTGCATTCAAACCAAACTGTGATGCTTCATTCATGCATTTTAATTGGCCCTTTTTTCATAGGATTCGTTAATTGGCCAATTGATATGGCCACATTCACACAATTAGCCTGGCAAAAATGCTGTGTCAGCTAGTCAGCCAACAAAAGAAGTTGACGCGCTTTTGGTTTTCATTCATAATTTGATAATAAATTAAATTAGAAAACTATAAATTTGCAATTAAATGAAATAAACGTGCTAATAGCATAAAAACAAATGTGGCCAATTATTTATATTGGCCACAAGACTTACCAACTATTTGCTAAACGAATAAATTTGCCTCTGGCCAATATTTTACGCTTCCGCTTTTTTTTTTGCTCGCACGCCGCGTGTAAAAAGTTATAAATAATTGTGGATAAATTGCGTGCAAGTTTTGTTGGATTACAGGATTATGCACAAACACACCCACATCCATGTGCATTATATGTGTAATCCCAATATATTAGAGGAACGTAAAAAACACAAAAACAGAAAAACTTGACCGAAGCTTGAACTGATCAAAACTCTGGTAAGACGGATGCCTCTGTCAAGTGAACTATAGCATTACAGAGGCAAAACAAATTATTGACTTTCAATACTCATTATTCTTATGCTATTGTATTTAGTGATTCAGAACTTGGCGTATACTCAGTTATATGATAGGAAAACACATCAAGTTTTTATAACTAAGATAAGAAATGTTGAATCTAAAAACCTTTAAGATATGCCGATGGGGCATTACATGAAAACTATTTAAAACTTATGTTAGTTAAGCTAACTTGTAAAAGCTTCTTTGCTGAGCTGCCCTATAAGAATAATCAATTAGACTGGTCCACAAATCTCACAAAACTGATATGCTTAACATATTTATTAAAGTTACTGTGTTTTACTGTGGCATCAACATAGTAAACTAGTTCGAAATGTTCCATTTAAATTATGAATTCAAAATTGTTGGCATATAAGTTATTTCTAAATTCACCAATAGTTTTTGTATGTAAACAGGGGAAGAAGTGGAGTGAAAAGTCTCATAAGATGTCTGCTCTCGAACAGCTAAAGAAGGTGACGACTGTTGTCGCCGACACGGGCGACTTTGAGGCCATTAATGTCTATAAGCCCACAGATGCAACAACGAATCCATCTCTAATACTGAATGCCTCAACAATGGATCGATATAAGCACCTTGTGCTGCATGCCGTTGAGTATGGTAAGCATGTGGATGGGCCGATGGAACGTAAAGTGGCAGAGGCCATGGATTATTTGTCCGTCTTGTTTGGCTGTGAAATTTTGAAAATAGTGCCTGGTAGGGTATCCACTGAAATAGATGCTCGCCTGTCGTTCGACACGGCACAGAGTGTGGATAAGGCACTGAAGCTGATTTGTTTGTACAAGACTTTTGGCATTCGCAAGGAACGAATTCTCATCAAGCTGGCCGCCACGTGGGAGGGCATTAAGGCGGCAGAAATTTTAGAGAAGGAGCATTACGTTAGCTGTAATCTAACACTTATTTTCTCCCTAGCTCAGGCTGTGGCCTGTGCCGAGGCTGGGGTAACACTGATCTCTCCATTTGTGGGTCGTATCTTGGATTGGTACATAGCGAATACGGCAACTAAGAAATATGCACCCGATGAAGATCCGGGCGTCATATCAGTACGTCAGATTTATAACTATTATAAAAAATTTGATTATAAGACTCTGATTATGGGCGCATCGTTTCGAAATCCGGGCGAAATCAAAGCTCTAGCGGGCTGTGATCTACTAACCATTAGCCCAGCACTGCTTCAGGAATTGGAAAATGATAATAGCGAGTTGCCCGTGCAATTATGTGAAGAGGCTGCCAAGCAAACGGATCTTAAGAAAATCTGTGTTTATGAGAATCGATTCAGGTGGCTGATGAACGAAGATGCCATGGCCACAGATTTATTATCCACTGGGATTCGAAAGTTTTCATTGGATACGGTAAAATTAGAAAAGTTAATAACATCTCTGTTTTAAATTAACAAGATTTAACTTGTTTAATAAATTTTTTTTTTTAATTTCCAAAAGAAAAATCGTTTTCAATCATAAAAAAAATTTCTGTTCAGCTCTAAGCTCATGGAATCGCCATTTAAGTAAGCACACACAAACAACGATAATTTATAGCACATTGATATGATAATATTTCTTTCGTATTTTAAATTTGATAAATTTGTTTCATAGTACACGTATGTAGCTGTAATAATCACTCAGATATTGGTTGTAGATCAACAAATCTAGTACATTAATATTGTGTGTTAACCAAATTGTATATGAATTAACTAGGCTTAGTTTATGGCTTAGACGTAAACAATTAACTTAGATATGCTCTCTATTTCTCGCACGAGTTGTGGGCTTGCCTGTCTGGCCTTAAAGCCTAAATCTATCTTATCCATCTATATACAACATTTAGTTCTATCTTAGGCTTAACTCCGTACTATCCGTTCAGCTTAAAATCTCATATAGCTAAAATCATTTGGATTTGGCACTGATGTCACCAATGGCCCGCTTACCTCTTCCTCTATGGCTGAGCTGCACCTATTGATAGACGCGTTCTTCTCCAAGCTAAATGTATCCTCTGTGGTCTTATTGTACGTGGGATTCGAGAAGTTCATTGTATTGCCGCGCTTTGGATATTGCTTTAATAGCCAATAGAAGGCCTAGAGAGGCACAACGAATTAGTTTTCCAATTGGAATGGAATTAAAATTCACTATTTACTTACGCTTATAACTAAAGTTACGGCTGCAACAGTTCCGACGATGACCAGAGCTATTGCTTTGCTATTTCCCTCCGGCGGATGTGTCGTCTCAGCGCTGTCGCCATCCGCATGTGTCACGTTCACAGAGTTTTCAGTTTCTAAACGAATGAAATTAGAACAAATAGTTAAAGTAACTTAATAAAACAGAGTCTGCAATGCTAAAACCCAAGCCAACACCGAAAGCAAAAATACAAAAATTGAGAGAATCTTGACAATCAAATAGAAAGAGTAATGAATGAATAATGTGATTAAGTGAGTTGACAGTTATCTTTCTATCTTATCTAAACTAAATGTATTCATCTATTTGTTGAAAATTATTTAATGCAGAATTTTCATCAATTCATGGCCACAGCTCATGCAATTGGTATTTTGTTGTTGTTGTTTGCTTGACCGACTCCAATATAATTAAAATACTCGATTTTTTTTCTTTTATATCTGCAGCGACAAAGTCAACGACAACCCGTGGCGTATGTTTCCGTTGTCGCGCCACGCCCACTCTGTAGTCGGACTCCGGGACAGTTGTCAACTTTTTGTGTCACGCTTCTCGCCTTTTGTGAGTTTCGCTGTTGTTGGCTTTTTTTTTTTGTTTGTGCGGTAAAGGAAGTTGTAGGATTTTTCCGCTGTCAACATAATTCGTTTTCACATTTTCCGTTTAGAATTTGTTCAAAAGTTAAGCACACAGGACCCAGGACGTGGGACGTGGGACGTGGGATGTGGGGCATGGGACACAGGACGCGTTCGCCTGGCAAAGGATGTGCCACATTTAACAGAGCATTGCACGAGCTGTCGCCTCTTCTTATTGTTCTTGTGCGTCTCCTTGTTATTTTTAATAATTCAGTTTTTTCTTAATTTCTGGTCTACAATTCCCCTGCCACAGAATTTCCATGAGCTCTAAACTGGCCGCCCGCTGGTGCGGATCACCATGAAGGGGAATGTGCCGCATATGGTAACGCCAGCAGCAGCAGCAGCAGCAGGAGCACGAATTATCATTAAAAGTTGGCAGTTGTTGTTGTCAACAGCTGCACAGCATTGATAGTCAGCGCCAAAGAAGAGCGCCACAGAAACGAATGCTTCCTTTCTGGGGAGGGGATTATTTGAGGTTGCGCAGCTACGTGGGCTTTAGCAATTTATTTGCGGCATTAACAGACAGTCAAGTGGCAAAAGAAAAGCAGTTGAAAAGCTCTACGCATATTTGCCACATTAATTGCACATTGCTTATGTGTGTGTGTGTGTGTGTGTGTGTGTGTGTGTGTGTGTGTGTGTGTGTGTGTGTGTGTGTGTGTGTATGTGTGTGTGGTTGCCTTTGCTACAAAATAAGCTTATTTCAAACGTTCTTAGAAACAGGGCGAAATTTATTTGTTTCTATAATTTAAATTCGTCTTTCATCGCATTTAAATAGGTTACACAGCTATCGTTGCTTGAGCAAAGCTATTCCGAAAAGTCTTTTCGTTTCTTATGAACCTAAATCAGATTCACGTTCTTCCTTTGTCTAACATCTTGTTCAAAACTGTTTTCATGTCTTAAGAAGCCTTTAGTTTTAGCAAATAAATATTATTTTCTACTTTGGAAATTTAAATGAAAATAAAAATCCATATAGATTTTTGTATATTCCATTTTATAACGATTTAAAGTAAAGTAAAATATTAAATTTTGAAACATATTATTTCAAGTGTAACTTTTTATAAATCCGAAATGCAAAATTATTCTCCCAAATTTTTTCATGATTTAAAAAAGTGTCATTTTGGCTCAGTGTATATATTTCTGTTTACTTCTCTTGTCTGTCTTTTATTCCTGTAACATCCTTTCTCCCTCTCTCTGCTTTTTACCTTTTCTATCTCTTTCTGTCTTTGCTTATTTCTTTTTATTTTTCTCTCTATCAGTATTTTGATCTACCTCTATAAATCAGCTATTTCTCTCTATGTCTATTTGCATGTTCAGTATATAATTTTTTTTCAGCGTGTCTCAAGTTTAAATACGTAAACTTTTTTGTGGAAACATCTTGTGCGTCTGCCTGTTGTTTCACTGCTCCAGTTTGCCATATTTTATATACTTCCATAAATGTCATATATTATTGCCTCTACCCTAATCTATAGCAAATGCAATTTGCCTGCTTCGCAGCACAAAACAAAGTAATGTTCCCCCAAATTTTTCTTGCGAACCCTCGATGTTATTTTTTAAATAAATTCTGCACATGTGCTTTATATGTTTCTTTTTTTTTACGGAGCTCGCCAGACAATAGCTGCCAGCAGGTGTTCCGGTGTATTGGTGTCGCAATGGAGCTCCGTAGCTCTAGGGCCACAAAAATTCGCGACAAAAAGTTTGCTCGCGTATGAATGAAATAAAAACCCATTAAATGGGCGCTCAGCTACACAATGTTTTTCTCTGTCCAAAGTGTGACCAAATTACTTAAATAAAGGCCGCTTATATATATATATTAAAAATTAAATATTTGCTAGGCCGTCGACTGTCTACCGAACAATGCTGACCAATTGCAGTCATAAAATTTGCAAACAGCTGCTGACCCACTACACAGTAGGCACCACCACGTGGTGCAGCAGCAGCACCGTGCCACCCCTTTCACACCACGTCCACTTTATATGTTGGCTATTAAAAAGCCAGTCGTTACATTCGACAGCTGCACAAGTTTATGGCGGTTCCGTGGCTCTCTGTCTGTCTGTCTGTCAATCTGTCCGTCGCGTATTTGCAGAACTTTGCCTGCGCTTAATTAAGCAATTTGAAGTGCGGCAAAGGCGTGGAATAGCAGGAAAGGCGGAAAGGGCTGAGGCTGGGGCTGGGTTGGGTGGCTGTGGCTATAGAAAAAGTGGCACAAACCGCTAATTGAAATTGCAGTTATGGCCGGCATGCTCGTTGCCTTGGCTGCCTTGGTCATCTAATTGAAATAGTCCTTAACTAGTTTATAGTTATTTACTTGAACCACGCCCTATGCCCCTATACGCCCCTCGAGCTACTCTTTGCTGTGCTACAAACTTTTTCCTAAGTGCTCAGCACTTGGACGGACGCAAGTCCGTCTGCCCACGATTCACAGCGTACTTCTTAACTGCTTTCGTCATCTTCTTGGAATCGTATTGCAGTCGCCTTCGGACGTAGCCCATCAAGGCAATGTAACATTATTTGCTTGAGCCGCTTAACGATTTCTCCTCTTTCATCGGCTTCTACTGCTTAGGTCTCTATTTCTCCTTTTTGTATGCCCTTACTTTTCAAATTGACGTAATTAGGCGCATTTTGTATGGTCGCCCATTGCTAAGCAGTTGATTTGTGCTGCCAAAGAACCCAACAAAAGCTTGACTAACAATGCAGGCCATGCTTATATATCTCCTATGGTCGAAAGCAGAGCACAAAATTAAAAGCATATTTGAAATTTAACAATATATTATTAAAGTGCTTTCCACTTGAATAACTAAGCAGGATGGGCAGGATGAGCTGCATTCGGACTACTCATATCCTGAAAGACCCTCTCACCTTGGGCTTCCCACCCCAGTAAAATATTTCAAAATATTTCATTTGACTGACTGACTTGACTCTTAATAAACTGCATTTATTATTGGAAGCCAGCAGGCCATAACAATTTTTTAAATAAACGAAAATCTGTTTACTCTGCAAGTTATTAATACAAGGATTATAAGGATAAAGGCAAACATGATTGCAGCTTGGAGACAAATTGATTTTGTTTTATTAAAAATGTTATTTGTCAACAGAACACAGAAAGCTGAAAACATAAAACCAAAAATGCTCAACATTTTATTTGCATACATCAAAAGTAAACATTTGTACGTGTCTCTGTGCCTTTTTTTTGTGTTTTGTGTTTCCCGGAAATGTCATGCAAATACAAATTGTTCATTTTATTCTTTATGTTGTGTTGTGTTGTGTGCTGAGAATTGCTTTCATGTCATGTTATCAATAGATGAAAGCAGAAATTGCTTCTGTTTGTCAAATATGAAGCGGAAATGCCTTTTAATTGGGCTGATTAACTGTTGCAGAGTTAATCAACTGGAAATGCATGATAGATCGATGCTTGCATATTTGACATGCGTGCGTTGCATATTTTTGGCTGGCACTGTGTGAAATTTATGCAACCCACCAACACATTCATATCAGTCGTTACAGGCACAGCTGTAGGTGTTGACAGTGCCAATTTTCGCGCTGATGAATGTGACTGAGTGTGCGGCTGATGTGGATGATGAATTTCTGGTTAAACTATTTGCCCCAGACCAGACCCTTCTGCCCCTGCAGACCCCATCCCAACCCTCCAATGTGTCCTTTTAGCCGCTGTTGTCCATGTCGTTTTGTGTACAATTTAATTTCATGGCGATTTGCTGAGCGAGGACAACGATGACTACAAGTCAGACTGGCAGCCAGCCCGTCAGCCAACTGCCACTCATATATCACTCGCATTCACATTCGCTTCCGCATCCGCATTCGCACTCGTAGTCGCATTCGCATTCGCAGTGTCAACGCTTTTGACAGAGAGATGGCGCACAAATTGCATGCAGAAATTCGCTGTCATAGGGTTGTCGCTTAAGCTTAAACAGCCTTTGAGCTTTTGGGCATGTATGCGTGTATGTGTGTGTGTGTGTGTGTGTGGAAGGATCATGTTGTGGGTGGCAGCCATTGTTGCCATTAAACATGTCACTAGCGTTTCCTTTTTGGCGGTTTATGCCCCACCCAACCCAGAACCACAATATTTATGTACGTTTTACGTGAAAACCCGCAACATGGTGTGTGCGTGTGTGTGTGTGTGTCTGTCTATCTGTGTGGGTGTGTGTGTGTGCATTTTGAGTGATTATGTCGATATCATTGATGTTGATTTATGATGATGACATGTGAGTGTTGGCGCTGTAACAAAATTGGCGTGACAAATGGCATACAAAATTAAAAGAGTGAGAGAGAGAGGAACGGACAACGAAAGGTAGGTAGAGCGAAAGAGAGATAGATGCGGGCATACGGAAAAAATAGAGAAGAAGCAGCATTTACATACGCATCAACGTAATGTAAATAATTTCTGGATATCAAAATATGACATTAAGTTATGGGATGGTAAAATCATTTAACAAATACATGAACAAGAATGATAAACAATAGGATAGGAGCACTATGAGTAGCTAATAATTAGCATAATCTATAATGGTAAGCAAAATGCCATTAATAGAGGTAATATGATGGATTATAATTAATATACACAATAAACAAAAGCTGAGCAGATATGATGCTCAAAGATGATTGACTAGTTGATACTCTATACATAAAAGCTAAAGATTTATTTTTTAATATTATACGGAATCATCCGACACCATTATTATGCTAGATATTCATACAGTTCAACACCTCTGACATAGATAAGCAAAGTCAGAATTAAATAAGATTTAGAGCTCATACCAGACGGTAAACTGGGCGCATCTTGAGGTAGTTTTGTCAACGTTTGGTTTGGCTTCGCGGCTTTTACTTGATTTGGCTCAATTGAACTTAAGCGCTTCGTGGGCTTAATGGTGTGTGTGCGTACTATGAAATCGGGATAAAAGTCGGCCATTTGAATAAATGTAAAATTAAATGACAAATAAAATGAAAATGCAAATAATAAAGGAACAGATGTCAAGGGCCTTAATAGGCTTCAGCTGCATTGTCCTGCGCTGGCTGCAACCACAACAGAGACACAGCGGCATGCAACCACGAGTGCAACGGACCGTGCGGGAAATTACAGCTGCTGCTTCTGCTGCTGTTTCTGTTGTATCCATCAAATGGGTTTCCCAAAGAGCACTAATCCCCACAGTCGTGCACAAACAAAAAGTGTAATTGGCAAAGCTACTTACGATCTTCGACGCACATGAGGCCATCGGACATGAGCTTGAGACCCGTCGGACAGGCACAGGAGATGCGCGGGCTATGCTCGTTAATGCGGGGAGCAGGCAGACAGATATGCGAGCAGTGTCCATTTACCGATTGGCAGTGGTTGATGCCATCGGGCTGGCGATAAGGATGATATACATGGATGACCATGGGATGTTGTAACTGTGCGAAGGAAAAGAAAATGATTGATAAGTACACAAAATGGACATTCATTGCCCACTGGCTTACCATGTGAACAGCTGTGATGGGCTCAACGTCTTCTCCAGTAAATTTGTTAGCCTTGAAGACCGTCTGCTTGTCCCAGTCGGTCCAGTAAATGTAATCCTCGAATGTGGTAATGGAGAAGGGATGACGAAGATACTCCGTGGAGTACAAGATCTGTCTGCGCTGCGAGCCATCATAGTTGGCCGATGAGATGATATTCAGCTTGCCATCCACCCAGTAAATGCGCTTTCTCACCAAATCCAAGGTGATGCCATTGGGCCACTTGACGTCATAGTTGATGATCGTTGTACGGTGGGAGCCGTCCATGCCGGCGCGTTCAATGCGTGGGGAGGCGCCCCAGTCGGACCAGTACATCCAACCCTCGATGGGATCGAGTGCAATGGAGCGGGGTATGTCGAGGGCATCCTCAATCAGAACCTTGCCCATGTTGCCATCAAAGTTGGTCAGCTCGATGGTGCACTTATGAGTGTCTGTGTAGTAGACATGGTTATAGATCCAGTCGACGGCCAGGCCATCTGATGTAACCGATGACTTCTTCAGCACGACGGTCCTCTCGTTGCCCTCATCGATGGGCGCCTTGTAGATGCTTTGAGTGTTGACGTCACTCCAGAAGATCATGCCTGTGCGGAAAACAAAATCCAAGGCAGTCGCCGACTTGGTATTGTTCACAATGGATGTGATTTCCATGTGATCCAAGGAAATCTTGCGTATGTCGTGACGACGAGCGAGCAGGAGTGAGGCATGTCCTTCTGTTGCCTTGCAGCGTGTGCGATTGTGCGAGTCCCTCATGTAGCCCGCTTCGCATTCGCATTTGAAGCCGCCGACCTCATTGACACAGATCTGGGAGCAGACGCCTGGCTCCTCGCACTCATTGATATCCATGCAATTGTGGCGATCATTCATCAGCTTGTAGCCATCGTGGCACTCGCATCGATAGCCCACTGGCTGGTCCACACATCGGTGCATGCAGCCGCCATTTTTCGAGTTGCATTCGTTGATGCCGCATGTGTTAGCCGGCTCATCCTCGCCATCGGGACAATCTTTGTGTCTGTCGCAGACCTGTGACAGGGCAATGCACTGCCCGCCTCCACAGTCGAATTGGCTGGTTGCATTACATGGCTTGAGTTCAGCCGCCACACGACAGTTGCGCTCATCGCTGCCATCGCCACAATCGATCTGACCGTTACAGGTGAGATGTCCGGGAATGCAGCTTCGATCGCCGCACTGGAATTGATCTGGCCGGCAGGTGGTATTATGGCAGATGGAGATCTGCTCGTCGTCGCCATCGGGGCAGTCGCGATCGCCGTCGCAGACCCAGCTGTGAGGCAGGCAGGTGATGCGATCTCTGCACTGATACTCGTTTTGCTGGCAGGGTGTTAAAGTCTGTGAAACAATACCGCAATCCTGTGTACGAGAGAGGGAGTGAGAGATAGAGAGAGATGTGGTAAGATTGAATAGAAGTGAGTGCGAAGTGGACAACGAAATAGCTTGTCTGCTGTGCGTAGCTGATTTTAAATGCATTTTCCACAGCTCCTGTCAAAGCGAACTTCACTTGAAATGTGCCATAAAGACAAGCCACTATAAGGAATACACGCACATATACATATATACACGATGTAATGTACTCTTTGCATAAGGACAGTTGCTTGCTCTGGCGCCATGACATTAATATCTTTTGTTGCATACTTTTTAGGGGCGGGGGCTTGTGTCCAAAATTGTTCACATTTTATGTGCATAGTTCCACATGCCGCTACACCCTGTACCTTCTGTGAAAAAACAAGGCAAACTAGTGGAATTCTATGTGACTTGATACAGGGTAACATCTAGTTGGGCGGCCTCAGCGGCACTACTTTATTGTGTTTTTTTTGGCAAGCAATTTTAGACATCGCTCGGCTCTCTGCTGCACACACATAAATGTTGATGGCAGCTTCGAATGTTGACGCCGACGACGCCAGTGTTGAGTAATGCGCGTGTGCTGCATAATTTATGCTTTACTCGCAAGCATATAAAAATGAATATTTTCAGCGAGAGCAGACTCGCATAGTTCTGGTAAAAACATGAAATTACTTTGCTTGGAACTCTAATATATTTTTGTGTATTCCACAAACATTTTTCTGAATATTAAAAATAAGTGGGTTTGATTAACTTTTACAAATATCAGACTTGGTAAAAGTCTTAATCTTTTATACATTTTGTTCACTATATATATTTATATTGTTTTATTGGCCACAAAGTATTGCACAACCCTCGCTTGCGTGGTTTTGTGCAGCCATGAAGTTGAGATTTACTTTTAGACTAGTTTTATAGACTGTCAGAACTTACGCGCTCATCGCTGCCATCCTCGCAATCCTGTTCGCCGTCGCAGACCCAACTTTTGACGATGCAGCCACCGTTGCTGCAGGTGAATGAGGTTTCTTTGGGGCACTCAATTTTGGGGCAAGCCAGCTCATCGCTGCCATCGCCACAATCGTTATCTAGATCGCAGACCCAGCGCTTCTGGATGCAACGGCTATTCTTGCACGTGAACTCATCCGAGCGGCAGGTAGTACCTACGATTCAATCGAAATATATATGTTAGGGATAGAGTACGTACATATGTGTGAGTGGAGGATTTGCCGCGTGTACTTCTGAGAATGAGTGCTTTTGTTTACATGAACGCTATGGTTAACTACTGTCGAGAGTTTGTTAAACAATAAAAAAAGGCAATGTTAAGAAAAACAACTGAAATATGCGAGACATAACTCAACAAAACCAACACCATTATAAAAATTGCCAACGCAACGCGTCAGGGGATAAGAACCAAAGACATTTGTTGCCACAATAGCAACAGCAACAACAACCACAACGACACCAACTACAACTATGTAACAAAAGCATTGCAAAACTAAAGTGTGTGTAGCTGTCTGTCACCGTGAGTATCTATCTATGTGTGTGCGTGTAAATATTTGTGCTCTATTGCATGTGTATTGTTTAGGTAAGTATTACACAATGCTGGCAGAAATGTGTAGCATACTTATGGGCAACAAGATGAAGTATGTACAAACAAGTACGCACACAAACACACACACATAGTTAAGCACACAGTATTACAGCTTTAGCTTTAGTTACAGTCTACAAGCAAAGTACAGTTAGGTTTGGAAACATATTTTTTGGCTTGGCTTACTGCACGTGGCCTCGTCGCTGCCATCGCTGCAATCTTTGTTCTGATCGCACATCCAGGCGAGTGGTATGCACTCGTCCTCGCCGCTCTTGCAAGCGAATTCGTCCGGGGAGCACGATTTGCTCTCTGTAATATACAAATATATGTTTGGGAGAAATATGGAGTTAGTGCTGATTATGATGATAGCATGCAAGAAAACACTCAATAGTTTGTTTTAAGTATTATAAAATGTTGGGTATATTAAATCAACTGTTTTTGTACTACGCCTTTAATAGAAATAACAATCGTAATATATAGAGTTAAATATACATATATATGCATACCTAGACAGAAACTGTTTTTCAAGAATTGTTGGACAAAAATGTATTTTGTAATTTTTTTTTTTTTTTTTTTTTTTTTTTAAGAAAAAAATTTTGGTATATGAAAACCAAAAGAAAACAAGAAATGAGCATGTCCAATGGACGCATATCTCTCTCACACCCACAATCACAATCACAGCCACACCCATACCCATACTCACACTCATACATCCACTTATGAGCAGCAAAATAGCTGTAAAAATTGCCTAAAGATAAGCTCGGTATAATTTTTGCCAACTCAACCCCTGAATGAGGGCGGTAAAAATCAAGTGCCTGATAAACTGTGCTACAGGCCTCTTGTCTTTATGTCGAGTGGCTTCTAACTGTCTGCCTAATGGTGTTGCTCAGCTGAATCTTTGATTGCTGTAGCCATGGTACTTTAAGAGGCGTTGCCTTTAAGTATGCAGCAGCAGACTTAAAACGCGTCTTCCTGTTGCCTGGCACAGTAATTAAGTTTATAAGAAGCAGCAGTAGCAGCAGCAGAAATTGAAGTTGAAGTCCAATTGTGGTTGGCACATGGCAGCTATGTAATAAACATAGTTGTCATGCCAGCACATATACGCACATACACAGGCGCACACACTAACGCACTTACATGGAGATATGGGGCAACGGGAACGAAAGTTAAGCGAACGGCATTTTATCTAGGCAGTAATTAAGACATTATCAGCCAACACTCCATAAAGTTAAAACGCACACATGCGTACGCATTAAAGCAATTATCACACACAGCTAAATGCACAAACACACACACACACACACATATATATATATATACACACCCACGCACACACTCGCAAGCAGGCTGGTTTAGGCAGCCAGTTTTAGCTTGAAACTTTCATTGAAGTTTCGCCAGGCGTACATTTAACAGGCACACACAGATACACACAGACGCTTACACACACACACACACAATTGACACACCCACACATAAAAACGTTTGTGTTTAACCCTAAATACGCATTATTTTTCTCTTGCTTTTTGTTCTTGCTGCCTACCGCTAGGCGCGTGAACTGAATGTGCTTTGTTTTTTTTTTTTTTTGTGCGGCTACGCTTGATTTTTCTTGATAAGATTATGTAATTCCTACTATGTGTGTGTGTGCCACAGACTATAAAGGCGCATAACACCATATCACACACATTCATATACAGCATATATATATATATATATATATATATATATATATATATATATATATATATATATATATATATATATATATATATAAATATGCTTTAGCTGCCTGCTTACGGTTATTTGCCTAGTGCCCAAAAAAAATTTCGAAAATTTTTTTCCTTTATCATTTTTTCTGTTTCCTTTTTTGTATGATTTTGTTTTTTTTTTTTTTTTTTTGAGCTTCAACGCTGTTGCAAATAAATTAATTTATTATTATTTTACGCTTTGTTGCCTGATATTATTTTTGCATGCACAACGTGTCGTATGCGTGATATGACTTAAATTGGTATTTATTGCAGCTAGAGAACGCGCACGAGCGTGTTTCTACACTTTTGTTGTCAAAACCAATTCAACAGGAATCTCAAACGTGAACGTGAAACTGGAGTGTGCTGAATATTGTTTGTGTAATGTAGGAAAGTTAATACAGATTTGTATAGCTTGTATTTAAATTAAAGCAGCCTGTTTCAAATATTTCTTTGAGCATACTGTTTGTAGTTAAGTAATCAAATTTGAAATGTTGCTCAACAGCTAGAGCAGCTTAATATTAAATTAAATATTAACTAATGTTTAAAACATAAATCAGAATTTCTGTGAAGTGGAAAGCATTATGGAGTAAGAGCAGTTTTAATAAATATGAAAAACTCCATTTCATGATATGCATGGATAAAATTGTGGTGGATATATTATTTTTTATTTTTTGTCAACGTTGCGCAAAGTTTTCATATTTTCATTAGACCTAATGTAAAGCTTGCTTGACCTCTTACAATTTTCATTTATTTATTTATTATATATACTCTTTTAATTTCGAAGCTTTTGTGCTGGCCATTAAATGTGATGGAGCAGCTGGAGCCAGAGAAGCAGAGCTTCAGTTGCTCGTGGCTGAACCTGTTGCAGACTTGATGTGGCTTCACCTGGTATAAGCCATAGCAAAATCAATTTGTTGGCCACAATAAGTAACTCATAGCAGCTTGAATAGTGTTCACACACACACACACAATCACACATAACTATTATATTGTATTGAATAGCATTTTGCTGTTATCAACCGCCTGCTTTGAGCAAGTCAAGTCTTGGCACCGGAACGACTTTGCTAGTAATTTAATTTTAATTTTATTTAAAATGCTTTTAGTGTATGCTCAAGCCTTATAGTTGGAGTTCTTCCCATCCGTGCTAGACTGCGTTCAGGCACTTCACATCAAAGTCAATGAGGTTTGATGCCTTTTTGTCAGCAGCAGTTGGCTTTCTTATTTCTTTTTCTTTTTTTTCTTGTTTCACTTTTAAAATAAACTAAAGTTGCACGAGTCACATTCTAGTTATTCTTTGTCTCCAGCAGAAATCTAATAATAAAAGTCGAATTTGTAAAGTGTTTGTAAATATTAAATGATGTGTAAGAAATGCCAAGTAGTTGAAATAAATCAATATGTATTTTATAAGGAATTATTAGGATTTTCTTTTCTATAAATATTGATAATTATTGCTCCAATTTCTGAAATGCATAATAGATGTGCCACATAATAACTTCGTATTATGATTAACTACAAATAGAAATTTCACTTGAATCCAAAAAATATGAAGAAAAACTGTTTCATATGAAATGTTATTTTGTTATGAAAAGTGTCTCAATTCATAAAATTCTTGGAATTTCATTCAACATATTTTTATCTTTTGTATATGCTAAACAGCAACGTGTGCTCCATAGATAGTCTATAAAAAAATGTTTCCCATACATTTTCTTTTTTTGAGGCACGTTAAACTTCAATTAACATTCACAACGTTGCCAACGATAAAAAAAAGCCAAAAAAGAAAGAAAAAAAAAAGCATCGTTGAAAAATACTTTTTTTTTCGAAGCGTATAAAAGCCATAAAATGTCACACGTGTTCATTGGCGAGTGGAGTGTGGGAGC
Organism: Drosophila borborema; assembly: GCA_030914335.1. NCBI lineage: Eukaryota > Metazoa > Arthropoda > Insecta > Diptera > Drosophilidae > Drosophila > Drosophila borborema. The sequence goes on from JAUESP010000306.1 coordinate 11,078,780, forward strand.
AGGGGAACGAATATCCTGTGAATCCTGAGCATGTTCAATTTTTCTGTTGAGCCGTATTCTGCCAGTCAGTTTGGCTGCAAATAAACCACAGGCAGAATTTGCACACGATTTTCGTTAATATATATACTTATATATATACATATATATTTTGATTACCAGTTTTTATTTCAACAGGCTTCGCTGATGAGTTACGAGTGGATAACATCATAAAAATCTCATCATTTTTTTTTTCAATTACAGCGCGAATGCACAAAAGGAATAAAATGCGCATAATAAAAAAAAAATGTGCCAAATTTTATGTGACATAAATAGTTAGCCAAATGTGACACGGGTTTTAAACTGCTAAATAAGTTGCGATGATGACGGCCAAGAGCATGATAAAAAGATTGAGATTGAAAAGTTGAGCGGGTTGTTTAACTGACAAATGTCCTGGAAATTCATGAGCACGTTCACATATTAAAATATATACAAATATGTATATATATATATATATCTGTTTGTGTATTTATATATTCATTAAATTTATTCGTTTCGGTTTGCAATTGAGTGAATATATGAACTCTGTTTGGTAAGGCAAACTTGTACCGTGATGGAAGAGCTCAGCTTGAATTGTGTTTTTATATGAAATATCAAAATTGAATACATATTTTTTTTGTTTAGTATCATTTAAGTCGTTTCTTTACTTGTTTTGCATACAGACGGTTCTAACAACGGACAACCTATTTATCTATTACAGGGTATATGAGATGGTAGAGGTTTAACATTTCGGTGGGCTTGTTAATGCATAAATACAAATTATTTCCGCTGCTGGCAGCATTTTTGATGCGCACGTCGCGATGTTTTTGCGTAGTCCTTTGACGTTAATTTATGGATAAGTCGGCCCAAGTTGTAGGACTCCCCGCCCTTAAGTCATAAAGTATGAGATACATGGCGGATATACATGGGAGCTTAGGGAGTATGGCGAAGACATGCATTGAAATAAATATCATGCTTTAAATGCGACTTTATGAGCCTTTAAGTTATGAAATCCATTTGCGAGTGAGAGTGTTTCTTATTTTTATTCCTCAGATTGTTATTTTTTTTTTTATTTTTGTTTTTTTTAGTGGGCCAGCGTAAATCCTCCTGGGTTAGTAGGTATATAGATATGTAAATTTGGCTATAACTTTTTTTGCTTACTACACTCTAGTTCGTCGGAGCCATCGCGACAGTCGGGATCCCCATCGCAAACCCAACTGCGCGGTAGACACTGCTCCCCATTGTAGCATTTGAAGGAGAAATAGTTGCACGCATTCCCTGCGCAAATCGAGCTGAAAGTTGAGCAACCCAATCCCAAGACAATAGATAAGAGCATAATACTTACTGCAAAGACCCGGTGCCTCATCAGAGCCGTCGGCACAGTCGGCCTCACGATCGCAACGCCATTTGTTGGGTATGCATTTGCCGTTGTTGCATCGGAACTGTTCGATGCCGCAAGTGGATTCTGCAAAAGTACAAAAATATATATTGAAAATCGTTGCTTTCAATATGGCAGCCAATTTAGCATTGCCTGCGGAGCCACACAATTTATGTGAAAGGGGGCAAAATACTAAGTAGGTTGAGCACACGCAGGCAGCGTCGACTTGAAGATACTCTTCAATAAGTTGTTTTTCTTTCAAAACTCTAAATTATTTAAAACTGGCTTTGTAAAAAACACTCAACTTTAAGTTCATTGAGGACATACATATATGGGCATAAGGATATGTATATAAGAAAATGTAGAATATATAACTTAAGCTCTATTGCTATGGAATAATTCAAAGCTGCTGCTTTTTGATTCACTAAAGTCAATGTATATGAAATGCAAATATATGTATGTATATATAGATAATGATTTGAAGATCTGTGTGCGCATGGTCTTTATTACCTCATTGAAATAGTTACGGGGTATACAAAATACTGATAATGGCCAGCCACTAAAAATATGAGGAATATGAGCGTGGAAAATCAAGTTTTTTATGCATCAATAAGTTTCTGTGTCAAAAATAAATGTGATTTTTATGTTGCGGGCTGTGTTGAAGCCACTGGCAACAAAAACTTGCCACTTTCAGTGTTTCTCTCTCTCTCTCTCTCGCTCTCTTCCTTTCTATGTGTGTGTGTGTGTGTGAGCCTTGTTATTTCCCTTGCTGCTGCCTAGCGTTCTTTGGCTGAGCTTTTGTTTTATGCCACCATGAAAAAATAGTTTGGTTTTGCCATTTTATGGTCATTTTCCTTTACGACTTTGCTCGTTTTGTAAACAAAATTTTCAGCAGAATTTAAAGACAATGGATAAAAAAAAAAATGAATTTTGTTGCATTATGCACTGACAAAACGAAATTATAGAAATGAGCAATAAATGTGACGATATTGATAGCTGTTTTTCAGTCACGCAGTTGCAATGTCAATGGAGAAATATAAATATTTATATGATAAAATTTTAACTTTCGACTAGTACTTAGAATTCATTTGAGAGTAAATGTCATGCAAGAGTGCGTCATAAATATGCAAGTATAAATAGAGAGTATTTGAGTTGTGTTCGCAATTAAAGTGATATAAATCCATTAGCATAACTACAAATGGAACCAAAAACTTTGCCAAAACTGCAACAAAGTTCTCATAGGCAACTTATTTGGATACAAAATTTTCTTAAGAGCTGGCTTAGCTCTAAAATTTACTCAACTTGCCATCGGTGAGTGCAACAAACAACAACTTGCTTGACAACTATTTTCACAAAATTTCTTCTTTGCAATTCCATTCCATTCCATTTAATTTATTTTTTATTTGTTATTGCTTTGAACAAGTATAAAAGCGGAGCGTGCTGCATATCATTTGCATATTGTTGGCTAAAATGTTGCACCTTTTAGCACTGACTGCACTCAATTTAACGCTGGAGCACAAATGAATGCGCCCTCGACAGACGTCTGGAATTTGGTTGAGCTTTAAGTCCAATGATGCCAACTATAACTGGGAGGTAGGGCGAGAACCTACCTTCTAGCTGAACGTATCCTTCGCTCCCTTTGGACCAGACTTGGCTCAGGCTGGCAGCCATAAACTTTTGCGCAACTTTTGTGTGTGTTTCTCATCGAGCCCCTCCACGGCGACCCATTCCGCATTGCGAAAAATGCGCATCACGTTCTGCGTTTGGGGACTTCGCAGCGTTCCTAACGTATTTACCTAGCAGCGGCATTTAGCGCCAACATTAAACAAGAATCGAGTCGGAAGTCAGCCACAGCCAGTGGCTGGGTAGCTTCTCGTCTCGCATATAATGACCAGACCTAGCATTGGAGTCTAGGGCATTAGAATGGGGAATTTTAGTTGAACATTTTCGAAATTAATGAAATTGTCATAATCAAGTTTTTTGGCCGACAAACTCAAAGCTTGCTGCAGACTACGCTACGGGATTCAGCCGTAAGTCTTTAAATTCAGCTGAGTTACGAGCTCAATATTTCATTACATGGCTCTCTTTTTTTTGTGAATAATCAATTATTCAATTGAAATGTCAAAAGTAAAGAAACGTATATATATATTTTTAACTGTGATTTTATGAATGTTAGACATTGCCGCATCATTAAATATAACACTCTGCAACAAGTTTAGTTCAGAGGATTCTTAGGATTGTTTAGATTGTTCTCGTAATAATATTCTAAAAAATTGTATTTATTGATCTTATTTATTTAGCAATGCAAACACGTTTTCTTTTTGAATGGTATTTTAAAAATTAGCATTTTTAAATATTTTTCAGCTTTGGTCGTTAGCTTGAATTTATTTTGAATTGAAATTTTGTTGCCTAGTGTAGTTGAATATAAATGAAGTCTGCTGGGGTAAATATGATATTGCATATTAACGAGAGGCTAGACTTTTTGCCAATTTCAACCTCTCTTTTCCACTCTCCCATTCTTTCTCTCTCTCTCTGTTTTACTGTCTGTGTTTCTCTAAGCTAGCCATAAAATTGTGTTTGCCCATGGCAAAGTCTCTGCCGCTCCATTTCCGAGATTTTTGTTTACATTTTTTTCAAGCTCAATTTTCTCTTTATGCGTAATTATTTATTTATGACTTAATAGACTGACAGTTGAGGCCTCCAAAATGTCACATACATCTAGCCAAACTGACATTCGGTGTATGTCATTCAATGCATAAGCAAACAGACATTGGCCTATGCCTCAAGCCGCATTCTACCTGCCTCATCCTATATATGTATATACGCCCACTTTTCGCACATTCTGTTTATATTTCTTGCGTTTTGTTTTGCTTTTAAACAATGCTCATAAATTTACGCTCGTTTTTGTTACGCATATTTATTATGTTGCTCGCACGCTCTAGCTAAAAGCATATCATATATACACATACACGCACACGCACACACACACACACACATTTTTGTCGCATACCACGCCCCACGCGAATCACTGCGGCGCCCAGGTGCAAACTTCATTATTTACAGTCTGACGCGTCGGGGCGACGAGAACGTGGATAATGTGCCACTTGGCAGGGCGAACAGGGCGGAGGCGTGGCAGCATTGGGGCTGCAACCTTTTAATTCTAATACAGGTGAGCGCTGACAACAGCGCCTGCAGCACCGAGCACTAGCAATAAAAACAACAACAAAAGCAATAACAACGACAACAACAACAACAACAACAACAACGATATCAGCTGCTTCAGCAGTGCTTTGCATTCTCATGCATTTTGTGCAATTCGTTTACGCTCTGGCATTTCGCTGCTCATCTTTTTGCATGATAATGAATTGCACTTTGGCACACCTATTAACGGGTGTGTGCTTGTGTGTGTGTCTGAGTGTCTCGCCTTATCACGTGGCTTTGATTTGAGTGCATTGCACGGCAGGGGTTATCAATGCAATGGCTACAGCTGCCTTAAGGTTGCCAACAACATACTCCAGTCAAATAAGTAAAGCATGCAAACACCTCCACACATACATTTACATATATACAGACATACTAACACACATGCATGGCCAAATGCCAGGCAAAACTTTTGGCACACTGCAACTTGGCCACACCTACTACGCCTCCTTTCAACGTCTCTCCAAGCGCTCATTTACAGCGTCCGGCTTAAAGCAACCAAAAAAAAAAAAAAAAAGTTATCTTGTCGCACAAAAATTGTTCACAAGGCAGTAAAAAGGCGAAGAAAACTTTTTGCTTTTGCGGTCATCCATCGATTTAGCGCATTAAAACTTTGCCCGAAATTTCCCATTTTCCATTTTCCATCTGGCTTTCCATATTTGGCTTTTGCCAGTGCCGAAGCCACTTTAAGCCAATTGTCTTTTGAAAAATTGTTACATCATATCGTTTACAGTCAATAGAAATTCAAAGCAACAATTTTGAGAAAAAAAAACTAATTTATATAATTGTAAAAATGATATATAAATTTAAAATTAATTATTAAGCATATATAAAAAATACATTTTATAGCTTAACTACATAGACAATATAAAATATATATATCTAAAAATAATTTTTGAGAGCTAAATGAAGATTATTTGTTTAGCTTCTTTACTAGACAATTAAAAAGAAATAAATTTATAATTAAAAAAAAGGGGTTTAATCATTTTGCCTATTTATTAAATGAAAATGATAAAATATTAAAGAGATTATTTAGACTTTTGCTCATTAAATGTAATAAATTTAACAGGCGAAATTTATTTTTTCTTTGGATCATTTGCCTTTGGGCTCTTTAATTGAGAAATATTTATCCACTGAATTTGAGCCGTATCCCCTGCTCCACTAATGAAGTTTGTCTGCTATTTGTTGTTGTTGTTGGGACACCGGACAAACATAAATTGAATTGTCCTTTTCATTTAACAGGCGGACAAGGAGACGCAAGCATGACCAAATTTGATGTTGTTTCTTGTTGTTTGTACTTTATCAAGTTTTGCTTTGCGCTTCTCCTTCGCGTCTCAATAAATAAATGAAAAATCTTTGCCATGGACATTTCTCCTTTTGGCCATTGTTTACAATTGCTGCCGCTTGCTGTTACTACGCACAGCAGGCTGTTTCCTATATAGCTAAGAATACTAATAAAAACGGCTCGTCCTGAAATTCCCGCTTGTTGTTTATGGCACCTTTTTCACTTTATTGGAGTTGTGCGCTGCGCTTTGTCTTCTGCTTCAAGTATTTCAATAAAAAGAAAAAAACAAATGGGAAAAATAACAAGTTTTTCTTTTTATTTTGAAATAGCTCCGGGTTAAGGGGCGAATCATAAATCATTTGAAGAGCCGCTTGGCATGGGCGGGAGCTTTGAGAGCAGGCCCGTCCTCCTAATGAGACAAACTTTTTTTTACATATGCTAGAATCTGTGTTGTTTTTGTTGTTGCTGCTTTAACTGTTGAATGGCCATAACAAATGGCTAGCCATTGGCAGCGCAAGTCCGCTAAAATTGCATTTTAAATGCCCGGGTAATTTATATGTTAAATAAAAGCTGCGCTCCGGAAGTAGGAAGCTTAAGCAAATTGAATTGAGTTTTGGCAAATTTGGTTGGTGCTGCTGCGCAGCTGCTTAGCTATTTAATGCTCGGAAGTAATAACTGTGTTTCGGCATATTCCAAAATCTGCTTACGCCATAATTTCGCCAGATAAAATGCTGCATAAGCCGCAGCTCAAGCGCTTTTAAGGTGCTTAGAAATAAGTGTTCGGTAAGACTAGCAGATTATTTGCTGTGCTCCACAAAATAGAATCGTTAAAGATTTTGACATGGGTTTATTCATATCCTAAAAGCTCACTTGAGTTGTAGAGTCTTTGAATTCATTGCTGAATTATGTTTTATAAAAAATTTCACTGCATATAAATGCCATTAAATATACAATAAATTTCCCTTTTTATCAAATGCTCTAGCATTGCATGATATTTTTATTGAATATTAATTCCAAGACACTTTGAAGCTTGCCCCAAGGTTCTGTTTTGTATTTTAAAGACCTTTTCAGCTGAATGTTTATATAGCGAAAACAAAAACAAGAATCGAGCAATCCTTTGAAATATGCTGATATTTCTATAAATATATATTAGAGAGAGAAAGGCGTATAAAAAAAAAAAAAAATCAAGTGGCAAGAAATTTGCCACATTTGCTGACGTTCAACCTTTCGTTGGCAACGGCGGTGGCGGCTGCTGCTGCTCCTGCTGCTGCTGCGGCTGCTCCTGCTGCTGCTTAAAAGTGAGCCATGCATAATTTATGGCTTATAAGGCCAGCGGGAGCTGTAGCCAAGGATATGTGACTGAATTTATCTAACACTGGCAGTCAACGCACAAACATACTTGAATGTATATTCAAGTATGTACACACATATGTATATATATATGTATATATGTACATTTATATATGCATGCGCAGTGTGGCTTATCAGCTGTCTTTTACATTTCTTTAGATACATTTTTTTCTTTCTTTTCAACTACATGAATATTTATGCTAACGATATTGAACGCCCTAGATATATATATGTATATATATATATATATATATATTGGCTACTTATAGCACTTGTCTAGAAGCTGCTTAAAAGTCGTGCTACATTGCTCTGTTGTTGTTTTCTTTAGCTGTTTACGCGGCGTATACGCAATGTGGCAAGCGACTGGGTTACTGTGAGCTGCTCTTAATGGCCGTTTGTCTATATCTTATTTGTACACATAGGAAAGAAAAAAGTGATGCTTGACATTAATTTTTTTGCTTCAGCCACGCCCACACACAGTAGTTGACAGTCGGAGTGAAGACAATAACAGTAAATCGAACTACACTCAGAACCAGTTCGAGTTTAACTGAGCTTAACCATTGATAGCTTATCCTAATGGCTTTTGGCTTAACGAAAGTCGATGAGCCAAGTTGTTTGTAAATTTTCTGCCAGATCTCCACTAAACTAAGATCTACTTATATATAATAAACATACATACATATTAAATGTGGAAAGTTTTGCTATCAGGCAAACAAAAAGTTAGCTCTAAGTAAGTTTCGATAGCTTTTGAGCTGACGAAACTTTGACTCCTCAGGTGTTTAGCATATGATTATATTATAATTTGCATGGTATTTTGTTAAAATTATAAACTCATACCCGTATTTGTGGAGATGGCATATGTGTGCTGTTGTACATGCTGTAATAATCCGCTGATGAGCAGCAGCTGGCAAATCGGGTGGCTGCGCATTAGTCCCATGTTGCCAACTTTGCCAGCTTTGTTCGCACGGCCTCAAACGTTAAATTGTTTTAGATTATAATGTGGCCTAAGTGCGTGTTTGAATTATTCAATTATATTGCTGTCTGCTTCTGTTTAATGCTGTCTGCTTCTTGTTTGTTCTTCGTAATTATTTTAAATGTGTTTTTTTTTTTTTATATTTTTTGTGCTGGCTGTCAAAATTGTTTGTTACCCTTCGCTGAAAAGTAGGCAATCTTTTTTATTCCGCGTTAATATTTTTCGGTAATGATTTATGACATTTTTAAAATTTCATATATTTTTTATATGTAAATAAAATTTTGTTGTTGTTATTATTATTAATTATTTTGGCAGTCGTTTGGTACCATAGGACTAAGAGAAAAAACAAGATTCAAAAAAGAGTTTTGTAGTAAGTTGCAAAAGGAAGAGTATTGTTATTGTGGTGCCTGTAATAGCTATAAAAAAAGTTAATGAGTGGGTATCAAAAACATCACAACATGCTGTATGTACATGGTGCGCTGATGGGGTCAACGCACAATTCAATGTTGAGGAAGTAAAAGAATGAACGTACATATTAGAATATCGCACTGGGTGTGGGGACAAAAAAAGTTATGTGAGAATTCGCAGAATTTAAGATCTGGAGGTACCACTAAGTAAATCACCAATAATATATGGTGGCATAACCTAAACTAACATGAGTATTATAGCATAAGAGTAAAGCGAAGGAGTCGAACCAAGTATGACAAATGTAGTTTATATTGTAAAATTTTAATTGCCGTTGCAGCCAAAATGATGATTTATGTAGAGGAAGTTTTTTATTTATTTATTTTTTGACTAGATAATCTACAATTTGTAAAATTCGAGTGCAGCAAATATATAAAGTAAAATAAAATTTATGCAATTAAAATTTTTTAAAAGATTTTATGGTCATATATAATTATTCTCATCAAATATGTATAGGCTATATACTATTCAGCGATGCCATTTAGCTATTGAACTTTCTTTTTTTCATTATTATTATTATAATTTTTTTTTTCTTTAAATTCTAATCGTTTATTTATTTATTTTTCTCATGAAATACAATTTATGATTTGATAACAATATAAATAATTATGTTGATATTTTAGAATGTATGAGATTCACATTAAGCACAAATTTTTTATTTTGTGCTGAATTAATATTTAATGAAACATTTTTAAAATTTATAGTTAACAGCACACAATGATCGACAGCTTGTCCCTACAGATGGGATCACTGAGTAAAAGAAAAACGTGAGGTTAACATTTCTTAAATGTTCAGGTTTTATGGGTAAATTAAGACTGTTCAACATTTAATTCATTGAGTGCTGAAAGTTTGTATAGTTAAGCAGTTATCTTATCACGGTTGACAGTACACATCCTGTCAGCAGAATGATTGAGCAAGGAAAATAAATGCTTTACATTAAGCTGCGGCTCGAAGTTAATTAATCTATTTGATGAAGGGGGTGATTAATGTACTCTTTAAAACTGTAAAGGGGGACATATAGTCAGAAATAAAATTATGGGTTTGGAACTGTACATGTTTCTTTGTCACGTACTGCAAGTGGGGGTGGAGGGCGGTGTGCGTGTTTTTCACGTATAAGAATGTGATAAGAAGTGCGATAGAGTAGTGATTGTACCATTTGTAAAAAAAGTGTTATAATGTTATGTCCAGCCCAAAATAATGGACAGTGTGGGGGGGTTGACTTGTATATATTTTGTGTTTTGTGAATATGTGGAAGCGATCGTTATAGTAAGCACAAAATTAATCCAGACGCTATATGTCACTGAGTGCAGATGCTTGCAAGCATAGGATTAAGTAAAATATGGCAAATTTTGAGCTAGAAAGAGGGTGGGGGGAAAACGGCCAAGGATAATTGGCATGTCACGTGGGGCAGGAAAGTGGCCCGGGCACAAACAGTCAAAATTCAAAATAGACAATATGGAAATCTGTAGTGGAACTATGAGCAGCATGCAAGAGAAGACAGTCGGTGACAAGGTACAAACAACAAAACGAGGGCAGCGCCAGTGCGTGCAACGAGCCACATGTAAAACTTGGCACCCAAGAAGGGGAATGACAAAAAGGCTCCGTTTGCTGGAAACCAAAAGAAGAATGAATGGGGGTCAGCTGTAGACTTGAAAAGGAGGGACGGGAATGCCACGCGGGGGAACTTTGCCAACACACAATAAACACGCACAGGCACACAAAAGTATTTGTATTTTCAAATATTATTATTTGTATATTATAAATTAATTATCATTATTATTATTAATTTTATTTTCAGATTTGTAATATTTTATAATTTTTCATTTCACTTGACTTTGGTTAATTTGTTTGTTACTTTATTCAATTTGATTTAGTTTCGCCTTTTTGGGCTCAGCTCTTGTTGCGCTCCTGTTCTACTCTATCAATATTCGTCCTGTTGCACACACACGTCCGTTTGAATGGAATGTTCGTTGCCAACTGAGTTTTGAGCGCAACGCGGCGTATCTTAAAAAATATATTAATCTGCCCGCCCAGCAGCATCCAGCAGCAAAAGCAGAAACAGGCAGTTCGGCGAGCGCTTCCCGAGTTTGCGCTCAACAAATTTTGATAAGAACCACAAGCCTCACTCACTCAATGCGGAGTTGAATAGCGAGTGAGTGAGTGAGTGAGTGAGTGAGTGAGCGAGTGTGTTTAAGAGTGTCTAAGCGAGTGTAACTGTGTGTGAGTGAGTGTCTATGACTGAGTGTATTCATTGATTGTGAGTCAGGAAATATTTAGCAGTTCGCTTATCAAGCGGTAGCTCACGATGCTTCAAGATGCTGTCTATGCCTAATCAGCTGTTATTTGTCAACAAAATATAAACTATATATTGTTCCAGCCAGGCGTCGTAGATTAGTCCAAACAAATACATAATTAAATCATATCAATAATTCATTTAGTAAAATGGGAAATATTTCATTAAAATTCTAGGAAATTATAAAGTAACTTAATGAAGTCAATCTGCAATGCACTTAATTTGATATATATATATATAAAATTTGCAAATATTGTTTTTTTTTTTTTTTTTTTTAATTTAAATCATTCAATTGATAAGACGCTTAAAAAATAGCTAAGCTCATAAAAGAAAGTGTTTATCAACGGTATCTAATATATATAAACATCTAAATATCATATATAATATAGATATAATATATGCACATATATGCATGTGTATGTATAGGGTATATACTATTTCAGCTAATCAGTTTGCTAAACTAGCACTTGTACTAGTTTCGCTTGCTTATTGTTGTCCAATTAGCCTGAGACGCATTACTGCTTAACGATAAGAAAAGCGATAAGAATTCATCTTCTGACGCAGTCAGACGTTTGACCCACTATAGCTTGCTGAGCGGGGAATACCAGATACATGTACGTATAGATATATATATAAAGCAATATATACATATATATATATATATATATATGCATTGGGTCAAGTTTAGTTTTCTATTTAAACGGAGGTAGTTTACCGGACCGGACACCATTTATTCCTTTCACTCCCTGCTTTAATTGCTAATTGTTAAGTCGCAATTGTGTAGTGCGCGATATGTCCGAGAGTAGATTGGCTTATATGTGCTATATCAGCGTAAATAGTTCAATGTAAATGACCTCATGACTTCCTAGCTGACAATATATTGTAATTAAGAAAAAAACACTGTGATTAAATTTGTCACTAATCTGTTGAAAACATTTGTGTTTTCTTCTTGGCAAATGAGGATTATCTATAAAACTAAATTTGAATTTGTTGATTTGAGTGCAAAGTGTAGAGCTATTTTTGAAATAAATAAATTTATTTTTTAACAACTATAATTATATCTCATTCAATATGTCTTTCAAACATTTTGCTCAAAATTACTGAAATTTGAATAATAAATCGGAAGGCATATTCAGTATTTAACACATTTCAGTAGAATTGATTATTATTCATATTTTAATTAAACGTCATTTTGCATGTCATATATATATATATATTAATCAGTATGTAAGGCCTTATCTTTCATTGGGGCTGGGCATAAGTTGTTTAAAGTCCAATTTGAATTTGTGTAAAATCTTTTGTGAGCTTACCGTTGGCATGTTGGCATGGAAAAGGCTCAAATATATTACTTAATAGTGAGCTTTGTGTTTATGAAAATTGTTCATATGATTAAATATTTGAGCTTCAAGCTGCAAGTCTAGTTTATCAATTTACATCGATTAGAGTTTCGAATATATATATAATACAAAAATATAGTATTATTCTGCAATTATTCTCTTCACAACAGCAACAACAACAAACCCTTAACGTCTCTTAATTTACTTAAATATATTGTTATTTTCACTGCCGAGTTGAGCCACACTTGAATAAGCTAAGCTTTTTGCGCCAGCTATTCCACTCAGTGTTGTTCAGCTCTGGGCTTAACTTGTTTGAAGCATGATGCAATGGCTTAGTTAGATTGCACTTGACTTGTTTTAAATGCTCACCAAATAAGACTCAACTCGTGCTTAGCTGCTGTGTGCACCGCAACTGCGACGCTCCGCCACAGTCCCATTTGCTGGCACTTTGCTGGGAGCAGAGCGGCGTGGCTCAAGGTTCTTGTTTATGTGCAACATTTTGTAATTACAGTTCAGCTTGTGCTGAACTTGGCAAATATCTTGAGCCAATTGAAATTATTCTTCAAAGTGTGGTCGATTTTGAAATGAAATGATTAATAATTCATGTATAAATATATGCAGAAATATGCATTTTCGAAAATTAATGCATGCAAGAAATGAACAAATGTTTTTAATTAATTTATAATAAATATAAAGTTGAATAACATATTTTTAATTCTATCTTTTAATATGACAACATTGCATTGTCTTTACCAGGTATACCCAATATTTGAGACTTTACTGTTTGCTGACTAATTTAAGTGTCATCCCTAAAAGTATGCAACACAAAACTGCAAAAGTGTTTCAAATGGAAGCAACGAAGCACGAATAAACCAGAAAAAAAAAAAAAAAAAAAAAAAAACACCTACGCACTCACATAGAGAGAAATGGAAATATATCTCTGGATAAATCCAAATATATACCTACTATTTTATATATATATATATAGAGGGCTAAAAATTAAACGAAAACAAATTTAGTTTGGGGCAGTTGAGTGCCCACCTAACATGACACTAAATAAACAGCCAGTTGTTACTTACTCAACAACGGAGCCGAACAAATAGTGAAACACCAAAAACCAATACTAAAGTAAACACACACACACACAAACACACGCACAGCAGCTAAGTAAATGGTTAGTTCTGTGACATTTTCTAAATTGAAAAACTACAAAATGACTGACAACAGATTATAGTGTGAGAGAGGATGGATTGAGGCTGCCCTGTGGATGGTTGACCGGGGGGTCCAAAGGGGCGTAGATTGCAGCACACAGACAACAGCTGTAGTCATTTATTCAGGTCCATAGCCATGTGTCTTGACTTTGGCCTAGGCAAAGCTTCAAATAAACAATTGTTTGTACTTTGCTGTGCGCCAGCAAAACTTGCAGTTAAAGTTGACTGAAACTCATTTGTCTCCAGGCAGCAGCTCACAAATGGCCTCGAAAACTACGAAATAAAGCTAACTCGAATGGCTGTAAGTGTAGGCTAGGACTTACCTTGAAATTTACATTCCTCGATCAGCTCATCGCTGTGATCCTTGCAGTCTATTTCGCCGTCGCAGACGTAGCGAATGGGTATGCATTCGCCACTCTCCTTGCAGCGGAACTGTTTCTCTTCACAATAGTGTGGCAGGCTTTGAGCTACAGAAAGTGAGAAAGAGAGTGTGAGTAAGAAGAAGCAGTCTTATGTGAAATCAAATGCATATTAATTCATTAAGTTCAACTTCGGCGTGGCCTAATCAAATTCATAACTAACATTTAAGTTGAAAACTTTTGGCTCGTTAACAGCGCCGTGAACCGCACAATGGCGCACATTAAAATCGACGCGTTGGAGGGGGAGGTGGGGGGAGTGGGCGGAGCTGTGTCAGAGGCGGCTTTTGTGGCTCTTGAGCGTTGACAAGCTTTAAGACCTTTATAAGGTCGAGGCCAAAAAGCTGACAATAAACAAAAAACTTGTAAATAATAAAGTGTGCCATCCTTCTCTCTGTGTGTGTGTGTGTGTGTGTCTGTGTGTGTGTTTGTATTTGAAAGGGACTAACCGCAAAATATGCCGCCATACACAAAAGGACACAAATTTTTGAAATTAATAAGCGCAAATACAAAGCGAGCTTAAAGGATGACAGGCTGTGTATAGGTGTTATATCTATGTGTGTGTGTGTCAGTGTGTGTGTGTGTCAGTGTGTGTGTGTGTCAGTGTGTGTGTGTGTCAGTGTGTGTGTGTGTGCCTCTCTCTCTCTGTCTGTGTAAGCCCACAACTGGGAGTCATCAATCGTTTATGGCATTTGCCTGTGAGCTTAGTGACAAACGCGTTTGTAAACAAAATGGCGACAGTCGTATTTCCGCTTAGCCATAAAATAGCTAAAGTTTCAGCGCCTTTTGCCGTTGTAGGTGAATGTGTGTGGGCTGATTACCAAATTAGCTGTATATATATAGATATATATATATATATGTATATGTGTCCGTAGCAGCTGCTTAATCCAAAACTGTTTAAGTTGGCAAAACCATGTGTCATTCGACATTTAACTGTGCGTATTTAACACAAATTGATAATTGCTTAAGCAAACCAGACATGCACACATACGCACACATACAAATGTCTTTAATTATAATAACACAGCATGTCTGTTAGTCTGTATGTGTGTGTGAGTGACTCGACATTGTCTACACACAACGACACACTTCATTACCGTGCGAAATTCGAGGTTTAAAATTATATTTTGTTTAAAATTTTTAGACTTTTTTTTGAAAACTTTCAAGCAAGCATATGCAAATGTGGGTGTGTATGAGTATAGCTTGAGCACAGAAATTCTTAAATATAAAAAGCTGAAATCTACAATCCCTTCCTACCCTTACCTTTTGCCCACTAAATTCATTGCTCTCATAATTTTTGGGAAACCTTAAAATCTAAGCCCTTTTATTCCATGAACTTGTTATATATAATTAAATGCGTTATTTATATATTTTTCTATATATTATTATTATACTTATTTTCATATATTTTATATTCATAATATATTTTTATATTCATCTGCATGATTCACTGCGCAAAAGTCATGTTAGGATCTTCTCAATTATTGAAAAAAACCGCACATGAAAAATTACTAATAAAAAATTTTTAATATTTTTATTATTATTTATTTATTTTTTTTTTTTTTTTTGAGTTTTTGGTGCATGGCAAATGCGTTTTAATATGAAATGAAAAGAGTTTTCGTTCGTTTGTGAATGTGAATGGGAAACTGTTGCAACTATTCGTGCCACTCTTCCTCTCTCTCTCTCTCTCTCACTAAGTCTCTTGCTCTCCCTCGCTTTCGCGATATATCGCTCTGTTTCTCTAAGTGCGCCTCTTTGTGTCTGCCACGCAATTTGCATTTTAAGTGAGTCGTTTAGTTGCTTAATTGAAATTGCTCTACAATATCTAGATGAACAATTTGAATATATACATTTATGTCATATCTAAACACAATGGTCAACTTAAAATATATATACAAAATATGCACATTTATTTAAAGCTGCACCAAATATGATTTATTTAGATTGAGGTGAATCTGAACCATTTGGAATGATAATCAAAAAAATTATTGGACTCTATATAAACTAAATTCAAATTCTAGTGATATGACATAACATATAGTGAACATAATTATATATCAGAAATATACTTCTTTAACTTTATTTAGCATATTAATAAATATGAAATTTTGTTATGAATTATTTAGTATAATTTATAATAGTTTATTATAGAAATGACTTTCGAAATATCTAGTGCTTCGTATTGTTAACTATTTTGAGGATCTTACAGCGCTGGCAATTTAACGTTTCTCTAGAGACAATAAACTGATATAGATGAAGATTGATGGCAACAGATTGTAAATATTGATTTAATTGCCAATTTGCTGGCCTTGAAATCAAAATAGTTTGTGTTTATCATGCGCTATGTTGCGTTTGCCTGCTCCCTTTACCCTGCGCAGTTACAGGCTGAATAAATTGAATTACTTTCCGGCAATAATTTAACGCAACTTACAGCAAACCACTAGAGCCCACACAACAGAACAGCTGCAGCCAATTTGATTGACAAATGCTGTCTGGCGCTTCGCATCTGTTTGAGGCGGCAATTAAGTGCGTGTCTTGGTCCAGGTTCGTTGTACAGTTTCGCCAGCCATCGGAGACCAAAAATCAATCAAGCATTGGCATGGCGGCGGGCTCCCAGGCGATTCTCATGAAAATTCGCACCATTAACCCAATAAAGCAGTGGGGTCAGCAGAAGAGAGAAGAAACTTATAATAAACAGAGAAATCAGTGCAAAAGTCAATCAAATGGTTAAATCAATAAAAATTCATTTCTTCTTTGTTAACAGGCATGGTCAGGCGCATATCTAGATATTTATAGAGGGCACAGTTCAAGTTATAATTATCTAGCTAGAATTTCGACGATTGCGAACTGATATTAGGCATAATTAAGGCGCACTTTGCCCCAATGAGACGTTCGCAATGCTGATAAGCTAACATTAAATATTTAATGACTTAATTTTCCCCTGTCGACTTTATCGTATTTTATTTGAACCTTCGCTAACAAAGTTTAAAAGAGCATATTGGTTTCACGCAATGCAGTTTGTAATACGTAAGAGGCGAAAGATTCACCTAACTTGTAAATTTGGATGATTCTGCTCTCGACTGTAGTGATTTTAGTTTCATTTCTTAAGCAAGATTCAATTATTATTATTAATATATTTTTGTGAAACTCGAATGACGTTTCAGTCTAGAACGTGAAACGAAGGTAAGACAGATAATTCTTATCAATTTTCGTTGCAAAATTGTTGCTGATGAGTTGTTAGCTAAATAGATAACTTATCAGGTGAGCACAATATTATTATATATTTCTTATCTTATGTAATTTAATACTAAATAGAAATTATAATAAGAACGAAGAAGAGATTACTTTTGCATAACATAGTTTCGTTTTTTTTTTATAACAATTATCTTAAGTAATATCTTGATTTAAGGTTTTTTAAACCGACAATATAGAAACGATATGTTACAATATATAAACGAAATTAGAAATTCATTTTTATTAAAAATTTAATTTTAATTTTTCGTTTCGTCTCAATTGCTTAACTATAATTATATATGGGAAATATTTGGAGGAGCTATTAATAATAAGCCATATAATACTCTAATGATAGTTTAATGAATGAAAATATTCGACTAATGAAATTGTTTACGCATTGCATCATTTCTTGTGTATTTGTAGTTAAATTTTGAAACTTTTTTTTGGCTCTTATCACTTTATCATTTATCATTTATCATTTATCAGTTAATTTGTTTAATTTTTTTTTGTGTATGCTTTTTGCTATATAATAATTCTGATAACCATTCACCAATATATAAACATTATATAATTTTTTGTTGTTGTTGTTCTTGTGGTTTTTCGTTGTTAGCCAAGCTACAATCAGGTGAATCGTGAATCGAGGGTTTGCGACTTGGCTAACCTGCCATTATGGCCAGGCTAATTATATGGCTGGCTTGAGTTTTGTTTTTTAAGAGAGTCTCTTATATAGTTTTTCTTATATACATTTATGTGTGTGAAGTTGAAAATTACTCTTAGCTGGATTCTCGCTCCCGCTCGCGAAACATATGAGATCTTTAGCGTCTGTTGTATTTACTTCGAAAAAAGGTGGCCTGATCTTTTCATGACGTCAGACACAACAATCGCCATAATAAACAGTTGCGTTTTGGCAGTATGAATCATACATACAATATGAATACATCCATTATTCATCTCTACTGAATTCGAATGATGATCAAATTTTGTTTATTGATTTGAATCGTATAATACACGACGACGTCACGACGTCACGTCAAACGCCTGCGACCATAGAGTATTACGTTTTCTAATTAAAAATACAATTAGCTGCGACGTTTATACAGTGTATATTTGTAAGCAATGTTGTCGAGTCATTCGCATATATTTAAATACACTTGCCAAAACAAAATGTGAAATAGCGAAATCACGCCATGTTTCTATTTTGTTTCTAACCCATTTGTATGGCATACGTGGCGCATGCTTG
Organism: Drosophila borborema; assembly: GCA_030914335.1. Lineage (NCBI taxonomy): Eukaryota > Metazoa > Arthropoda > Insecta > Diptera > Drosophilidae > Drosophila > Drosophila borborema. The sequence goes on from JAUESP010000306.1 coordinate 11,097,178, forward strand.
TACTTTCAATGCGCCCACATATAATATAATGAATATATATATAGTGAATGGAGTATGGAATCTGAGTAAAATTATAAATCTAGTTTTGTATTAGAACTGAGCTGATATGACGTTCTTCTTTTTCCTTAACTTATAATTAATTGGAAGTCAGTGAGTCAATTGAGTCAATGAGAAACTTTCTCAGGGAAACCTTTTTTTATTCCGATAAGATTAAAACAAGATTTTGATTAGTTTGTTTACATAGTTTATGGCTAACTATTACGTCGATTTTGCCTAGCGAGCTGATAAAGGTATTTCAGCTGACTCAGACTATCCTGAATTGTTTTCAAGGCATTCTGGTAGCCTGAAAATGTTAAGTATCTGATAAGTATCTAGCTTACTCAGAAATTGATAGCTGACTTGAAAATGATTTGTAAATATTACTATTATAATCGACTTTAAGATAAAGCAAAGCATCTGATTTGTTTATATTTTATAAATATAAATAAATATATATATATATATATATATATAAATGTGAGTTTTGTTCCTAAAAGTATTTCTACACTTGTCCAAAACTCGCATCTGTATAGTAAATACAAAAGTCTCATAGAAAATCTAATTTAGCTGCGACTTCTGGCAGTTTCCATATAGTTGTTAGCTAGAAGTTGTTAAGGTATATAATTTAAAATAAAATATATTCAATGCTGGACAAAAATTCCTTTTTTTTTTTTAGGTTATCTAACGAAATCTATTCAATAAACATCATATGCAGCTCATTAAATAACCAGATCACATTGTGAGAGCTTGTAGTTGCTTGGAGCATATCTAATAATATATCTATTAATAAATACTAGAATTTACATAGTGAGCGACACAATTAGTTATTTTGTCTGTGAATATATCTTGGATCAACTGTAAACTTCTTTAACAAATAATTTACTTGGCAAACTGTAAGCCTTTAAGCGCTTTTCACACAGTTGTTAAACGGTGCTGTTTTTCTCACTCTTTTTCTCACTCTCTCTCTTGCTCTCTCTGTCACTCCTATATATATTTTAGTCGTATGCATAATTAATACTATAAGTGACTGCAATTTGAGGTACGAACAACTTTAGCAACGAGATGTTTAACATTGAAATCTTTACAATAAGATGAATGCAATGTTTGCCGTTGTTGTTTTGCATGTTGTGTCTGTTATGAAAGACAGCCACATGTAGCAAGGTGCAAAATGAGTTTTTCAAGTGTGAGTGTGTGTGTGTGTGTGTTTGTGTGTGTGAGTTGTAATACACAAACAATTGCCGCATGTTGTTACACTTTTTTGGCTTCATCAGCCGAAAGTTGTTTCGTTCGTAACCTGTTTATTTGCTCATAATTATGCATAGGGTAAAATTGGTTTTGTAATTAAGCTGAAACGGAAATGCATAAAGTGTCAGCCAGCAGGCAGCAGTGTACAGTGCTGGGTACAGTCTGGGTACAGTCTGGAAATTAGTGGCCCACAGCACGTGCACATTTTTGAGCATAATTAGCCAAGTTAATTACACAAGTCTGTGCGAGGACGACGACTTCTCGCTGCAAGTTCTCCTGCCGCTGCTTCTTCTTCTTTTTTTTTTATGATGATGCCGGCTCGAAACTTGTTTAAATTCGATTTTAAAATAAATCAACGCTGTCTACCCATCCCATACACTGTCCAACTGGAGTGAATTTTTTTATATTTTTTTTATTTCTCTTTTCGGCTGTGCATCTGAATCTGTAGCTGACATTCATTAGGCTGTTCGGAAACGTGCCGAGAACTTCGATTGCTTTTGCGGTTTCCAATTTGAGAGCCAACCAAATGACAGTTGACAATTTTCATTTGCCAATTACGAGCTGGCGAATACTTTCGACAGATGCTGCAGCTCTACTTGCCAGCTGCCTGCCATGGTTAAAAGTGCTTCGAAGATAAGAATAAACAATATATGCATCGAACTGGCCCTTATGATAATAATTAACAAGTCCATTTTTTTTACAACTATATTTGGAAATACATGTAGGCCATATGTAATTCTGATGCGGCACATTGGATAGACGTAAATTTTTATAGGGATCAGCAGCGAACATGGCCATTAAAACTTAATATCGGTCCATATCACATTTATACATGAAGGGATCAAGTATGTTTGTTACCTTGCATAATACATTTTCAGCTAGCGAGGCTAGTGTGTTAATAGAGCTAATTTTGTTAACCTTTAACATGTTAACCCTTTTACCTGTTTCATGCGCTGTCAATTGTCTTAAGTGACATTTTGTCTGGCCTTAAATACATTTGGCCAGTGGCCTTTGAATCTGAATATATTTAGTTTTTGGTAAGTCATTTTTCCACAAGCAATTGTCAGTTACAGTTACACCTGAAATGCATTTCAGTTGCAAATTTGGCATGTAAACTATTGATTGGATTTCGAGACTTGCCAAAATTGCTGCGTATTACGAGACTATTAGACTATTAGACCCCGAATATGACCCAGTGACCGGCTTGAAGCGATTGCTGTATTTTTAATAGCCTTAAGCTTTAAACTCTTCAATCATTTGCTTTGCACTCAAAATTCGCTCTGCATGAAATAATTTTGCTTAAGGCTAGATTTTGATAAGTTGAAGGTTTTGTATTTTAAAAATATATTTATTTATATATATAAAGGTGCGTATATTTTCACGGATCAATGTAAGTTAGACATATGTATGCATAAATATATTTTATTGGAGTTTTTGCAAATATTATAATGAAACGGAAAAGCAGAAAGTGGGTATATGAATGCATTGAGGTCAAGTTGTTCATTAGTTTTTAACGGTTTTCAATAACGACTCTCGGTTTTCAATACTTTTTTGTAGGTTTCTTTTATTTCCAAATAGTTTTTTTTTCTTTTATTATACTCCCAATATTGTTTATATATACTCAAAGAAAAAAGCAATTAACTATAAATTCACGAATATCGAATACTCTTTCTGGTAGTTCAATGATGCTGGGTTTTTATTTATTTCTGGATCAGAGAATTGGATTTCTACAGACTACCCGTCTGAAGTTTCAAATGTTTTAGCTGATTCTTGTGCAGCAATACATAAATATTTATATGTACATTGAAACTGGTTCGGATGTCGTGGGCCCGTCCTATACCAGGCATAAATTTTGCTTCATTTTTCAACACGTGCGTCCAACTTTAATTTTCGTCTTTCTCTCGCTCTCTCTCTCTCTCGCCAGTGTGTCATGCGAAGAGTAACAACTTCAAAATTAAGGCAAACTGAGCAGCAGAAAGAGGGACAAAAAGAAACCAACAAACACTTGTTGCTCTCTACAGCCACCGAGGTCTATGCTCTCGGAAGCCAGATGCCGGCCGGCAGCGGAAAATGAAGAAACATGATCTAAAGGGGATCAAGAGAGAGAGAGAGAGAGAGAGAGAGAGAGAGATAGACAGAGAAAGAGACGATGGGTATGGAGAGCGGCTTAGGAAAGTAAAAGGTAGATAAAATGTGTCTGAGACGTTGTGGAATGTGGTTGAAGCATAGCTTTAACATGGAACCACATGCGATATGTTGTGCCAGATGTAAGACGACGGCTATTCCAAATAAACCAAGTCATATAACTCAATAAATGTTTGGAAATTGGAGGCTTGATGGTCTGATCGGCGAGTAATGCGAAACTGAATCAACAATGGTCGGGGCACGTCGCACACACACCCGGTGAAGTTTAGCAAAGATTTTTAGCTGCGCTTTAAACAGCAGATTATTGTTTACGCTTGGCTTTGAAGCTTACTTATAAATATCTACTTACATATATCCAAGGGCGTGTTTATCTTGCCCGAAACATTCTGGAATGAAAAGTCCATGCTTCAGGTTGATGCCTTTGCTGTTGAAGAAGGATGAGCCGAAGCTGCTACCACTCGCGCCACTCCCACTTATGCTGTTCGCTGCAGCGGGTGCTGAGCTCTTGAGCTTGTCGAGCTGTGGGCCCAGCGTGGTTGTCTTCATAATCTTCTCGAGCAGCGCCGATCCGCTCAGATTTGATATAAGTAAACTGGGACTGGGCGCCGATGCGGTCACCTGGGCGGCATTTACGGCGGCGGCATTGCAAAATTTACTTATGCTCAGTATGGATGTGATGAAGATTAAATGGAACGACGATGTGAAACTGAAGCTGATCAGCTGTTGCACCCGGCTCTGATAGTTGCTGCTGCTGCTGAAGAATGCGCTGACTTTTGGAGGTGTATCCACAACGTTGCTATTGCTATTGTTGTTGTTGCTGTTGCTAATGTCTATTGTAATTGTTGCTGGGCCTGCCGTAGCCGGAAGTTCATCCATTTTATGCTTAAACTTTGTGATTGATAAATTGATTTTAAATTGAGTTTAAATTGGTTTTACACTCTGAAATGGGGATGGAAAAAATCACTATATTTTTTTTTTATTCACTTTTCTTCACGCAATTTTCCTGAGTACTTTATATACTATTCATTATTAAATAATACCGCGACATCTACGTCAGCTGTTTCAGCGAAGACCGAAAGAAAAAGTATCAACGAAAGAAAAAATAAACTCTTGCGAACCGAAAAATAATAATGAAGAAGAATTATACGAAGAGCGATAAATTTTTTTGGGGATTGTATCGAATGTGAAGAGCGTGCAAGAGCAACAGAAACTTGCGGAACAGCAAAAATAAAAAAATAAAAAAGAAAGAAAGAAATATCATACGATGTTGCAGAAAGTCGAAATACAGTACACATGCCAGAGTTAAGCAGCGGAATATGCTGTGTTTGAAATACCCTGCAAAATGCTCGATTGCAAGCGAATAAATAATAGAGGGAGAAACTAAAATATTTGAACACATCCAGAGAATTCCGAGGAAAATTCAAGTTTGCGAATTCTAAGAGTGTGCAATCCCATTTAGTTTCACTTCGTAGTACAGGGTATTTCAAAATGAATCCCATATAATGGTTGCAAAATGTGTTAGGGCGACGACTTATTCATGCGGCCAAACGCTTTCATCACGGTTAATGCAGGTTTTACAAGGTAAACCCTAAACATGAAGCATACGAGTTTTGACTTGTCACGCTGAATAGCTTATGAAATGAATAGATCGCACTTATAAGCACACTGCTCGAAAGTGAATCATAGTTAGAAATTTTTATCTATGAATGGTTATTGAAACGCCTGGCGCCTACACTTCAAGTGAAGTAGCTTCTGATGTTTCGGGTATATTGAACATTTTCGACATATGTAGTTCTAATTTTAGTTTATGCTAAAAATCGCAAAGTTGGCAAAAAAAAAGAAAAGAAAATGCGACCTCGAAATGTACGTGTTCCGTATCGGATATATTGGATATGCCGCACAAGTTTAGAGCGAAACGCAACTCAGCTAAATAATCTCATACGTTAGCAATTAGCACTTGGTTAATAATATTAACATTTGGATACCGCTCTCAACCTTTTCTCTATTCGCTCTTCTTTTATCGTTTGGATTACAAAATATTTATGTTGTGTTATTTTTTGCTTTTGGTATTGGGGGGTCAGGCATTCATATATCGTGCACACTAAAGATTATTATTATTTTTTTTTTATTTTCTGTTAGCTATTCAGTTGCTTGACGGTCCCGTTATACTGTTAGTAACAACGATACGACTGTGCCCCACGCACGACGTTTGACGACTGATCTACCAATGCGAAGCAGCGGCGAACGACGAGCTATCCCGATGTTTATTCGTATTCACGATTCACGATCGCCACGCGTCAACAGCAACACTAACTGTCAAACAGTCGTGTTGAATCGTGAGAGAGAGAGAGAGAGAGAGTGGGAGAGCGAGAGTTAGCACAGCGAGAGCATACAAATGGATTATAAGAGCACTTGCTCTTCACACTCAAGATTGAGTAATACAGAGTCTTTTAACAGTGCTTCACACTTGTATGAAAGAGTTAATTCGAAGAGCAGCGGCAAGGTGGTTGGAAATATATTTAAAAAAATATATATACTTTTTGTCAACTGTTCGACCCGTTGTTGCGGCTGCTCACGATAGCTAACCAATTTTGTTTCTATAATACTATTTGCATAAATTGGTTCTTGGCATAGGTCAGAGACCATGACATGCATATGTTAATTGTATAGCTCGATCAACGCTGTAATCAGACTATGTTAAGCGAAAACTATTGTATATGGAATATTGTTACACAAATACAATATTCCACGATATTGTAAATTCTCTGTTTGGATATACATAGCAGCGTTGGTTTCTTTACATTTGATATTCATACCTTGTATGTAAGGACTACATTTTACCCTAATTAATAGTATGATGAGGCATTTTTTGGGATTTGCATATTGTATGAAATTTCGAAAATGTCCGACAATAAGGTCTACGAATACAAAGTTGTGGCTGGAAACAGTCGAAATTTGTGCAAACATGAAAAGTCTACACAGTATCACAATATATTAGAGGTAAGAGCTGTGATATCTATCTATTTAATTGAGAAATGGGAAATGTGTAGCTATTGGATCCGTATCATAGAGAAAGAGACAGAGAGAGAGAGAGAGAGATGGAGACGTCTGCTTTATCTATTAGCACACCTCGTCAAACTAAAACGGTTTGAATTATTCAAGTACCTTTTGTTGAATTAATTGAATCTCATGGTCAGTTCTGGCAATTCAAATGAATTTCGATTCCAACCTGAAATAATTCCATTACAAAGCTTTGCATTTGTGTATAGTTCATACACGCTCTAGAACCTGTAAGGCAACGATAAATAGTGAAACAAATTATATACTACACATATCGGCATTTATTCAATCGTTTTGCTTCGGAAACATATTTACACTTAATAATAGTATACAATATTATTATTAATAATAATAAACGATCTGCATTTCGAACAGAAACAAAGCTTTTCTCTAAATATTAATTAGGTATTTCATTAGATAATAATATAAATTCAATTATATTTAGTTTTTATTTTTGACAATTAAGTAATGCACACTTACAGCTATATACAGTTTGGAACTATGTGAATTATGATTAGAGTTTGTTTTAGTTTAGTTTTAGTTATAGTTTAGGTTAGAACTCGGCAACGTATTTTGTACAGCATCCTTTAAGGATTCCCTCTTCTTCTTCATCTTCTTCTTCCTGCGTTATTAATTGTTGTTCAAATAAGGTTAAAATAATTTACACATATCAGTTGCTCAGTCTTTAGGCGTGTCTGCAGCGGGGTTTTTAATTGGCTTCTAAACATAGATTAGATTGAATAAACCCGAAAGCTCTAATACGACGATATGCCTATGACGGGTGAGTACTAAATAGAGGCAAAAAGATTGACCAAAGAGAGAGGAGCGGGAAATTAAAAGATTTAGCATTGGTTACAATAATTTTTAAAATCATGAATTATTACCTCCTCGTCCATAACGCTGGTGTGATCGTAGATGCGTGAGGGTAGATTCTTGCGCAAGCTGAAATGATCCTCAGTTGTTGTCTTGCGATAGATGGGATTCTCAAAGTTCATGGAATTGATGCGTCGCTTGCTGCAGTAGCGGTAGCCAAGGAGCAGGACCTATGTTGCGATAAATTAGTAAAAGAAATTGTAAAGTGGAAATTCTAAGATAAACATTTTATAGTTAGGCGCACAAAATATATAAAATATTTAGAGAGATATGTGAGATCTAGAATAAATAATTAATGTCTCCGGACATTGAATGCTGTAATTTCCAAAAAATAAACCTATACAAATTTTTAATATACGAAAATGTTTTGTTTTTTTTTTTTTTTCATAATTTTTAGATTTCAGGTTAGTATTGGTTCCATTTATGCTTTTTTTTTTTGGTGACTTTTTTTGGTCTTGCTATAATTCTCTAGAATTTTTAATTACTTTTTACTTACCACAGATAGCAATACTGCACAGCCGCTGAGACTGGCTATAACCACGAGCGCTATGAAGCCCGAGTCCGGCTGCGGGCTGGGCGCTGTGGTTTGATCGATGTGCGTTTGGTTCTTCACGGGACTTCGTTCGGCAACTGAGGATGGAAAAAAGCAGAATGTAAATCACAAAAGAAATGAAGTCAGAGCACACACAGCACAAGATGTGACACAGCCATATAAATGAAGGAAATACAACAATAAAAGGCGCCAAACGAAATGAGCAAATAGAATGGAAAAAAAGCAAATGAAAATAAAAAATATTGTGTAATATACGAGGCGAGGCTCAAGCTTGTGGGCCATTTGGGCGATTGTTAACAGCAGTCGCAGCTCCCACCCTACAACCCGCGAACTTACACAATTCGTTCCCCTACCAATGCAAAAGAATTTTCAATCAAATCGTTCAAAGAGCGCATTTAGGCGCAAATAAACACTTAAACGCGCTCGCGCCTTTGATGGCTAAACTTTTATGCCCCGGCCATGGCTACAGCCACGACTGAAGATCTGAAAGGCAGCACTGACTCTGTGGGTATTAAAATACGGGGTGCTGCTTGCTGGAGGGGTAGCTGAAGTGACACAGCGGGCAACTTAAATGGCGTAGGATGCGTAATGACATCGTTAACGCGCGCGCCGTTTAATGGATTCGGCTTCTGATACGAACTGTCGAATAATCTGGATTCAAGTTGGATCTTAAATCAAGTCGAGCAGCGAAAGCTATCAGCTTTATCTAGAATTTTACTTTAAAGAGACAAAGCAGCCACTCAACACGGCACAGTTGTTAACCTCATACTCAGTGGCTTGGCTTGTTTGTGGGCGGTTTACTTGGCGTATCAATTACAATGCGCTGCCAATTTGCGGTTGTCTCTCTCACTCCTCTCTCTTTCTCTCTCTCTTTCGCTCTCACTCTCGTTCGCTATATGTCTGTGTATGTTGCAAGTGGCTCTTGATGGCGTTTATGAAACTGTCATGTCTGTGGTGGGCTGAGTGTTTGCCTTTTTTGATGATGATTAATGCGAGCCGTGACAAAGCAAATGTTATGCAAGGGCAGCAAATGAAGTGCTTGGCTATGAAATGCCAAGTAGCCAATGCACCACCCCCAAAGAAAATGCGGCGCAGAGCTGTGAACCGAGGCAGCAGCTCGGTGCATTTTGTTAAAAATGCTGGTGATTAATTTGATTTAGGTTCGGTCTTCAGTCTTAGGTTTAAATTTGAACACTTAATAATGGTAGATATCGTATGGAGTTAACACTGTGCGAAGGACAGTAAATAAATGAAATGCATTTGGCTGAAAATTGAGATACCTCATGAGAAAAAAATCTAGTAAATATTCATTCATATTCATATTCATATTCATTATTAAGTTTAAGACGACAATATGAAGGGATGACAGACCCAAAGTAAGTTTAGATTCTCAGAATGAAATGCTTAAGAAGTAACACATAAATACGCATATAGACAGACTAAAAATAATACATAGATATCACAGATCGACCGTTAGAGAATATGTTGATAGATTTGTTAGGCATACCATGAGACTGGGGCACTTTGTTAAGAGGCTTTGCTTGTTTAGCGTCGATTAGTATATTGGTATTATTCAATTTGACTAAACCCTGATGGGATTTCGTTTTTGGCTTAAATCTGTGGGTACGCGGAGGTATGGTTACAGCTCGATAATTGGCTGCATTGGGGCATTGGGTTAATAAGGGAAAAATAAAAAGCGTTAATAAGGAAATCATGCAGAAAATTATAAGAAATAGGAAAAGTTATATTAGAATGGTACTTACGATCTTCGACGCACATAAGACCATCGGACATGAGCTTGAGACCAGTGGGACAGGCGCAGGAGATGCGTGGACTACGCTCGTTTATGCGGGGCGCAGGCAGACAGAGATGCGAGCAGTGTCCATTTACCGATTGGCAGTGGTTGATGCCATCGGGCTGGCGATAAGGATGATACACATGGATGACCATGGGATGTTGTAACTGTGAAGAGAGGAAGATTGTTAAGTAGAGAAAAGGGTCACTCATTGCCAGTGGCTTACCATGTGAACAGCTGTGATGGGCTCAACGTCTTCTCCAGTAAATTTGTTAGCCTTGAAGACCGTCTGCTTGTCCCAGTCGGTCCAGTAAATGTAATCCTCGAAAGTGCTGATGGAGAAAGGATGTCGAAGATACTCCGTGGAGTACAAGATCTGTCTGCGTTGCGAGCCATCATAGTTGGCCGATGAGATGATATTCAGCTTGCCATCCACCCAGTAAATGCGCTTTCTCACCAAATCCAAGGTGATGCCATTGGGCCACTTGACGTCATAGTTGATGATCGTTGTACGGTGGGAGCCGTCCATGCCGGCGCGTTCAATGCGTGGGGAGGCGCCCCAGTCGGACCAGTACATCCAACCCTCGATGGGATCGAGTGCAATGGAGCGGGGTATGTCGAGGGCATCCTCAATCAGAACCTTGCCCATGTTGCCATCAAAGTTGGTCAGCTCGATGGTGCACTTATGAGTGTCTGTGTAGTAGACATGGTTATAGATCCAGTCGACGGCCAGGCCATCTGATGTAACCGATGACTTCTTCAGCACGACGGTCTTCTCGTTGCCCTCATCGATGGGCGCTTTATAGATGCTCTGCGTGGTCACATCGCTCCAGAAGATCATGCCTGTGCGGAAAACAAAATCCAAGGCAGTCGCCGACTTGGTATTGTTGACAATGGATGTCATTTCCATATGGTCGAGTGCAATCTTGCGTATATCATGACGGCGGGCTAGCAGAAGCGAGGCGTGTCCTTCGCTGGCTTTGCAGCGTGTGTGATTTCGCGGATCTCTCATGTAGCCCGCTTCGCATTCGCATTTGAAGCCGCCGATCTCATTGACACAGATCTGGGAGCACACGCCTGGCTGTTCGCATTCATTCACATCCACACAGCTGTGGCCATCGTCTGACAATTTGTAGCCCTCATGGCAATAGCATTTGTAGCCCACCTGGTGATCCACACAGCGGTGCATGCAGCCGCCGTTCTTCAGCGCGCACTCATTCTGTCCACACTTCTTGGCCGGCTCATCCTCACCGTCGGGGCAATCTTTGCGTTTGTCGCACACTTTCGAGAGCGGAATGCACTGGCCGCCTCCACAATCGAATTGGCTGGTGGCATTGCAGCTCTTGACCGGAGCTGCCAGCTTGCAGTCCCGCTCGTCGCTGCCATCCGCACAGTCCGTTTGTCCGTTGCATGTGAGATGTCCGGCAATGCAGCTGCGATCATCCGCACTGAAATTGATCCGGCCGGCAAGTGACGTTCTTGCAGCTAGAGGAGTGCTCATCGTCGCCATCGGGACAGTCGCGTTCGCCGTCGCAGAGCCAGCTGTGGTGCAGGCAGGTGATGTGATCCTTGCATTGATACTCATGTGGCAGGCAGGGCGTTACTAGCTTTGTGGCATTTGCACATGACTGAGAGAGAGAGAGAGAGAGGGCATCAAAAGTTTGCCGAATTTGCTTGTTACTTTTTTGACTGAAAGTTTTCGTTGCATACTTTTAGTTGCTTACACACGAAATTATGTGCAGGCACGCCGCACCCTTGCCGCTCTTAGCCATGGCCAAAATGCAATTTTATGCGTACCATGCGTTGACAACAAAAGCTGCCAAAGCTGGCAGCGCTGAGTTATGCCCAACTTGGCAGTAATTTATATGCCAGGCGTTCTCCTTTTTGTCCAACTAACAAACGCCCCCACACATACACAGAATAAGTAAAAGACCTCGAGGCGTGAGTGAGCTCGACTACGAGACATGCTGCAGTTGGTCAAAACGAGACTCATGGAAGCGACTGTTCTGTTTTCTCCTGTTTTCCTTTCAGATATAAGCAGATAGAATGTCACTTGTCTGTCTTTACTCACACACATGTACTAATAAAGCTTCCAAGTTGGCTGATATCTGTTGCCTGCCAATCAATGTACCCTATTTCTTGCCACTTTTAATGGCAACAGGGTAGGCAAGGTTGGCAACAGCTACTACAAATATTTTCACACAGAAAATGTAAATTTATGGGAGAACTTACGCGCTCGTCGGATGCATCCGGACAATCTGGATCGCCATCGCACACCCAGCGCTTGGCAATGCAGGCGCCATTGGGGCAAGTGTGCTCCACGACGCTGTCGCAGGGGATAACGGGGCAGTTGCGCTCATCGGTACCATCGCCGCAGTCATTGTCGTGATCGCAGACCCAACGTTTCTGGATGCAGCGGCCATTGCCGCAGGTGAACTCGTCGGAGCGGCACGTCTGGTCTGTGGAACGAAAAGCAGGACAATGAATTAGCTACAGTAAAAAGCGGAGCCACAGGCCTCTTCAAAAGAGGAAGAGACGTGAAACCAAAAAGGAAATGAAGTAGAAAGCGGGCCGCTTGATGAGTGATGAGGCCAGTGAGTTAGCAAAAGAATATAATGGGCATAATAGCACTGCGATAGACTGATAAAATGCAAATGAACTGTGTGGGAATATAGGCGTAAGGAAGTACAACACTAGGACATTAAAAAATATTGGCTTACAAATAGGAATTCAGAAAACTCATGAGAAAATTAAACAGAAATTATAAAAGAAGTTCGGCTGGATCTGAAGACTGTGATTAATAATTATTTGATTAAATATATTAAATATACATATATTCATACTTTATATTCATTTTATTATAAATTCGTATTGGACTAATTATAAAATGTTCAACTTATTTTTTATTTAATTAGCCTGAATTTCATAATTGAATTCAACTCAATTGCTAGTTTCATATAATTTTCATTTATTGATTAATATTACTTTATTGATATTAACATTTTTTCCTTTCTTTCCTGCGAAAGTAAATCAAACAAACTCCCCAAATTTATCATGGTTGGCTACGCTTAAATAAGCCAACTTAATTGCAATTTGAACGAAATTTATAATACTTTCAATAAACATTTTAAAAGCGAATAAACGCGCTTTTTATCATAAATAAACTAACGCAAAAAAACGTATTGAGAAAATAATATTTTAAACGTAATATTTAAGGTGATTAAGTGTATGTTAGATAATAAAATAAATTGAATAACATATATAAATCTTAATATGCTTACTAATTGTATAAATAATTAAATATGTAAATCCAAATTGAAAATTGTATAAATGAAATGTATTTATTATATATACATTTATCGCTCTAGTTTAAGAATAAATCTACTCATGCAAGGCTTTCTATTCATAATATTTGTTACAACACAAAAATAGTTTAATAATCTACATTGCATTGCATCTAAAGATTTTCTTACTGCAGTTATGCTCATCGGAGCCATCGCTGCAATCCTTGCTCTGATCGCACATCCAGGCGAGAGGAACGCACTCGCCCTCGCCGCTCTTGCAGCTGTACTCGTCCGGCGAGCACGTGCGAGCCTCTAAGAATTTGATAAAGCATGAAGAAAGCCAATTACAGAGAGTGAGAGAGAGAGAGAGAGAGAGAGAGAGAAGAGAGAAAGCGAGACAAGAAGAAGAGTTGTTGAACTATGAGCAAGTGTTTGTAACTAGTTGCTAATAAATGTTATTTGCTTAGCTTGTTCAGCTTCGGGCTTATTAAATACTTTTATACGCAGCAGCTGCCAAATAAGCTGAAAGAGCAACTGAACCCCATTTCGTTAGTAGCCAGAATGCCATTATGTAATGCGCACCCAAGGCCAAGGGTGGCCTTGTGTGTCGTGTGTGTGTGTGTGTGTGGTCGGTGATGTGTATGTTATGGGTTAAGTACTTTATGCGCTGTTGCCGGGCGTTGCCGACACGCAGTCAACGTGGCGAATGCGCGATATGTGTATATATACGCATTGTTGCCATAGTGTGGATGCGTGCCTGGCTGAGAGAGTGTAGGAGTATGCGTGTGTGCGTGTGTGAGTGTGTGAGGGTTATGTGCTTATGGATATACTCGAATGCAACGACTTGATTAAACGGTGGTTAGAGCGCTGCTGGGATAGCTGCCAACATAGCTTTTAAATTATGCGCAACACTTTATTAAATGTTATTCGAGAGAGCGAGTTATGAGAACAGTGGATGGGAATGTTAGCCAGTTGTAGAGTTATGTACGGATTCGCTTACTGCATTGCGCCTCATCGGACTTGTCACGGCAGTCGTTGCTGCCATCGCAGAGCCAATTGCTGGGTATACACTGGTCAACGGTCTTGCATTTGAACTCATTGTTAGGACAGGCATTCACTATATATTTTCGAGTTGTATACATGTCGTAAATAGTGTATAGAGTCTATAAGAGATATATCGAACACTTACTGCACAGAGCGCTGTCCTCATCAGAGCCATCGCTGCAATCGTTCTCCTGATCGCAGCGCCATTTGTTCGGTATGCAGTTGCCGTTGGTACAGCGGAAATGGTCCGAGGAACAGGTGGCCTCTGCAAAGAGAATAATCAAAGAGAAGCATCAATATATCAGCCTTAATTACAGGGTATTAACTATGGTTTGGTCTGCGCTTGGCAGTGCCTTTGAACTCTGAAGTTGACCCGTATCAAATGCAAAACCTGCCAGTAGCACAGTTCTTTTTTTTTTTTTTGTTCCCCCTCCACAGCTCAGTTGTACTGAAAAGCAAGTGTCTGAGTGGCTGTGCGTATGTGTGTGAGGGCTTGCATGTATTTACACACACTTAGGCACGTGCCGAGCGAAGAAAATACTATACCACAAATAAAGCAACAACAACTAAAAGGGTATACATAAAAAGAAACAAAAACAAACATAAATAAATCGTTGCAAACGCGGCGAGCACTGAATTTCCAATGGCCCAGGAGTTGGTAGATGGGGCTGAACTGGTCATTCAATGTGGCCGTTTAAGGACTTGATTTTATTTGTTTGTTATGCGCATTAAATGTTAGATTTAAACTCATGACTCGGAGAAGTATAACGAAAAATTATGCATTGTTCTTTATGCTTTAAAGTTCAAATACGGTCGATATAGGAAAATTGAAATGAAAATTATATTAAATAATTTAAAATTCATAAATAACTTTTCATAGTATTAAGAATAAATATTTAATATCAAGTATCACTCACTAATTTTAATTTTCCCCTTAACTTTTGTTTTACAAATTTGCTAAAATTCACGTTTAACTATTGGAGACAGTAGTATAAGCCAATGCTCTTTAACTGTCTGGCCCTAAGGAATAATATTCCATTAATTTTAATCAATGTGGAATGAGTATAGCAATTGATAAGAAGCAAAAGAAATGGAAAGCGGGTGCATTATGCGTCACAGTCAGAAGTTGGCATATCAATAATATTTTATGCGATTACTTTTATTTAAACTTTTTATGGGCTCAACTCTCTGGTCCGATGCCTTAGAGTTCTAGCTCCTTACTCACTCCTTCCTGCGCAATCAAATGAAATGTAGCGTGACAATAGAACTGAACAAAATATATATATATATATAAAAAAAGCACAACAACTCGTGTTCAACATGCATCTATTCGAGAAAATAAAGGACAGGGCATAGGAAAGGAAACAACATATAAACCAATGTGCGCCAATATTTGTTAAAAAATAAAAAACAAATATAAATAGAAGCTCACAAACCGTTGAACAATAAAAACTGGTCACATGTGCAAACCAGCCAACACTTTCCGAATGTCCTCTTTGCAACACACAATATTTTCAGGAGCCTTACAAATCCGACATGAAACAAGTAACACATATCCGTTCTTGTCTATACGAGAAGGCGGATTGTATTTCATATTAGTTAGAGTTAGCAAATAGAATGAGAAATGGGCCTTGACTATGGCTAAGTAATTAATTGTATTTATCATTGATTTTATTATTTTTTTAATAATTAATTTAATTAGATTTGTAAACGTAAAAGTAAAAATGTAAATGTATATTTAAATATATGTAAATAAATGTAATTATAAAATAAGAGGGAAAATTATAAACTATATGTACATAAATATACATATTATTTATATATAAAATACATTTGAAGTTTGTTTTTATCTTTTCCTCTTATTTTGTTATGTTCTATTAAGAAATTGAAACAAATATCTTGACATTTTACTATCGATTTTTTATATTTTGAACTATTTTAGTTTTTAGTTTAATTTATTAAGAGTATATTGTTTGTATTTCTTAGTTAGGGTATTTGAGTCTGGGCAAATAAAAGGCAATTTTGTTTTACTGGCTTTATATCTATATATGTAACTTTTTTGTTTTTATTTTTATGTTTATTCCTTTTTTTATATATATATATATACTTTTGTTGAATGCATATATGTATGTGGCGCATGTTTTCGAATGCCCGCAGCTCCATTCAGCTCGATGCGATTTATTTTTATGTAGCTTGTAAGCACAGATGAGTATTTGACATTTTGTTGTTGCTGTTGCTAATATGTTGGAATTCACACAAATATACGAATATATATATATGTATATATATATATATATATATATATATATATATATATATATATATATATATATATATATATATATATATATATATTTTTTTATATATTTTTTTTTTTTTTAAGTATATGTGTATATGTGTAAGCTGTGCCCCCGTGGAAAAATTGCTGCGAATTTCCAAATT
The DNA here is from genome assembly GCA_030914335.1 of Drosophila borborema. Lineage (NCBI taxonomy): Eukaryota > Metazoa > Arthropoda > Insecta > Diptera > Drosophilidae > Drosophila > Drosophila borborema. The sequence goes on from JAUESP010000306.1 coordinate 11,113,658, forward strand.
GATTTCATTTTTTTTTATTTGCGAACTGAGGTTATATAAAATGTGATGTCATTTTGGACTGTAATTAAAAATCAAATTAAATTTATTGTTCTTTTATTTTTATTTTTTGATTGGTGCAACGCATGTAGCAATTGATAAAAGTGTGCGGCAAATTGCCAGTTGCCTTTAAGCATAATTTCATTTTCTTTTTTTTTTTTCAAGAATATTTGTTTTCGTTTTTTAACTAAGTTTAAACGGCCTCTCAGTTGATTAAAAAACTTTGGCCTCTAACAGTGGCAGCAGCAGCAATTTGTATGCAAATGTGAGGCAGTGTGCGCAAAATATTCTGTTGCATGCAACGCGGCGCACAGGGAAGGGGCAGATAGCAGTCAACTGCAATGCAAATGGGCTTAGACTGTAGCTTTGACTATGTAGTGGTGTATGTATGTGTGTGCCATATATGTTGGTCTATTATGATGGGGATTTCGGGCATCGGGTATTTAAGTTTAAAGGTGTTGCAAGCTGACGTAAGAATTGTTTGCAACTTGTTGCAAGTGTAAAGAGGATTTCAGCAAGAGCACTTGTTCATAAGTAGTTCAGCTGCTTCAAACTTGTTCTTCACAAGAATTAGTACCGCAATTTGGGCAACTCAACTTACAAATGTTTTAAGAATAAATCCAATTTAAGGAAAACTTAATTTCTATGTAGGGTATATACAACATAATAGCTAAATAGTTTTTCATAAAATAACCTAATATTTTAACGAGGCTCTAAACGCAGTTATTCAATATAGAGAATCGATGCAATTCGCTTTAAGATTCATATTACAGACAGATTAATCAGCGATATCGATATTGAATTTATAAACTTAATCTTTATCTAATTCTTATATATTTGTAGTTATTTACAGACTCTACTGAACATGTTGAGTCTTTTAAAATAAAAATAAATTCAAATCCTGCATTTTTATTCATTTTGCCTCATGCTCATTCAAGTTTAATTTCATATGAGCATTGTCTCATTAATTGGTTTAATATATTTTTAAAATGTTCAATTATATATAGTAATAATATTTATAAACAATTTTCATACCATGCTCAGATACCATTGCGCCCAGGCTATGGCTTTGAGTGTGCAGCAAACTGGACACAAATAACAAACACCAAATGTGCCCCATGTTGAGAGAAGTTCTTGAAATGTTTTTCAAAAAAGGTAAACAAGCAATTAAATTTTATTTAAAGCATTTTCACTTTGGTCCTCGAAATGCTCGTGGTGTTAATTTGCCAGCAATTGTGCCACCTTTTTGTGGCATATTCGAGGGCAGTCAGTGAAGTTGCACAAATTGATTGCATAATTTCCGCGTCACATCATTTTCGAGTTCACTTTCAACAAACCAACTACTGCCAAAAGTCAGCGGAATGAATTTCACACTGCCTAGATAAATGACAGTTGGACAAATATTGGGGGAAATTGAGGAAAAACATTTAATGTGAACCGCAGCCAAGTGATAAATGATAAATGAAAACGGTCAAATCGGACAGAATGTCTGCATTCTAAATAGCCTCGGCCCGCAAAATGGCACACAGATGGACATTGCCGATTAGTCTGACAACGGCAAACGACTTTACACAGAACCTGCAAACCAAAAAGAACCTCAAAAAAATAAAAAAAAAAAAAAAAACAGAAAATAAGAAGCAATCCCCACACGTTAAATTTCTAGCCAGCTTTTTGGTGCTCTGCCACTTTATCAGAAAAACACTTTGCATAACTTCAAAGGATCTGGCAGGAGTGATTCAATTGCTTGCAAAAACAGCGCATTTCGAGGACACTTATATAGTTTATATTGAAATTGAATTCACTTTTTCTATTTCACTCACGAATTAGTTATTTTCTTTGCGCCTACTTTATCGCACTGTTTTTAGTTTAGTTCGGCTTTAATGTTATTTAGTATTTATATGTGTTTGTCACTCGACCGAGAATATTTGGGGTTTTCCCTTAGCTCGCACCGTCCGTTTGCTTGAGAAGTTCGCCGCCAACTGAGTGGACAGCTACGTGCAGGCAGTCCTTAAAAACAAGTGCCAAGACTTGCTCTGCAGCATCTCTCGCAACGCAAGACTCAAATCTCGATTCTCAGCGCAAGCTTTCACTCCCAAACCGACAAGCGGCTTGGCGAGTTGAGCGCAAATTATTGAGTGAGTTTTTCTCTCTTTTATTATCTCGACTCGACTGAGTTTTGTTGTGAGTGCAAAAGCCGAAAGTGTGGGCGTTCGTTTCAGCACTTCTGCGTTGATATTGCAATACATTTCAGTTCAGCTGCTTACTGATTTGCTAATGATACATAAGCGATGGAGCCAAAGGAGCTTAAGGACTTATGCTCATTATAAAGACGTGAATCGACTTGAAATACTTGAAATACTTAGCATCTTATATCATAAATCATTTTCGCATTTCAGATAATCGGACTATAAATTTAATCTAAAATAAGTTTCATTGAACATGAAACAAAACAAGAATTAATTAAAGATAATTAAAGATATATTAAATTAATTATAATTATAATTATTAGTTCATTTTTGTTGAATTATATATGTATATATTTTGATCTGAAGAATTTTGGTATTTATAATTTGTTGAAATCATTTTAATTTTTATTAATAAATTGTAATATATTCAAAATATATAAATAATTCTTGCAGGAAATTCGTAATGTTTTCTGTGATTATAAAAGTTAAAGATAAATTTTAAATAAATAATAAATAAAACATAAATAATTCTTTCTTTCTTTGTTCAAAGTATTTTAAGGGAAATATTTAAATAATTATTGTTAAAGTTAAAAATTTGTAATGCTTCCTAGACTATAAAAGTTAAAGGTAAATTTTACAACATAACGATATCAGAAATTCTCATTCGAAGGATATTAAGCGAAAGTAATTCAAACTAGACCCATTATATAGTTATTTTTTCCCACTGTTTTTTGTTCACTTCTTTCTGCCCTTGCAATGCTTTTCCTTTCACATTAGCCCTTTAAGCTCATTATGTTGCAACACTCTTCTTTTTTTTCTGTAGCAAGAGTTGAGTCTGTTTATTCTTTTGTTTGCCTTTGAGGCACATTATCAATTTCGCTGGCTGAAAATGTTGCCCTTCAGCAGAGATTGCATAAAAATTAAGTTATACGCGGTAACAGCAGCAACAGCAACAGCAACTGCATTGTGCGCATTTTTACACAGGGCTTTCCCTTAACCCCTGCAGCATTTTACGCTCACTCTCTATTTATATATACATACATATGTATATATGTATGTATTTTTTTCTTTTCTTATTTTTGGTGGCTGGCACAAATATTGAGAGATAAAATAAAGCAGACGACCTCACACAGTTTCCTTTTATGTTAAACTTGCGACGCATAAAGTGTCTCGTGCGACAAATTTTGCAGCGTTGATAAATTTTCATTGCTGATGCAACAACGTTGCATGCGGCAGTCAGCAAAAATTGCGTTGCAATTACAGTTAAGCGCCAATGTTTAGCGACTTAATGAGAGCGCAGTGCCCTGGCACAGTTTTGGTCAGCTGTCCCGCCAGCCGCTTTTCCTTTTTGAGCTGCCTCGATCTGAAACTCGTTTCGCATTTTGATTGATTTGCGTTGCACCACACTCACTTTGATGGACGCGACTGTTGCCAGCGGCGCCGAAAAGTATGCACTGGCATTTTTAGTTCAACTTACCGCGAAATTTGCACTCGTTCACCTTCTCGTCACTGTGGTCCGCGCAGTCCGCATCGCCATCGCAAACGAATCGAATGGGTATACAGGCGCCGTTGTTGCACTTAAATTGCTTCTCATCGCATTTGGCATACAGCGATTGGGCTGCAAAAAGAGAAGGACCGTGTGCAAGTTAACGATAAGTAGTGTAAACAACTGATTTAAGCTAATTATGTTTTTGTTCATCATTGTATTTTCAGCTTAAGCTGCTAAAACTTTTCTCATTAAAAATAATAAAATGAAACATCGCGTAAGCATGCGAAACGATAAAAAATTTCAAAAACAAAAATAAGTTTGAAAATAATAGTCGAATCGCCGAGAACTTTACACTCTCTCTCTTCTATCTATATAATATATATATAATATAATACTTAATATATTATTATATTATATATGCATTTAAAATTCTTTAAACAAACATCTTTGTTTTAATATCTATATTTCTATTTTTTGTATATTTGTCTTTAAATATTTTTACTAATCTGTTGAATAAATTTGATATCTATTCGTTCATTTTATTAATGATGATAAATACATATAAATATAATACATATGGTAATTCTTTTAAATTTTCTTTTCAAAGTTATAATAATACAAAGAGTATGGAATAAAGCCCAGACAAAGCGTCCCTTTGGAGGTGGGCTCAAAACAGGCCAAATTGATTAGGGCTTAAAACTTCAAAACAATCAAGAGCAGACGCCAGCATATACATACATAAATACATATACACATGAGTTTGTTCAAATCATTTGCGTATACATATATACACACACACACAGACACGCACATTCATGCACACACAAACTCATCTCTCTGTTGTGGAGTTCTAATCAACAAAAATGACAGCAACAAAATGCTACAAAACTTTGTAGCTTGACACTTTTTCATCTTGGGTTACAAGTTGTGCTCGAGGTGCCATTTATACACATATGTATGTATGTATATATATGTATATGTTTATATATATATTTATTTAATATAAGTAAAACAGCGGTTGGGAAAATGTCAACAGCTCTTGGATGCATAATAGAAGTATGTGACAAGAGCAAAAAAGTTATGGATTGCCAAAGTGTTGTATAAACAAGGACTCACATATACACACACACACATACACTGTTAGAGAGTCGAAATGAAACACTCCACATTTACCGAATTCAAAAATTGAACTCTTCTCTTTGTGAGAACAAAAATTGAACTGTTTATTCCTTAAAATCCTAGTGCTTATATACCTTAAAATTACTTCCAGGCACTGGAAGGCTATAATTAATTCCATGCACACAAGTGCACAGATGTTTGTCAAGTGTCCCTTTTCGATCGCTAAGCCGTTCTCACGTCTCGCGTTACATTTTTATTACTTGCTGCGTTGGTCGCTGCAGCTAAGGGATGACATGTTTATTACTTGGCTTCAGATAACGCGCAGGTTATCGACTATTGCCTATTTTTAATATGTTTGTATATAAGTGGCATGTTCATGCTTGAACATACTGTCAGGGGGCCCAAAATTTGTGTGTGCTCAGAACTGCCCTCCTGATGATTGTCCACTCGTCTCTGATGCGGCTTCTGTGTGGTTGATGAGAGTCCTGTCATCTTCCCGAAGATTCGTATCTTCTTTGTCTTCCTTCATGCGGACCCTCCATTGCTACATTTCTCATTTCTGAATTTGAGCAATTTATTATTTTTTAAGTTGTCCTCTTTGGACTTAAAGTTGTCCGTTTCCTTTTAATTTTTGGGAATACGGATTTACTGGCACAATAGCACAAATCTGCTTTGATTTGTGCCACATGTTCACGCTTGAACATACTGCAGGGGGCCCAGAATTTGTGCGCGCTCTTCTGATGATGGTCCAGTCATCTCTGAAGCGGCTTCTGCGTAGTTGATGAGAGTCGTGGTCTTCCCGAAGGCTCCTGTCATCTTTGCCATCCTTCAACCTATTGGTTTGGGGATGAAGGCCCGCTATTGCTACAAATTCTCTTTTGTGAATTTGAGCAATTTTTGTTCGTTCCCCTTATTTGGGGATACGTTTCCACTGGCGATACAATTCTCTTCAGGAATTGATCGTCCGCTCCCCTTCTTTGGAGATACGGATCTACCAGCTTTTACAAATTCTCTTATGGAATTTGTTTTTCCGTTCCTCTTTTTTGGGAATACGGATTTAACCAGCACTACAAATTCTCTTGTTTGAATTTGAGCAATACATTTATATATTCTCTGCCTCTTACCTCTGGTGGGGGAGAACAGAAATATATTAAATGTTTTATCTTAAGCTGAGGTTTTTATAAAACTCACAGCATTAAGACGCTGGTTCCTTCTCTGTGTCTCTTACCACTGGTGGGGGAAAACAACAGAGAAGGCTCGAAGGACCAAAATGTTATTTGGCTGAGTCTTCTTGAGCCCGAAAATGGAACCCTGAACTCTTTGAGTTCAGATTGAACTCTGGTCCCTTTGGATTCCAAAATTGAACTCTACTTCTTGAGTAAAAAAGTTGAACTCGCCTTTGCGAGCCCAAAAATTGAACTGTTTATTCCTTAAAATCCTAGTGCTTATATACCTTAAAATTACTTCCAGGCACTGGAAGGCTATAATTAATTCCATGCACACAAGTGCACAGATGTTTGTCAAGTGTCCCTTTTCGATCGCTAAGCCGTTCTCACGTCTCGCGTTACATTTTTATTACTTGCTGCGTTGGTCGCTGCAGCTAAGGGATGACATGTTTATTACTTGGCTTCAGATAACGCGCAGGTTATCGACTATTGCCTATTTTTTAATATGTTTATATAAGTGGCATGTTCATGCTTGAACATACACTCTTTTGAGGCTACCAATTCATGTTGATAAGGGTTTTTTCCTGACCAGCGTCTGCCATTGACAGATTTGGTTTTTATTTGTTTTTTTTTTTCGGCTTGCCCAATCCAATCATAATTATTCCGTTTAATCAAAACTTATGCATAAATAATTTAACAGGCATTGTTTACGCAATTGTTGTTGTTATTGTTTTGTTATTTGTATTGTTTTTTTTTTTTATAATTTCAACAACAACAACAACGACATCGAATGCATTTCACCAACTGCCATCAATCAATAAGGTCAAATCAATTGCAGCGCAGAGGACTGCAAATTGTTTTCAATTATGAATGAAGCAAAATAAACAAAGTAGATGTCATAATTATATATGAATTCAATATAAATTTCAATTGATTCTTGCAAATTTACAAATGTCACATATATACGTGCTCGTAAATAAATATTGGTCTATGCAATATTTAACTGAATTACAATGATTGTTATGCGTGCATAGAATATTATTTAAGTGAACCTTAAAGGCATTCAATACAGATGTAAAAGCTGATAGAAAACATTATATATATAGATAGAAAGACATTAAAAACAAATGTGAAAATCAACTATTTAACATAAATGTAAAACATCGAATGTTATCGAAAAGTCTAGGCTGAAACAGTTGAGCCAAAAACGGGTTCGCATAAAAACTTGTCTTGGCTTGCTATATGTATTGCAATATGTATATGGTAAAATTATAAATAATCAAATATGTGCATATGAATATTTCGATAAGCTTTATCGTGTCAGATTTTGCAATGCCCAGACAATAGACTGATAAGAGTCGTATGACTTTGTCAGACAGCTATAGATAAGCTTAGCCCGTCGATCTATATTTAAACTCTATATATAATATTTAGTGCGTAGCATAAAATTGTATATTGTTAGATTGTTGCCATATGATAAATATGCATATATCGATAGCATTTGCATGCTTATGGGCGATAAATGTCGCAATAGGCTGGGAAATTTTTCTAGTGTAATCAGTGCGTCGCTCGAGGTGCTAATTAATATTAATTTATTTTTAATGGGCTGCTTATCGCCATGCTGCCAGCTAAACTCAAGTTCAATGTCAATTCAATTATAACGATTATTTTGATTTTGATTGGGCGCATAGTGTTTGAAAACGTAGTGGGAAAGATGGGCAAATAGAGAGAGAGAGAGAGAGAGAGAGAGAGAGAGGAGAGGAGAGGAGAGAGAGAGAGAGAGAGAGGTATAGAACTAGTCAAGTGAAGTGGGTTGTAATCACGCCCCTTAAGCGCAGACCAAAACAATCAACTTTGATTAATTGTGATTGTTGTTGTTGAGAAAAACAAAACAATTAGAGGCGACTGCATCAGGTTCTTGATTTATATATATAAGACGAAACGAACTAAGAGAGGCGAATGGAACACGCCCACAATTAAACAAACTTTTTTTTTTTTTTATAGTTGTGTTGTTGTTGACATAAAACTAGTTGAATATACTAGATTGAAAACAATTCTGCTGGCAATTTTTAATTAATAAACGCTAGAATAAAAGAGCATGAAAAGCAAATGAGGCAACAAATTAGAAAAACAAATATTTAGATATATATCTATAAGCATATTCTTTATACATTCTGTGAAATCTGCATTGCATATATATTATTTATGCACTTTATACATTAATCAAATGAAAATAATAATGTTAAATATTGCTTGTTGCCTATTCAGAGTATCTTTTAGTCGTACACTCACACAAAAGTCCTAGACCTCTGTTTAATATATTCAAAATACCCGATATAAGATAATTACACGGTATTGAAATAAAAATAAAAACAGTTTCTCAATGCGACCTTGCAGCGGTATTTGAATTAACATTTTGTGACATGCATTTTATTGAGCTGTTCATCAGCAATGAATTAACAAGAGAAAGAGCAATAAATAAGCGTATAGAGCAGGTAATAGAATATATGCAACAGATATTATAAATAAAAGTTTCAGAGAGAACTTGAATTGCGTAGAGCAGATCGCAATACAGCAAAATATTTTTTTGGGGGCTCGTCTAACGGACATATTTAGTTAGCCATTTTTTTTTTAAGATTTTATTTTGACACTTTGAATACCCTGCAATTGATGGATGCTCAGTTCAGAGACCCAGTATGATCCATTTATATAGAATTTCAATGCGTCAATTATGGCCTCATTTTTTTTTTAGCTATCCTACGTAGAATTGGCGCCTAGTCTAGGTAAACACAGCGACAAAATGCGCCATTTGGATATATGTCAAGAATTTTATTTACGATCTTCAAAGTGTTCGAACAAAGTCCAAAATGCAGCTGGCAAAGCCAACGAAAAATATATACATGTTTTTTTAAAAAGTTAAAAATACAAATTTGTAGAAATAAATATTGGACAAGTTAAAAAAAATCGAATGTTTGTATAATATATGATTTAAAAAAAGACAAATTGAAGTTGAAAAATTAACAAAATTTAGCAGCTGCTTACTCATAATACTTAACACTTGAATATGTCGCCCTTTTGTACATCTCTAAACTCTATAAATCTATTTGAGACACGTTTTATATAGATCCAAATACCATCGACCTTCAACAATATCAAATCGCACTGATTGAAATGGTATGCGAAAAATACGTCAAAATAAATCATAAAATTGGCGAAATCGATAAGATAATCTAAGCAATTGAATAACAAATCCTTGCATGAGCAGGTGGTTTGATTTAAAGAAATTTACGACCCGGAATACCCCCAAGGTAATAACCAATGCCATAAAGAAATTTAGCTTATCAAAGACTACATGTAGACTACCCATACAGTAGCCCCTACGGAAGTCTCAATAAAAAGTTGAGCAAAGCTAAATTCCTCAATGAATTTATAGAAAAACTCGTTCGAATACTCAATAATAGTTGAAATTTAAATGTACTCAAATTTAAATTTGCTTTTTTCAATAATATCAGAGTAGATTCGTAAAAGTATACAAATCAATACAATCTCTGAATATTTCAGTAAAAGTATTTATTTAAGTTCAAAAACTTAAAATGCTGTGCTTTCGAAACCCTAAGATCATAATTCGAGTATAATTCTTGAGTTAGGTTAACGAAAACGGATTTGAATATATATATATATATATATATATATATATATATATATATATATATATATATATATATATATATATATATATATATATATATATATATATTTTTTTTTTTTTTTTTTTTTTTTTTTTTTTTTTTTAATTAAAAGAGAATGTATTTTTATGCATTAGAATATCATGCAGACGATGATAGATTGATATATTATAGAATATTATTATGTTTGTTTTTACAACGCATTCGTCTGTTCAATTGGCCGAACATGGAGCATTTTGCTGCATCTCGTGCGTCGACTTGAATGCCGCTCTAAAATTAGCACAGTCTGGCTAAAAACAAACTGTGTAGTCCACCTGCCACCCCCCTCCCCACATGCTGCCCCAACTGATAGCCTGTTTCTCTCACCTATGCCCAACGGCGTGCCGATTTTTCCGGATACGTTGAGGAACTTGAAGCCCATGCTTAGGATGCTCTTGCCGTCGATATGCTTGATCAGTGTGGCGCCATCTGTTGGCGGCAGCACTTGCTGTTCCATGTGCGTTAGACTGGGCGTATTGATAGGCGTGGCAGTGCAGCATTTGCCCAGTGCCAACATCAGTGTAAAGAGCACGAGATTCGCATTGGCACAGACGCAAGCGAACAGCTGTTGCAAGTGGGTATAGTTGCTGTTGCTGCTGCTGTTGCCGCTAGTTGTTGTTTTGTTTGTTGTTGCAGTTGTATTGATATCACTTAGAGTGGTCGTAGAGCGTAACTCTATGGCCATGGTATGAACTTTGTCTATTTAATGCACTTAACTTGCGGTTTCTCGCTTAGTTTGTTCAATTGCTTCACAAAGCTGTTTCTCAGCCTCTCAAGTCGTCTATATGTATAGCTATAGCCTCGTAATTATATGCACTTTGAAACGATTTAATTAGATTTTCAAGAGCCTATATGGAATAGAAAGTTCGGCCGATAAAATATTGTCAGCAGGAAGCAAACACAGATTATTATCTAATCAAGTAGACGATGTCTGCGCCGATTTTCAATAGCCAAAATAAATCGCACAACATTGAAAACTGTTGCCAAAATAAATACATAGATAAACACACACACGAACACACGCACGCACACACTAGCAATCCAGCGCGCGTCTAAAATCGCGCGGCAGACGCCTCTATAGCTGCCCAAAAAGTTAACCAAAAATGCAGCAGCAACAACAACAACATCAACAACAAAACTGGTTGAAATAAACCAACAGCAACAACAAGACACGAAAAACAAAAGCAAATCATCATACGATACGCACGCACAACAGGTCGCCAATCAGACAAAAAGAAGGTGAAAACAGAAACAACAACATTTCTGTTGACGTAGCAAAATTATTCAAAATATATGTATATATAGAGAGAGAGATAGGGCTTTAAGTGTATGTGGTGATTGTCATAAGAACTTGGCAAATTTTAAAATATTTATCTCATTTTAATAATTAAAAACAATTGCTAACAAATTGTTGTTGTTGTTGTTGTTTATTAGTGGCACGCGTTTTTAAACGCTGATAAAACCGCCCGAAGCTGAAGTGTTAACAAAACGCGCGTCGTTTCGCTTATCAATTGCCAATGGATTTTCAAGGCGCGTATTTTCTTTGGCACGTGCTTTGCTTGTTATTGTTGTTGTTGTTGTAGTTGTTATTGCAGTTGTTACTATATTTACACACAGTTCTGCGAGTATATATTGTATGAGGTTTGTCTATAAGTTAAGGACGCTGCCGTCTCGTACAACGCGCATTTCTCAACTGAATTCGTTTGAGAATTTGCGAGCACATTTAAGCAAATTGTCATCGAACACAACAACACGTCCGCCTTCTGCAGCCCCGCCCGTATCTACAACCCACCTGTTTGTGATCGAGCTGCGCATGCTGTTAAGCAGTTGTTCAATTTCTATACCCTGCAAGTGTGGGGTGTTATGCTTTTCTGATCACTTGTGTCACAATTCCAACTTCTTATCTCACATCTTAGCTCATCAGATACGTTGCTTAACAATAAGCCTCAACACAGCTCCATAATAATAGATGCCCGTTAACAAGGTTACTTTATTATCATTTCTATGTGTTAAGTTAGTCAGGGTATCTCAGTTTCATTACGTTTTGTTGTACCATCAAATCGGCTTATCACAATGCCTAGAATCGAACCTGAACCGAAGAAGAGGCACGATAGTAACTAACATTAAAACTCTAACTATTCCACGTCCATTCACTCTCTTTGTCTCGTGCTCTTGCGCTCTTTAGTGATGCTGTCGTTGGCTCTTGCACAGATCATTTGGTGAGCATCTCTTAGGTGTGGTGACTTTCTGGCGTGTGGTGTGGTGTATTTGAACTAGCCCGAACTCGAACCCGACTGATCTCTTATTTAACGAGGCTGCAGCGTGAGAGAATTCTCGCTGATGTGATAAGCGCATGTGAGGTAACAAATGTGTGGGAAAAATATAATTTGTAGATCATTGAAGCTTTCAACGATTTCTTATAAATAAATCAAATCAAAAATAAATTTCTTTTGAGAAAAACAAATCTATTTAAAGCAACACCAGCAGCAGATGATGAAGCGCGCTTTACGTGTTTATCTAATTGTGAATGAACTGTTGATTGGATAATAGTAAATGATGTGAATGAAAGAGAAGAAAAGCCGTGAAGAGTATTAATTCTTATTTCGTAGCTGCTGCTATATAAGGTTTTAAAAAAGTTTATAGTATATATAATTGATAAGTGGTAAGTGGTCTTTTATATTATCTTTATATTTTTATTATCAATTATTATCTTCCTAGTTTATATACAGAGAAAGATAAATATATTTGTAATTCTGATTTTACGTATTCATATAATCTGAATTAAAAGCAAATATTGTATAATCCATTTCTTTATATATTTCCGTTTACCAGATTCAGATAAAGTATTAAGATTGTACAAATAAAATTTATAGTTCGCGAAAGGATGGCAAATTCCAAGTTAAGAAATATATTTGGAAGTTCGTCAATTCAGCCTTAGTGTGTTTTGCACATTAATATGCGAGCATTGTCAGCTCCATCTGATGTGGATTACTTATGATATATGGTCTCGATAAGGGTGTGAACTATCAGCTCATAATTTAAATCGCGCATAATCCTTGTTAGGCATTCTGAAGTACACGAGAGTCAATAACCTGATCGAGTGATCATATGATCTATAGATTTGGAGTACTAACCTTGAACGGAACTGAGCACTACGAAAATTAATTTGAGCAAATCACTTAAATGCATTGTAAGGGATAAGTTAGATAAGCTATATATATATTGTATATATATATATTGAAGTGTTTATCCACGGCTTATCGGATTTGCAAAATGGAATCTTTAATTAAGTGTGAAGCGAAAAGACGTCAGCGTTGGTTAATTAAAGATTTGAGATATTATAGCCAGCTATAACCGTGAATTCCCGATCAGTTACTTGACGATGCGATGCGATGCGATGCGATGCGATGCCCAGCAATAACCGACGCGAACTGAAATCGATTTCGGGAATTATTAGCATTTGTTACCTTCGAATCGAATCGAATAGAACTGAAAAGTTAAAATCTGACGTCACACTCGATAAGAGGCACTTCGATAACTGATTCAGCTGGGCAGGTGGATAGAGTTTCAACTGACAGCAGGGTAAAACGACTGTCCTCTACGCTCATAGCTGTTGATATAGTCGAAACTCTCTAGTCTCTACTCTCCATCGAGCATCATCTAACATCTGCATTTGTCATCCACATCCACTTCAAGTGCGTAATTTATGATTTACGTGTGTAAATCATTTTTCAAGTGGTTCTCTCTCTGTTTGCCGTTGACAGAGCCTCCCAATTTGTCCCTTACCCATTCCCTTTCTCTTTCTAACTCACAGCACAGTGCATAGTTTTCAATTTGCTGGCGTTTCTAATTGCAGGCGTTAAAAATCGCTGGCAAATCGCATTCAACAATATTAATGAGCCTCATCCCACCCCTCGTCTCGCTCTCATTCTGCACTTAACTGCAGTTTATCGCAACGGACGTGTGTTCAAGTTGACCACTCCCCTTACCACCGCCCCTCGGTATACCTAGTTTTGGGTTTTTCTGAAGTTCTGTTCGGGCTTAACGGCCATATGAAATCTATCTATATATAAGAGTGATAGTCATTAGTATATAGATAGAGATTGATAGAGATAGAGACAAGTATAGAACGAAATATTGATAGAACTAGATAGAGGTATAACATATGTATTGATATTGTTAATAGATATGGCTTATAATGAAGGTGTTTGGCATTTATTTTTTTTAACCACGTTTCAGCAATTTAGTATGTTCTGTTCTGTAAAATCACGAAAGTACTTCATGAACTGAACGTATGTCTACTTTACAACGGAAATGGGCTCGTTTGGGGCTTATCAATTCCGTTAGTTAAGTATCTTGTTAGAAAGGTGTTTGCTGCTTGAGTTTTCAAGTTTTTGTTTGCTTTTAAAAAAATGTTTTTATAATTTAATTAGTCATCAGATAAAGAAACTAGAGTACAATGATAGTGTGTTAGAATTAAATGAAAATTATAAATCTATCACATAAATTAATACGTTGCAAATTCGATCATTTATTTACTCAGTTACGGTAAGTTTTCATGATCAGAAGAAAATTGCTAAGGCTTAAATACATTTTTTTTAGTGATAATCGTTTCTATATTGTATCGTTTCAACTTGGCAATGATACTGATCAATAAATACTGATCAATTAATTTAATAATTTATTTATTTTTGTTTTAATGTTAAGAATATTATTATAAAATCACTTGTTCTTAGATTGAAGAAATCACTGTAAATTATATATTTATTAATTATTAATTTGAAGATTGTCTGAAGTTTGATAATAATACTTTTTAACTAATTTAATGTGTAATTATTTTTTATTTCTTCTTTTACAGTTTGAAACGCTGCTTCCCCGACTTAAATTTAACAATTTGTATTATTTTGCGATCCCGTTAACCGATTAATTTTAACTAATGCAATTAAAATTGCAACCGTTAGACTCGACGAAAAATGTGCACGAGCACAAAGCGGAATGTAAACAGCGAATGAATGAATGAAGCGCCGGCCAAGAAGTAACGGTAAATTTTCACATGTGCCAAAATGACAATAGAAGACCGCGCAGCCCAACCAGACGTCGCGACGTCAGCGTCGACGCCGACAGCAACGCTTTAACATCAGTGGATGCTGACCGTTAACAGTGCTGTTAACAGGCCATAACAGCGAATGTTGCGCACACAGCGACGTTAGCGTTGACTGCTCAGTCAGCGTCAGCGATATCGCTCATAAACGTCATTCAATGAGCTCTATCTGAAACTACGGCAATAAGGCGACTGCCTTTGTGTGTATGTGTGACTGGGTGTGTGTGTGGTTGTGTTTACTGAAGCGTTGCTAAATATGAAAACATAAAAATTAATGTTATATTTATAGTGTGGCAGCCAAAAGCGGCAGCAGGAGGCGTCGCTGCGGTCGACGCTGCAGGGCTGAATGTAGTTAGACATGCCAGGCAAGAGGGTGGGCTGGAACGAGTTCTTCTCGCTGCAAGATGTGGCCGCTTCAAGTGCCGCTATTTGCTTTGCCCGCCAGCAACCGCCGCTTTGTTTGCTATAACTGTTATATTTCGTAGGGGGTGGGCAGTCTAGCCAAAGGGGCTTACTTGCCGGTCCTTGCCTGCATTTCAATATGCAGCATACAAAATATTTTCAACAATAAATCGCCTCGAAATGTAACGCGCCTAGCCACAGCGCCAATTGTGCACAAAAAAGGCAGCAACAGCCAACAGACGACAACAACAGCAACAACAACGACTGTAATTCAGCTGTCGTCTCTGGCATGCTGTGCTGTACCCTTGGCAGCCCCCTCTAACTGCTGGCCAGAAAGTGCTGCACATACCGCAGCCACATGCCACGCATGCGGCGCCAACGCCATTGGCCAGCGATGCCAGCAGCGGCCACTGCGGCGTATGATGAATTTTTCGTTAAGGTTTTTGCCTAGTTCAAATGTTCACAGATTTACTGCATGCGCTGTGTGTGCATATACATCATGTGTGTGTGCCAACTTGTTCATGTGTGTGTGTGTATACAAATTAATTCAGCTGAGTCCAGTTCAGTGAGTTGATTTGCTTAGACTTCAATGTTTGACATAAATTGTAAATACATTGTATAAGATTTATTATTATTATTATTTATTCAATTTAATTTTTTTTTTTTTAATTTGAATTTTGATTCCCATATCAAATTTATTATTAATTGCTATGGTAAAACGTTTATTATTAACAAAATAAAATAATAATAATTATAATATATATAAATAAATAAATAACAAATAAATAAATAAAACTATATATAATATATGTATTTTGGACAAAATATAATTATATATCATACATTTGTAAGCGTATTTAAGCTAAAATATATTTTATAACATTTATTTCTATTTTTTTCTAGTATCATTTGCTAGGCTAAGTATATTGTTATACCCTGTAAATTGTGTATTCCGTATTTAGTATTTAGTATTATTAGTATTTAGTATTTAATTTAGCAGTATTAGCAGAAGAACAAGACAAAAGGTATTGCATTATCCATTCATTTTGTTAATTGTGCAAAATATATACAATTTTTATGATTTATTTATGATAATTAGAAATTAAATTAAATCAATCACCATTATTTTTCTAAGCTTGATCAAAATGATTTAGTTTTAATGCGAAATTAATTATGATTATAATTATAATTATAATTCATTGTTCTGTGGGGAACAGGGTATTTGCAAATCGTGCACTTCCATTGACTTCGTTAGTTTATGTTTGTCCTGAACAATAAAGTAAATAATAAATGGTAAATTAGCTTTTGTCATCACACAATAAACAAATACGCCAACGGCTTAGGCCAAGTCCATTAATCAAAGAACTGTGCCAGCGCCGCGGGCCAGACGATGAATTATTGAAGCATGGAACAGCTGCCACCTCTTAAGTATCTGTCGCGTATTTCTTTGCCGCTTCCCAAAGAAAAAATTGCTACTTCAGCACTTTTGGGCCAATCAACAAAACGCTCTGGGAAATTGCCCATGCCCCTATCCACAGCTCCCCCAACCTCTGTCCATAGCTTGTCTAAGCAGCATTTAACTTTCATTATCAGCTATAGCTTTGAAACTTCATCCTGCTCCGACTCGTGATAGATGAACTTCCGAAATTGTCAGCGCTGATTGCTGACTTCTCTAATTGTCGATTGCCCGTTCACAATTGTCAACTTCCGGTCGCTGTTCAATGGCGTCGCTTCCGCTTGCGCTGCTCTGCTCGCGTCTGCTACGTGTGCCTGGACCTAGTTTCTTTAATGTGCCAAAAACCAGTCCTGGCAGTGCTAGCTAAATCAGAGGCAGAAGCAGAGTTACGCTAACCACAAACTGAATCATACGCCGCATTGTTACAGGCTGAGCTGGATAAAGGGTGAGATGGAAATATAGTGTGTAAGAGAGAGAGAGGGCGAGTGGAAGGCATCTGTTGTGCATATTTGAATGTATCGTCAACATTGTCCAACTGGCAAAAGGGAGAACCTTGCATCAGGAATGCGAGACGAACTTTAAACTGCGGGCCTTTTGCTGCTGTCCCACATAGGGGACGCATTCCAAGAGAGGGAGCAGTAGCAGGAGCAGGAGCAGATAGCTGGCACGAGGAGGCCTGACTGGATGCCGGCCTGCCTGCCTGGTTGGTTGGTTGGCCTAAACTTTGGCCTTTCGTTTCGTTTGCAGTGCTAAATTTACCGCTAAGCGACGACTGCACAAAGGACATGACAAACAGACGGAACGGAGAAGGAGATAAAGAGAAAGGCGGAGAGACAGCGCTTCTGGCCTGGATCATGGGGGTCATTGTAATCATAACGGTAATGTTGATGTTGCCTCATGCTCTTTGTGTGTTACATTTCTCGCCATCTCCCTCTCTCACTCTCTCTCTCTCTCTCTCTCTCTCTGTGTGTGTGCGGGCAACGCATTTGAAAAACGTAAACCAAATACAAAAAGTGCTCACTGAATTAGTCAAAATTGGGCTCGTGGTATGCATCCATATAGGATGTGTCTACATCGTGCCTCAGTTGTTCCTGTTAAAGTTATCTGAAGAAACTGTTTCGTTTATGAAGTCCTTTGCTTTGCCTCCTGCCCCAATTCGCTGCAGCACTTTTGGCAAGCAAACAAAAGCAATTGACTGAAGTTTCCTTCAGTCGCTGCCTGCTGCTGCCTTCGGACTTTGGCTGCTTTAGCTAAGCAGCAGCGACGTCAACTGCGCTGCCGCCGTCGCGTTGCTTCCTGCTGATTCTGATGGACAAATGGAAAGTCAGCCGCAAAAAATGAACAACAGAGCAGCTCGCGACAGATTTCATGATATTTCAGCTGGTTTTTGTATGCTTTGCAATTATTTCCCCTGCTGTGTGTGGATTGCATTATTAACAGGAGTAGGCGCTGTTGAGCTGCTGTTAAGCTGCTGTTAGGATGTTAGACGTAAGTGGAACTGAAGCATTTGACAATCACTCCGCTGCCACAGATTTATATTTTGGAGAATTCATTTGAAATTCTCTTTGGATATTCAATACATTCTTCGCACATTTGCATGCATATTGAAGTGGGTATGTGAGTGGGAGTGTTTATGGCTGTGTTAGGGTGAGCTAAGTAACTTATAGCTTTGCGCTTTTGTCTGCACTTTCTGTAGGGTAATTTCATTTGCTGCATCTTCGAGTGACAACAAAGTAGCAAACTACATTTTCCCATCTTTTTATTTGCATTTATTCATATATGCATGTCTTTATTCGTGAGTACGTGCGTATGTGTGTGTGTGTGTGTGTTTGTATTTGTGTATGCCGAATGTGTGAGTGTGTAGTACATCCCTTGAGTGCCCATCTATAGCATCAGTTTTATTTGCCTGACACTTCACACCCCATCGCACTTACCCAACCATCCAACCCACTTCGCCCTTTACCTATGACTGCTCTTTGCGGTCATTTAACTGCTGTTTCTATATGTAAGAGGTCCATGTGCCCGTGTCCAGCTCCAGCCGGTGTGTCCTTTGCACAGCCACGGCAACGGCAAATGCTGAAATCGTGCGAAAAATTAAATAAATTATCAGCTCAATGGCTGATATGGAAACGCTTTTCCATTTGATTTTTCTTGCATTTCATGCATTTCTGCTCTTCCTTTTCCACCTCATTTTTGCACTGATTTTTGCTGTGCTTTTTTCATTCCATTTTCCAGGTAGTATTGCAATTCCAACTGGGCCACTTCAATTTGCCTGTTGGCTGTCGTGACGTCAATGCCATTCGCAATTTCCGTGGCAATTAAAAAATGTTCTGGATTGATAATATTTTGCATGCTTGTCACGCACACACCTCCCTTCATGTCTTCGGGGGTGTGAGGCGGGGAGCACGCTCTACGTGTGTGTGTGTGTGTGTGGGTGGCCCATTGTTCATCATAAATAAATACTGTTAATTTTTCAATTGTCCGCTGAGCGTTTAACGGCCTTGCCGCATGCCCCAAGGGCTCGGCAGGTTACGTGCAGCGCCATGCCAGGTTGCGTGGCGTTGACCCCCCAGGCCAATGGCATGGTCACTGAGATGTGAGCCACGGTCACACGCCAAAATCTGATGGACAGCGAATTGGGAAATGGATGCACGTACTCCATATGGCGGGCAGCAAAAAAAAAAAAAAAAGAGGATAGGGAAACTGGTAAAAAAAAAAAAAAAATATGCTGGCCCGAAAACTTTTGGGCAGTGCGAACGTGGCCAAGATTGACGGCAGCTGGGCCAATAAAGTTGACAGCATTCGCAACAGGCGAACGTGACAGTTGCGTGTCAGCAAAGGACTGTATATGCTTTCCCTTGCTGCCTTCCAGTCTAGTCGACAAAGTTGGCACCGGCGTCACACCGGATATCAAGCTATAGTCGAGCTCCTAATATACAAATATACAAATGTGTGATTGCCACATGCCACATGCCACATGCCACATGCCGCAGAGCAGCTACCGTCAGCGTCTGGGACGGAACTTGATGAGCGGCAACCGTTTTAATTTTTCGATCTGCTCAAATGTTGACTTCTATAAATCTGTCGAGCATGAACAGCAGCGCCCTCGCCTCCCGTGGGCACACTTGCAATTGGAATTTCTAATCGAAGCAAATTGAATCACATGTCCTTTTGACGCGATGCGGCGCAACGGTTGCCAAACAAACAATGACAACGGAGCTCACAGCAGGCGTCGCAACAGCTCGAGCACGATATCAGCCGGAAAAGCCAGGGCTGTGCGTGGCAACGCAGCATATGGAAAATCAGGCTGGCAGCCAGCGAGGCATAAATCAACTTCTGGCAAAGTGGTTACCTAAAACGACTCAAGCCTCAACTTGTCTAAATGTCGGCGCAAATGGCAAAGATAAACGATTTCCGTACCCAAACAGACAAATAAAAAAAAATATATATATATACATATATAAATACAATAAATGAGCTATGTGGAAAATGTTTTCATGACTTTCCACTTGAAGCCTACAAACTTTTTGCATAGAATTTCATTCTAGGCAAACTTTGCATATTTGATTTTAAAATCATTCAAAGGGCTGTTTATATAAAGTTATAGAGCTTTTCCATGTACTAACTCAATGTTGATAGGCTCAAAGCATAGCATAGTCTTCCGATTTAGGGGACTAGATTAGAACAAAGTTTTTAATATGATATATAACTTTCTTTTATGCACTTTTATAAGCGGTTAATGCTGATTTATAAACTTCAAAAATACAATGAACAGTTTTCTACAAATTTGATCCACTGTTAGATATATCCATCCGATATTATTTTGTTTACTCGTAGAAAGCATTTGATATGTTAAATTCGACTTCATGAAATTTCTTGCTCATGCAAGAACTTGAACTCTTATTAATATTTCTTATAGCATGTACAATGCGATATGAAGATGGATTACATATATACATCTTAGTATTAATGTATTATTATTATTCTAAATTATGATTTTATTGAATGCATCTAAATTAATAGAAATTATGTTAGTTTTAATACTAGTTTCAAATTGTTTTCAATTTTTTTCTTTTCTTGTCAATTGGAATTCGAAATTTATATACGAATATGAAACTCTGATATGAATCTCCATGTATTTATATTTATATACACATAGAACATGTTTATTATATATATATATATATATATATATATATATATATATATATATATATATATATATATTTTTTTTTTTTTTTTTTTTTCATTATCATTGTCTAGTTTTAACAACACTTATAGGTAGAAACATCACACTAATGATGCCACAGCCAACGTGCCCCTGTCAAGACTTTTTATTGAGCTAAGAAAAGTGCAAACTTCTTATCTTTTGACAAGTTGCAAGAATTAGAAAAGTTGGAGCAACGTGACGAACAATGAATATACATAAATATTCATGAGTTATAAACAATTTTTAGAAAAACTCAAAGTATTCAATCAACTATGAGCAGACTTGGCATATAAATATCAAACTTTTTAATTGTCTCAAATCTTTTCATACCTTATTTCACGATGCATTTTAAAACTATTTGCTTGTGTATTACAATCTCTGATTTTTATTAAATATTTTTTCTTTTTATAGTTTTTTATACATAGCTTTAGCCATTTATTATGTGCTGAAATGTTATTAAGCCATTTTTACAACAAAATAAATGTATTTAAATATATGGAGGTGCTTGTGTATAAATGCATAAACAGTGAAAATTTATATGGAATACTATTTTGCGATTAAGCAGGATTAAAGAAATGAAATGCATAAGCTTAACAATTTATTGCCTTTGCATTCATGGAGCAAATAAATGGTTCGGTTTGCGCGAATAAACAACCATATTTAAAGTCCGAATTCAAATATGAATTAAAAAAAAAAAAATGTGTACTCATTAAAAAAAATTTAATTTGTATTCTGTGGCCTGGGCACTCGGTGGCTTGTTGTTACCATAGCTTTTGTGCTTGGGCAATTGTCGTAATTAATGAAAAGCCGTGCTAAAGAAATTTGTAAAGCCAAAACCTGACCTTTGGTTGTGGCAGCTGTATTTTCTTGAGCAGACAAGCTCTGCGCCTCTGTCCGCTCATGTAATTTGTATCTTGTGTTGTGTTTTAGGGGAAATTAATTTACGAGGTGAAACTTGTTTGCGCAGTGCCCAGAACCCTTTTGTGCTCTGTCAGGCAGCGAGTCCATTGAAGCGTTTAAATTGCTGTCAACAGAAAGGAAAACAAATAAATAAAAGCCAAAAAGCATTCGCTGCGGAGCAGCAGGAGCTCATAAGGGTGTAGAAGTTTCGGCCAACAAATGACCCATGGCAACCAGGGCGAAACGTGCGCCAGGACCAAATGATTAACACGTTTCCAAGGAGCTGCGGCTGCTGCAAAACGCAACCCAAGATGAGACGCTTTAATTATCATAGGGAATATGGTGGCATTGAAGGACCTTGCCAAATCAGATAGAAATCCTCAAGTGAAGGCACGCGCCACGCGTTGACGTTGATGCTTATGCTGCCGATGCTACTGCTGGATGCTGTTGACGTGGCAGGCACACAAATGCCACACAAATGTGCTCAAGAAAATCCTACGTAAAAAAAGAGAGAGAAAAAAAGAAAATGAATACGAAATACAACTGGCAAAAGGTATCACACGAAACATTCTGAAGGCCGCTCGGCTAAATACACTCCGAAAAAAAACTGTGGCTGAGTTGACTTGGAAAGAGAAAAGACATAGAAAGTTATTCTTAAATTGAATTAGATGTGTCAAAATACTTGAAAATGGCAAGATTTTTAATGAATATATATTTTATTTTTTGATTTTACATGCAATTCTCCTGGATTGAATTACATACCAGAGATTTCAATAAGTCTATCTTTACTCATTTTGTTAGGAATATATATGCTCGAAAGCTCCCTCTTAGTTCTACTTATCCTAAATTTTTCTAAACACAGATTCAAATCTCTGCTTGTCTGTCTCTGTCTCTTTTTAACCCAGTACCTCACACTCGTTTCATCTCACTCTCACTTTTTCTATTTTTCTCTCTCTCTCTCACTATATTTCTCATAATTTATTGTAATATCTTATCCATCAAATTCCATATCCATCCAAAATTTTACCAAGATTAAGATTAATTCGAAATATATTTTTACATTTTTATTAACGTTTTTGTGAACTTCATTTATTTATTTACAAAAATGTACACAAATGTGTTCCAGTGTACTGTTGAACAGGTTTATAAATAGTATCTCGACTCTCGAATGCATGCAAATGGCCAATAAAGCAAATGGCGACCAGTTTTTGCCGGTCATCATTTATAATGCATTCAAAAGCCGCACATAAACATATACAGGTACAGATATAGATGCGGATCTTTTGTGTCTATATGCAGACACAGATGTACATATCTGTTAGCTATTGTCCGTCCGACGCCGTTGATAGGGCACTTAATCCGTCAGCACTTTGTTGTTCCCAGTGCCTATCCCACGCTCACTGCAGACAACTGAGTGGCAAAAGGATATAATCGCTTGTTGATCCTTTATAAATGCTTAAGAGTGAAAGGCAAAGGTACAAATACTTTAGGCCAGCAGCAGCTGCTGCTGCTGGTGGTGGTGGTCAAATGGGGTGACATAATCAAATCAATAATTTATGAGTTCACTTTGCTTTAAGCGGATTTACATGGCCTGCACTTCACCAGGAGCAGCACTGGGCACTGAGAGGGGGAGGAAAACTTTTTGCAACTGAATCCGAAAGTGAAACCGAAACAGAAACAGAAGTTGAAACTGAAACCGATACTGATACTGATATCAATTAGGTGGAAAGTGATAAGTTGTCGCCTGGAACTGTCAGTTGTTTGTCTAACTTGCGACTGTCACAACCAATACGGGATTAACTGCTGGAGGGGGTGGGGGTGAAGCCAAGTGGGTGGAGTTAGAGAATCTTAGCAGCTCTAACGATGCGCACGCTCCACGCACTGTGGAAGCCGTTCGGCATGTGGATGATAATGCTCGTGACTAATGCGACCCAGCCAAGCGTGCAATGTGTGAAAAAGAGGGGTGCAAGAACAGTGGAGAAGAGAGAGAGAGAGAGAGTAGGTAGGTGCTCAGCTTAACAGCAACCCTCAAAACAACAGACCAAACGCTGACGATTCTCTGTTACAATCCACAGGGGAAATAATTGCAAAAACCAAACGTAAAATCAGAAAAACTGTCGCGGGCTGCTCTGTTGCTCACTTTCTGCGGCTGGTTTTCTATTTGCCCATCACAAGCAGCCGACAGCGACGTGTGCAGCGCAGTTGGCGTCGCAGTTGCTTAGATGAAGCAGCGCAGCAGCAGCAGCAGCAGCATCAGAGGCTAAAGGCAACAAACGAAGTAAACTTCAGTCAATTGCTTTTGTTTGGTTGCCAAAACTGCTGGATATAATTGGGACAAGACGCAGAGCGTTGGACTTCATAAACGAAATAGATAAGTTAAGCAGGCACAGTAGAAGCACTCTGTAGAGACATCCTGTATATTTCCTTAGTACGAGCACAATTTTGACATATTTAGCAGCATCGAGATGGACTTTTTTTTTTTTGTTTGCGTTTTTCAAATGCGTTGTCCACATACACTTACACACTCACACAGACACAGAGAGAGATAGAGAGAGAGAGGTAGAGAGAGAGAGAGAGAAAATGTAACATACGAAGGGCGTGAGGGAGCATCAACATTACCGTTATGATTACAATGACCCCCATGATCCAGGCCAGAAGCGCTGTCTCTCCGCCTTTCTCTTTTTCTCCTTCTCCGTTCCGTCTGTTTGTCATGTCCTTTGTGCAGTCGTCGCTTAGCGGTAAATTTAGCACTGCAAACGAAACGAAAGGCCAAAGTTTAGGCCAACCAACCAACCAACCAGGCAGGCAGGCAAGCAGGCCGGCATCCATTCAGGCCTCCTCGTGACAGCTATCTCCTCCTCCTCCTGTTCCCTCTCTTGGAATGCGTCCCCTATGTGGGACAGCAGCAAAAGGCCCGCAGTTTAAAGTTCGTCTCGCATTCCTGATGCAAGGTTTTCCCTTTTGCCAGTTGGACAATGTTGACGATACATTCAAATATTCACAACAGATGCCTTCCACTCGCCCTCTCTCTCTCTCTGAAGCACACACACTAACCTGTAACAATGCGGCGTATGATTATTTCAGTGGAAATGTCAGGACAGTTCTTGTTCAGTTTGTGGTTGCTAAATGTGTTCTTCTTTTCATGTGCCTGTAAAGTTTGCTTTCACTTAACGAAAAAATTGCTGCGCAGAAACACGTTGCAGACGCGAGCAGAGCAGCGCAAGCGGAAGCGACGCCATTGAACAGCGACCGGAAGTTGACAATTGTGAACGGACAATCGAGAATTGAGAAGTCAGCAATCAGCACTGGTAATTTCGACAATGAGAGAAGGAATGGGAGCCAGAGCTGTAACTGATAAAAGCTAAATGCCGTTCCACTAGGCTATTGGAAAATCTTGGATAGAGGGCGCAGGAGTTGGGATATGGCAAACCTCTGCAATGATTTGCTGATTGGCGCAAAGTGTTCAAGCCACATATTTCACACTGTGGAGTCTATTGGCCAGTTGGTTGGTTGATTTCAGTGGAAGTCCGTGAGCGTCAGCAGCTGCTGTTTGTTTCTCCCATTTTTCCGGCCACATTGCGCGCTGTCTGTTGGCCGCAGTTTTGATTAATGGTCAAGCTTGCAGCAGCGCCGACTTTTTTATTTCGGCAATTATGTTGTTTAGAGCTTCGCCACGCTTTTCACACCTCGAACATTTTTCATGCAATGGCAGCGGGGCTCGCAGCATTTTTAAGAGTGTGGACTTTGATTTCATGTTTCGAGGCTTGTCAGTGACATGCCGAATCATTAATTCTATCCGAGTGCCTGCTGCCCCTGGCCCAGATTCACCCTGTCCGCCTGCCTGGCCAACTCTCAACTGGCTTTGTCATTTTTCAACAGTTTTTGGGATTTTTTGACACTTGACAAGTGTTTCCAACTGCGCCGGAAAGGTGGCAAAAGGTGCAGTCGTCTTCAGAGAGCACCGAAACAAAAAAATCAACCAGAATATACTTTAACAAACTGTCTGTTTCTTTACGCCTCAACTGTGACGAAATGTTATGCAGATGGAAGCATTAAAGATGTGAGAAGTTATCAAAATTGTGTCGAAAGTGGCATACTCTTTCGCTCTATTGATAACGATAATGCTAGTGTAATTATTCTAATATTATTATCAGGCTGTAGGCAACTTAATCTAAGGGAAATGATTTTTTGTTAGGTTAAATAGAATAAGAAAATGTAAAAGTTATACTCCTGTCTATACTAATGCTAATTATAGCACATTCTTTTAATGATAGCATCAATGTCAATGACAATGGAACGCAGAATAGAAATATACATATACTTTTTTTTCAGTCGAAGACACAAAGTTAAGCATCCATGAGCACGGGTACTGGTCAAGTAGACACGGAATAGCCAGCTCCAGTAAGTTCTCCCAGACAATGGGTTGTCGCGTGGCTGCACCACGTGCCTTATCGGCTGGGCACGGTCGTCGTCCCATATTTGACCGGTAATTAACTGAGTCAATACGAACACGAATTGGCTGATTAAATGAGCCATGAAACTCAATTTTGGTCAGGGCATAAAATAATTGCGCATATATTAGGTTTGTGTGTATTCGCATAGAGTAAGGCCGACCGACGCACACATTTATACGGGCTTCCTGCCGCTCATCTCACTGGGCATTAGCCACTGGGTTCCATCGTGGGGCAGTGGGCTGGATATAAATGGCGACAGCACAATCCAGAACATGCGTTTGCCTAAAACGGTTTGCACATTATTCCAGAAGCCCAAATCGTAGCTGCGATCTTTTATGTAATACAAACAGCTGCCACGATAGACCATCATCAGCTGCATGACCAGATGTGTTGTGACCAGGACGGCGGCAATCACATTCAGCTTGAGTATGCCACCCGTGATGATCAGCCAGGTTGTGCTGGGATCAAGAGGCTGACTTTTGAATATCGAGTGCATTACATAATTAGATTGACCCATGTCAATAGCCAAGCTCAACAGATAAATGGGATCGGTTACAACTTTTTTCTGGCTGAACAAGTGATATACATTGTAGACAACGGCGGTGCAGCTGCCTAGCCACAAGTGAAGTAGGAATCCGATGAAATAACGCTGATTCGCATGCCCGATACAATTGGCTATCACATTGCAGTGATGATCCCGCTTCAGCATACAGCAGTTGCAGAGACGGCAATGCCAAGCCCTTGGCGGCACCAGCATCTGGCAGAAGGTGCACAAGTGCCACAGAGGCGCCTCCGCTGGTGTTGGACTCAACCGATTCGGTGGCAGACTCATAAAACTGGTGTCCGTCATCCAACACTTCCACATATTGCCAACGATATTGTATATGAAGAACAGTATTAACAGACAGTGGAACTTATAGTAGACGCCCGAGACATCGCTGCACTCGGGCAATATATAACACAACTCGTAAATAGCAAAGAATCCAACAGTTAGTAGCATAAGAACCGCCAATAGTGGATGTATTATTTGAACAATTCGCTTACGATGCAGATTGACGCAGCGCCAGACCAGTTGCTCCATCCATATGACGATACGCAGCACCTTCCTCAGGAATCGAACGAAAATTTTGACCATTATTGTATGTAAGATGTAAGAGACGTCTTTCTGAAACTTGGCTGCTGAATTATTGAAATGAGTATTCGGTTTGCTGAGTTTCTTAACAATTGCCAGGAATTTCAATACATTTGATAATCGCATCAGGAATTCTAAATTTGAAAATAACGCAAATGAAATTGATGTGTTTTCTTTTGGAAATGATAAGCCGATTACCCTTTTGCAATTATTTGACTTGGCATTCGAAGGGATTACGAATGCCAAGGGTAACTCCTGAGACATCATATTAAATGTGAAAATAATGAATACATTTTTCTTAGAAAATATTTAAATGAACAAACAAGTCCAGAGGAAAATAAAAAATAGAAAATATTTATATATATACAAAATATATATATCATATTATCAATATTAATTTTTTCTCGTAAATAAAAGAAAAATATTATTTTAAAATAGTTAATTTAGTATATATAAATATAAATATATAAAAAATAGTACTTATATAGGTTAATAAAAATTTATATTTTACAAAAAATTTCAATAAGTCTTGCTCTGAAGTAGTTCTAGCTATAATGAAATCTTAAGCAAAAGCTATCTATTTTTTAATAGAGTTTGCTAGGAAAGTATTGCCAACTCAAAGCGTGAAGTTAAAAAAAGTATATATATGTATAAAGCTAAATATATCTGTTTTTTTTGTGCTGCATATGCAAATGCAAATGCTGCATATGCGCGGAAATCGTATAATCCATGGCTTATAGATTCATCCCATAACACATTTTTCATCAAAATTTTATTGATCCAATGCTCGAAAGCAGCTTATGAGCATCAACATAAATATATTATATATATTGTATATATTCTAAATATGTCCAATTTCCAAAAAAATATTAGGTGAGATGAAATAGAAAGTGCGCTAAGGAGAAAGAGGTATGGCCAGGAAGATATTCTATGGATATATGTATATATATTAATTTGTAATAGAAAGACGATTAAAAATGCGATACCTTGTTTATAACTAAAATAAATTATAATTATTATATTTCTTTTTTATTTTTTATACATACATTTTTTTCATAAAGAAAACATAGATTGAAATTACTGACCTACTACTCTTTCAACATATCCAATACAAGTGTTTTTTTAAATTTATAGGGTATATTAAAATATGCAACTTGATGCTCGCTCTCAAACACAAAAAAGCAACATCTGTTGTATTGCAAACAATGCGGCTGCTGCTGCTGCTGCTGCTAGCAGGGCGCATGGATGGAGGCAGTCAAAGCTTTCAAACTGACACACGAAAACCAGACACGAACACAAATGCTGTCTATTTCGCATACATTTTTATGAATTATTAAGTTTGAACCAGGCATTTGAAATGCGTACCACGCGGTTTGCCATTTGACTTTGCGGTAGTAGCTCCCACCCCAGCATCAGCAAGCGCTGCTTCACTTTCTAGCTGCTGGCAAAGGTAGTGCGATTTTGCCTTCTGCATAAGGTAAATAGGCGGTGCGCGGTTGAAGGAATGGCGAAAAGGAGGCGTGGCAGGCGTTGCCCACTTGAAGCGTAATGTGTTTGTCTTGTTTGCACACACCGGAAGCAAACAAACAGCCATTTCAGCTGGCGCCCCTCGCGCTGTTACGCCTTTCCGGTCGTTGCAGGGCTGCTGCTCTGTGGGTGCTTGGCAGGGAAGGCGCAGGCACTCCAGATTGAGTGGCAAGTGGCAAGTGGCTACTGGGTGGCATGTTTGTCAACCTGTGGCATTCTTCAAACTGACTTCGAGTCATTAACATTCCCTTCGACATTTGTTGGCAAAGTTTTTGGCGTAATTGCAGCATTCGCTGCTAATTTTAGGCGACTCCATTGCGTCCTCCACTTTTATTCTTCTTGATTTTCATTATCCTGTCGTAATGTGAGACGCAAGTATGCCAAAACGGAAAGTTTTTACTTTTTACCAAGTTCCACCCAGCTCTCACTCGCTCCACTCACTCACTTCTTCAATTTTCAAGCAATTACCTGGAATGCGCCGCCCCTGCGGCACCAACACTCTTCTCCTCTCTACTGTAATTGAGTTTCGAGGAAAAAAGAATTTTTGTAAAATTAGATATGAAACACAGCAAAAATAAAAAGCAAAATGGGCCTTTGCACCTTAACTGCGTGAGCGGCATATAAATGAATAAAAAACAAGCGCTTTGGCTGGGCAACTGACTAGCCGATACCCTGAATGTGTGTTGCCTTAGCTTTATATAATTATGATGGCAAAACTGGCATTGGAATGTTTCAATTAGAAGGAATTAAAGTAGGAATTCAATTGAATAAGCTATAATCAGATCACTTTGAGTGTTGCAAGCCGTAGCAAGCCACTTGACTCGCCTACAGGGTATGTGTACATGTGAGAAGGAGACTGGCAACACGTGTGTCTGATTGTCTTTCAGGCTCTGTTATTGTTAATCATGTTTCAGAGTAAATCCATTTGAAATGTCTGCAATTAAAGTGCAGCTTAAATTGTAGGCGAGCTGAAATTTATACTGCAATTTATTTATGTCTGCGGCGGGCATTAATTTTGGTCGAGGCCACGCCCATGTGAGAGGCGTAGGCAACGTAACGTCTGGAAGAAACATTTATTTGCAGCCATCGACACCTGTACACAATTTATTATAAAGGTCGGCCCGGTCCGATTGTGCAATAGAGGAGCAATTTTTAATGAACCATCAAAATGGCAATTGGAGGCAGCGCCAGCGTTGCGTATGAACGATTTTCCAACTCGAAGCATCGCAACACCATCTGCTGCTTGACAAAAGAAAAAGAAAGAAAAAATAAAAATAAATAAAGAGCTTCTCCTGCTCAACGGGGCAAATATGTGGGGCATTCTGAATATTTGGCACTTGGCACTCCAAATGAATCGGCATTTGTGCAAAATGAGTTGGAACTTTGCCTGTCTGCTCACCTTTTGCTTTCTTCTCATCTTCTGCTCACTCGCTCTGGCTTTGGCTGTGGCTCTCGCTCTCCCTCTGCACTCGTTCAGCAGGCTACATATTTCCCTTGTTGCGCGACATATTTCCTGTTTTATTTTCATTTTTGTTTTTCACGTAAACATTTTTTCCATTTTGTTTGCCAATGTTATGCGCCTTACGACATGTGTTCGACATTCGCCCAGGCGACGGAAATGTTTGCGGACGGGCTGAAGGGCTGTGCTCGCAGGGGTCTGCAATTGATTGATACCCGTAAATATGTAGGGTATTCAAAGCTATGCGATCTATATATAGCTAGAAAATTCAGCAGACTAATTCCAATTTTAATATAAAATTGTTAATACAAATTTCAATATATTTCTTTGAATTTTATTAATATCTAATTGATTCCAGGAACAGACTCATAAACATTAATTAATATATGAAGTCATTAAAGTTAGAAGCCCAACAGATAAAATCAGACTTAGCTTGAATCTATAAATGTACATAGAAGAATTCATGTAAATATAGTTTTTCTTTTAAATGTTAAATTTATTTCAATATGTACATATATATTTTCAATATGATAACTATTTTATTCATGATATTTTGATAACTCTTGTCGAGTGGGCATTTATTGTTTTTTAATGATTTCTTATTGTTTGTTCAACTTATAGATATGTTTCTGACTAGGGTATTTAATTATAAAAAAGTGTTTTATTTATTTATTTTTTTTTTTTTTTTTCTCTCATTCGTTTCACTTTTTCATATTTATCTACACATGCCTTTATTTATCTTTCTCTCTCTGATATTGTGGGCATGCCGTTTGCCGCTCGCCCCGTGTCGTTTGGCTTTACGTTACACACATATATATATAGTATATATAAATATTCATAGATTTATTGCAAAACTTTTCTGATTACTTTTTGTGGCATTCGGCGCGAGCATATTTAAAATGCCGCCTGCGTTGCGGGGATGCCACTGCTGATTGACTTGGCTACAGTAACACAGCTGCGGCTACAACTCATCTAAAAAAAAAAAAAAAAAAAAAAAATGGAAAATAAAGAAATAAAACAAATTGAAAAGCCAAAAAGTTTGCAACTGGCGAGTGGAAAAGCGCACAAAGGCGACAGAACTATTTACGGGGCGCGAGTCGCATAGTTGGCAACTGAAAAGCAATTAAAAACTAATTACTGTAGCCTACACACACACATCGGCAAAGGTGGGCGAAAATGCGCAAAGCATTTAATAAAAATTTAAAACTTAATTCTGTAAATACCTGATGTGGACAACAGAGAGGGAGACAGGAGCGTAGCAGCAATAAGGCGGAGGAGGGGGATGATGACAACGCGGATAATTAGAGCAAGACCAGCAACAAAAGCTAAGAAGACTTTAGAGTAGGAGAGAGAGAGAGAGAGAGAGAGAGAGAGAGAGAAACTTAGGCAGGTGCTCACCTGACTTTGTTCTAGTGTTGCGCAGCCAACGTCGCGTATGAGCAATTAGTAGTTAATTGTGAAGTTACCCGAGGCGGTGCCAGGAAATGGAACTTGCCACACTGCAGCACTTGTGACATTGACGATGTCGCACGGATGAAAATGTCAATGGAGCAAAAGGGAAAGACGCATAGAGAATAAGAGAGAGGGAGAATGAGTGTGTGAGAGAGAGAGAGAGAGAGATGGAGGCGGGGATCTGCAGCCAGCGGATGCCAGAGCCGTGTAATTAAGTAGCAATTTTTGCCACTGCAGCAGAATTTTTAGTAGCTGGCGACACGTGAATGAGTGTCTGCGTGTGTGGGTGTATGGGAGTACGGGGGAAAATGTGTGCGCATTTGATAAATTATCGCAACTAATTAGCGTATCAATAGCACTACGACAAAGGCACACACAGCTGCGCTGCGAAGGTAAACAACGGGGTCGAAGGTGACTTGATGAATTATATAGATTAGTTGAATAAATATTTAGAAAATCTATTGATAAAAAGCTGCTGAGGGATATGTTAAGTAGCTGACTAAATACAAAGCCGTAGACTAAATTAATAATCGATAAATTATGGGGATTATTTGAAAACTATGTTAATAGCTCAACTAAAAGTTTCTCGGGAACAGGAAAGTTTTAATATCATGTCTATCGCAAGGTAATATATTTTCGTAATTGATTTTATTGAGAACGGCATAATGAAGCGCAAAGTTAGTTAAGCATAGCATACAGAGTGCTAAGCTGTATTTTAGTTGCACGCAGTTCTTCGCATGTCGAGAATAAAAGTCGATAGGAAACAAATGTTAGAATCTAATTAACAGCTTCTACCAAATAACAAGATTCTTGGGAACAATTTCGCTTCACTTGCTGGCGATGGCCAAATGTCAATTAAATTTGGTATCCAATAGATCAGTGACTGCAAAGCGCTTAAGTACCACTTAAACAATGCTCAAACTAATTGAAAGCGAGTGCCAAGCGAAAGCTGAAAAGCCAAAGCAGCAGCAGAGCAGTCCGAAATCGACAATATCATGAGAAAGTGTAGACAAATAAGCAAAGAAGACGATTAAAAGACCAACTAACCGAAAAATGAACAATGCCAAATAAAAATCAAACACGCAAAATAGAAAAACAAATGGCGAATCTTTGGCCAGCAGTCGAGGGAATCGAGAACTCCCTTAAGCCACTTATGTAAGTAAAAGATGGAGCGACCAGCTAAACAAAGAACAACAAAAGGGGAACCTCTAGACAGATTCTCTCACATACACACACACACACACACACACACACACACACTTTCACAGAAAAGAAGAAGCACTGCGTTAGAGTGGAAGGCGAAAAATCAACGAAAGAAGCGTTGACAAAAATCAAACAATGAAAATGCTGTTCAATGAAAAAAAAAGAAGGAGTCTAAAAAGAAGGAGGAAAAGGCTGAGATAAGCAAACGAATTGCGAGTGGCCAAATGACAAAAACAAAGCAAAAATCGAAAGTGTGAGACGCAATAAAAGCAGAAAAAAAAGAAGGAAAAGAATAGAAAAGAAAATGTGCGAGCTAATATAATGGACACAGGGGCACAGGAAACAAACACAAGAACACGTCGAAAAATATAGAAGGAGCAGCTTTAGGCACTACCAAAGGCAAAGGGAAAATCAAGTGCGAACACTTGATTCGATGGCCACTCAATGCGACAAACTTTGCTGCACTCGCAAGAGACGCCAGAGCCCAAAGAGAGAGGAGAAACCGAGAGAGAAAGAGTGAGACAGAAATGAGGGAAGCACAATACTCAGAGAGAGCCAGAATTGAGTTTGAGTGAAAAAAGAAAACTCACTCACAGCATCCCTTTAACATGATAACTCAAAAGCTCAAAGTGAAAGCTCACAGTGCAGCTGCTCAGAGCGTTCAGGACAATTACAGAGAGAACGTGCCAAGGAAGACAGAGAGGGAGAGAGAACGAGAGCGAAGAGCAAAGAGCATTTGAGAATTCTCTCGTCAATTGTGCTCTTAAACCTAGCCACTGCATATGATGGCTTTGTGTCATAAGATATGTAAGTGCACTTGATTTTTCGTCAATTCACCTGCAATTTATAGGGTATATTTTCGCTGCACACAAAACCAATTAAGTTATGAATATAATTGGATTAAAAAAAATCGGACATGTGATTTTTTTAATATATCTAAAGATATTCAGTATTTCCGATCACCATTCACAATAATAAGCTAACAAAATCAAAATATTTTCAAATACTTAAAGCTGCATGTCAACAATTTTGTTTGATTGTTAATTTAATAGTAAAGTTTGTCATGGTCAAATTACCTTAGCGTCTTTCAGATAGAGCTTAACTGTTTTCACTTATTAAAGGCCAATTCGTTGAGATTTTGTTTGTTTAAAAGGTTCACTTTATCAGTAAACTTAAATGCCTGCAAAAATATAAAATTAATTTTTAGCAAAAAAAAAAAAAAAAAAAAAACAAAATAAACACTTTAAACAATCATTACTTTTTCATTGCATACTTTTGTGGGCAAAAGTGATTAGCCGATTTGCCAGCGGCTAAAATTACAATATTCACTGGTCAGACCAGACCTGACCAAGCTCACCTAGTACCAACCTCTGGCATGCCCACTGCTCAGCTGCAGTTTATCCAGTCGAGGCCTTGGTCAAGTGTGAGTAATTGCGGACAGTTAGACAGCTGGAAACCTGAGCTGTGGCAGAGGGTCCCCACATGTCCATGAAATTTCCATGAGCACAGTTATCCGTTTTCTGGCCAGATGCTATAGCTCGAGCTGCTGTTGTTGTTGCTGTTGTAATTCCCGATGGGTCGAGAGGGCAGCAGGAACTGCCTCTGGCGTTGGCTGAGGTCAGCTACAGTTGACTAAACATTTTCATTTTGGTTAAGTGTGTGCGTGTACGTTCGGGTGAGTGAGTGAGTAAGCGAGCGCCAGAGTGTGCGTGTAGCCAGAAGTCAATGAGTTTTGCCACATGGTGTATACTTGATATTAGCTGAGCACATTGCGTGCCAGCCTCAGACGACGCAGCGCGTTGCCCAATGATTTCATTAGCCAAGGGACAACAATCGATAAACTTATCGAACAGCTTTTCAATCATGCCACGCCCACGAACATAATTAACCAATGGCTGGCCATAAGAAGCGCATTATAATCTAAATGAAAACAGATATTTGCATTTTAATTAATGCCGCTGGCTGTAGCAGAACTCAAGCAGCTGCTTGCGTTATGCTCTGATGAGAACTCATATATACATATATACATTATATTATATTAATGCACACAAGTGTGCTCTTATAACTGTGTATCGAGCATGATTTAATGATATGACAGCTACTTTAAATCGATTATTTAGCTAATACCAGTTTCTGTTGCCTGAGAAATTTAATTTTGATTTAACGCCGATGTAATTATTGTTATACCTTCATAATTAATAACAATTCAAACTTAGCTTAATCTGAATATATAAAAATATAAATATATTCATACTAGCAAATCTTAGCGAATATATTTCGTATTATCGATTTTTAAACACCCAGCATTTGCTAATCTACTTGCCAGCAGCGCATATGCAGCGGCAAACAAAGCAAGCAAGACAAATGAACACGAGTGAAGCGAGGAGCAGAGTGGAGGCCACTTGGCTGTTGGCAGATCAAGACTTCAGCGAGTCGACAACTAATGAAAAACAAACATGGCTTACTTTTAGGCGGTCTGCAGCGAAGCACTGATGCGTGAGACTGTGTGACCGCTCGAGTGTGCTTATGTGTGTGTGTGTGTCTGATAAGCTGCTGGCAACGCAACTTGTGTGATTGAGTGTGTGAGAGACAGAGAGACAGAGAGAGAGAGAGAGAGAGAGAGAGAGAGAGAGAGAGAGAGAGAGAGAGAGGGAAATAGCGCAAACATGCAACAGCTGCAAAGTTCAAAGAACGCTAAACAAAATTAAAACGGATTAAACTACAGACAAGAGCGAAAATCACAAAGGAGTCACGGGCGAGGCAACGAGTAGAGAATCGAGCCAAAAGGACAATTGGCAAACATGAAAAAAACTGATAGACTAAGATGGCTCAAGCGTCGCGTCCTGTCATAAGCGGAGCCATAGATAAAAAAAATCCAATTTATAAAACACTTGCAACAGCTGATTTGCTATTTAAACAAGTATATATTCATATATTATAAATAAAGTGTGGCATTCCAAGTGTCTTGAAGACTTAATAACAAGTTGTAATCAAAATTTTCTTGGTTGATAGCACAAATGCATTCCAGTAACAATTAAATCCTATAAATTGATTGCCAACCATTTGTTTATTAAAACGAAATGAATAAAGATCATAAATTGGGTTGTTTTCATTTAATTATTTAATGCTTTGCTGCATTTCATTACATGAATTGCTTTCTTAGAGATTTATCGCAAATTTTACAACAGTTTTATTTAAAGCTATGGATTTGTTCATTGTATTGTAAATTTGCATATCGCTTTAAGCTAAGCCTTTGAATTACGTACAATCGAGTGAAACATACATACAATATATTCATGTCAACTTTTAAGGCATGCATGTTTTTCAAATATTATACGCATAAATTCCAATCACTATATATATTTATATGGATAAATTCGAGCGCTATAACTTTATTTATATGTTTTATATATACCAATACTTGTGTTGTACTTAAATTAAGCTAGTTATACCCAATTGCTTCGAGCATCTCTGATGCTGCCCAGTGAAAGTCCTAATTAGTTTTTGTTATTTTGCCATAGTAGACTCTCTCTATCTCTCTCCGTCTCTCTCTCTCTCTTTGTACAGTGTCCAAGTCTATAAATAATTTGAGGACAGTTTTACGAGTATTGAGCGTCTGTTGATAAAGTGTTGGCCCCTGGGCTCACCAGCCTCCGACTCTCACTCTGACTCCAACTCCAACTTCGACTCAGTTCGAACTTGGCACAATAGTCGTAATGTCATTGGCTTCTGCTTGCCCGTCTGACCACACCCGCAGCTGTTGGCTGACCTATAAAGAGTACAACTTTGATACAGGTTATTAAGTAAATGTAACTGGCACACACACACACACACACACACACACACACACGGACGACTGCACACATAAAGAATACTTTATTTACACTGTAATGGCATATAAAATGGCTGCCATTTGCTATGTGTCGGTGTATTTGTGTGCTTCTACGTATGTGTGTCCAGTTGTTTAATTTCTTCGCTTTTATTTTGCCACATTTTTGTGGGCTGCATCTCTGAGGGGTGTGGCAGTCGCCCTGACCTGGCTGCTTATTTATTTTCGTAATAACAATAAATAACATTTTTCTCTCACTCTATATGTGTGTGTGTGTGTGTGTGTGTATTCTGGACTCATTTGCTAAGTTGTTTTATGCGCCTGTCGCTTGTTTTGTGGCTTTTTGACATTATTTGGATTAAACAAATAAATCTTGCTGGAGGCCAAACTTTTTTAATAATTTTCTTAAGCCATCAGAAAACATAAAAATGGTAACAAAAATGTCATTCAATACGATTTATCTCATCTTTGCTCTGCCTCTACCGTTTATTATACAAATTTTCATCTGCAAGTTTAATTGAAAGCCAGCAAACGACATTTCTCCAACAAATGAATAACACATAGATATGAAAACAATCAAAATGAAATTTTTCAAAATAAACAAATTGCAAGTTTTTGCAGCTTATAAAAAAAGTTGCTCAATGCGGTCTGCAGCATTTTTGCCATATATATATATATATATATATATATATATGTATATATAGATAGATAGTGCATGTGCAATTT
Source organism: Drosophila borborema (assembly GCA_030914335.1). Taxonomy (NCBI): domain Eukaryota; kingdom Metazoa; phylum Arthropoda; class Insecta; order Diptera; family Drosophilidae; genus Drosophila; species Drosophila borborema. The sequence goes on from JAUESP010000306.1 coordinate 11,151,230, forward strand.
TATACAATATTTTCATTTTTCATCATTCCTATTAATTTAAATTGGAAATGCGTGTAAAAGATTGTTTAGAATAGAACGAGAATATGTATAAAATTTACTGCAATTTAATTGTTTTGATCTTCAAGTTGGCAAATATATTTTATATAAATATTTTAAAATAAAATCACTAGCCTCAGAAGGCCATAAATGCATGAGGAATACAGATGAATACAAATTATATATGTAAAAGGCATTCATATTTTTATTATTTTACAGAGCAGCTCTTATTTTACAATAAAATTGACAAATTGGGAGAGACAAATTTCTGCAGCAAGCAGCTGAAGTATGTGTGCCAAAGAGTAATTGATACCCGGACAAACACACACACACACACCTACACACATGCATTTGTATACATATATATACATATACATACATGCATATTTATTTGCTTACTTTAAAGCTACAGCAACAAAGAGCATTCGTATCGCATTAGCTGCCGCTAATGGACATCAACATAAATACTCACGGACTTAATTATTTGCATAAATAGATACACACTGCAAAAGGTGCTGTTAATGTGAGTGAGTGAGTTTTTCACACATGCACACATGCACATGTTCACATTTCAATTAGACTTGGCTAATAAAACATAAGAGTTGCGCTGCTCTGTCAGTCTGTCAGTGCAGCCCGCAGGCATTTGAAACACAGACCAGGCCGCAGCAAGGCATTAGCATTAGCAGCAACTGGCAGTTGCTCTTTTTGAAATTATGTGAAGCAGGAGCGCGGCTACAATATGATACCGCAACGGGAGAGCAAACACATTTGGGCTTTTCAAATGGTTAACAGAGTGAGACTGAGAGAGACTGAGAGAGAGAGAGAGCAAGAGAGGTGAGTATATCATATTGTAACATATATTTTTTTTCTGAATTGTTTTGGTATTTTGTATGAATGAAAAGGCAACTTGGGAGCTTATTCCTATGAATAGCATACATTTCTGCTTAATATGCATGCATGTGTGTGTATATATATGTGTGTGTGTGTGTGTGTGTGTGTATTTGTGTGTATGAATAAACACGCTCTAAGAGCACTTTGGCTTTAGCTTAATTAAAACTTTAGGCATGCAGCAAATGCGCGCAAAGCAGTTGGAAAATTAACAAAATTGCTGCACGGGGGAAATGTGAAGTGGGCGTGGCAGCCGTCGCGTATGCCACCCACTAAACTACGCCACTATTTTCCAATTGCCTAGCATTCAGTTAGCTGCAACTGCACATGACCTTGGGGCAGCGAGGTAGGCAAGCAGGCAACCGTCATGAAATTTTACTAAACCGCAACTAAACCTAATGCACGCTGTTTGTATGCGTCTCTGGCTCAATTTTCAAAGGCCCAATAGTCAGTGCTGCTGCTGGCGAATGTCATCAAATTATGGCCACGCCTCGCATCTAAACATAAAACTGACTGTCAGCTATATTCTATCTGTGTGTGCGCTGCTTCCAATTCAGGTAAAACATTTGACAAAAATAGAAGGCAAATAACAGCTTTACCTTTTGTCCTATTTTTTATTAGTATTCTATTTATATGTGACCCATTGTATAAGGTAGTATGCTATGTGTCTGTTCGCTCTAAGCATACAGCATAGCTGCCATCAGTTGCCGCCGCTGAAAGCTCATCTGACATACTTTTGAGCTGATCAGAAAAGTTAAATTACCTAGCTAAAAAGTTGAACGTTTGTTTATGAATTATTTCAACTAAACTTTGAGCAAGTAAACAGCAATATGTGCGGCGGCAGATCAGCAATTTGTCTTCTACTAGAAGGAAATAGATATACATAAACTCACTTATTTGGCTTTAATATAAACCTAGTTGAACAAAATACATTAATAAAGTAAACAAAATACTTGGCCATACACATGGCAAACTATCTCAATATGTAATTAAATTCAGCTGAATTTACGCAAGTCTTTTGGGGGTCTTCATTGAACGGGTCTCAACTTTGTATTAAACTTTCTTGCCTCAAGACCTAAAAGCATTTACTCATGGTCTACTGTTCAACTGAAGCCACAATGACGCCCAATCAGAATCACTTCTAATTCCTTAGCCTTTTAGAGCGAAATATTTGCTATATATTTAATATTCAACTTGCAACGGTTTTATGATACAGAACAAAATAAATGCTATAAAAATATAGTTTCTTGAGAAATCTCAGCTTGCTTCCAAACGAATGTCTTGCTAATTGCCGCGCCAGGAGTTGTCCAGGCTCAGTTCAATTTGCGGCTGTAACTGCAAGGGCCGAGGAAAGCTCCGAGTTGATGCCAAATCAGGCGAAAGATTTGGCGCACGCTTGGCGGCGCATTGATAGACATAATTGGCTAGGCTCACTGCTTGAGCAGATGCGCCATTGAGTGTGGCATTCGTTGTGGCATTGGCCATAGCAAGGCCAGCAGCTACGGCCACATGACTGTCAGTGGCTGACCGCAAAGTTGTTGGCCCAGCACATCTGCCCGTGTCCGCTGGCCAGCCCGTGGCTCGCCACATGTGGCGTGTGGCAACATCTGCTGCAGCTGCCGCCGCCTCTGCTTTCTCCATTGGCAGCGACTGCCTGAGGCAATGCCCATTTATTTCCATTACTATGGGCAATACGTTGAGCTGATTTCCACATCACTTTCGCACTACTTACCTAAAGCCTGGCTCAGCCCCCAAATGCACAGCAAAAGCAGCTTCATCGTGAGTCTAATTTCCGTAAACAGTTTTCTCCCTTTCAAAATTTGAGACTCGCTTTCCGTGTTGCTGCTTGATTAGTTCGACGACTGTCTCCTTTTGCTTTTTATGGAACAAACTTGAATACTTTTTTTTAGTTGGCAAGTTTCTCAAAGCTTCTTCTCTTTTCACTTTTTTTGCTTTCGTTGATTCTCGTTTGTTGTCCCTTTCGAAACTAAATCCATTTAAATTGACGCATTGACAATTGTTTTACCAATTTTACTGCGCTTGCTTGTTGCTGCTACTTATGTTGCTCTTGTTGTTGTAGTTGTTGTTTTTCAAGTGACACAAGTTTTTCCAATTCAGTTTCTATGTTGATTTTACACTATTATATATTGGGAATACTCAAGTTTTTATTAGAGATGCAACACATGGAGATTTGAAATTTTTTTTTGTATTTCCTTTATTGGGAATTTGAATATTAAAGGGAAATAAAGCTTAAAAATAAATAAATAAAATTATGACTTTTAGTTTGAGAAATATTGAGCATTTTACAAAAACTATATACAAAACTTTAGATATCCCCTTCATCACTGCTTGCAAAATGATTGAATAATTATTGATTTTTCTTATGATATTTTATTATATTTAATTTTATATATACATATATATATCTTTTTTTTTTAAATATATTTTTTATTTTATATATGCTTCAAAAGCAAGCGTATGTCGTATTCCGCACTATTCTTCGCATACTTGTTTCTTGTGTTTTCTTTATATTCTTAAGTAGCTTTTATTTTGTTTGGTATTTTTGTTACATAAGCATTTTGACAACTGTTCGCTGCAAATGTTACGCTTTGTTGCTGTTGCAGCTGACTGGCGTTTGGCTTAAAGTTTGTCTTGGGTTTACTCTTAGTTGATTCTCAGCTCGTTTATCTTTTTTTTCGTCTTTTTAGTTTGCTATTTTGCAACATTCGCTGCTTTGCATAGCCAGCTAGTTTATCAAAACATTTTCAAGTTGAAGTGCGGCTACAAAAACAATGCACCCGAGGCATCGATTTTCTCAAGTGCATAAAAGAGAACTCTGGCTAGGGGAGCTGGGTCTGTTGGGTGCTGGGAAAACAACTCAATGCATGGCACTTAAGCAGCTCAAGCAACAAAAACAATAACAAAATAATACTTGGCTGGCATTTGGTTGTAAGGTGCAGAAACTTTCCTGACAGCAGAATGCAATTTGTGTCTGCGTCAAAGTTTATGCAACATTTACTTGCCACCGTCTGTTCTTGCCACCAATTATATGTACATATGTATGTGTGCTTGTGTGTGTGATTGTGTTTGTGATTGTGTTTGTGATTGTGTGTGTGTGCCTGAGAGTATTTGCGCAATCAGTCAATAGGCGGCAAACTAGATTCAACTAGATTAGACTAGGCACTCTCACAAGCAGCTTAAGAGCGACTTGAACATATTTGAATTATGCCTCCATCCAAGCGCTATTCATGGCCCAAGTCAAACACAACTCTTGTCGCACACTAGCCGCACCCGATCTAATTATGCAGCAGCAGCAAATGCAACAGCTTCTGCAAATATAATACTGGAATGACTATGAATACCCGAGTGCCAAGGGCGAGGAAGGTTTGAGCTGCATGCGAGACTGAACAGAGACACAGTATATATAGCTGAAGTGCAAAGTTCTTAGCCTACCCTCGCTCTATATATTGCTCGTCACTGGGATGACTTATCGGGCTGGCTGCTCGTACCGGCACGGAAACAACGCTGGCAAACGCTTGGCACGTGCGTTTCATATGATAAATGTTGTCAGTATTATTGTTGTCGTTGCTGTTGTTGTTGCTGTCGTTGTCACAGTTGCTATTGCTCTAGTTGGTGTCGGTGTTGTCGTAGTCGTTGTCGCCTTTACCGCAGTCGCGCACCTGATTATGCAGCGCTGCCTCTGCCAGCGTCAGAGTCGGTTATGCCACGTGTGCACAAAAAACCAGGAGAAAAAAAAAACTTGCAGTGACTTCTTCTATATTCGTCCAGGCAGATCTTTTTATTGCACTTGCGCTCAGAAATATACCACAAAATGAGCGAGACGTGAAGGGAAGGGAGATTGCTATAGCAAGAATGTGTGTAATAGAGAGAGTGAGAGTGAGAGAACGAGCCTGAGCTGTTTCTCTTTCTCCCTCTCACTCGATCTCTCTGTCTGTCCTACGACTCGGCTTAGTTTGTATGCGGCGTCAGGTTTCGTTGTGTGTTCAATTTACGTTGACATGCGCTAACTAACTGTGTGTGTGTGTGTGTGTGTCTATGTGTGTAGCACGTTGTCATTGTAACTTGCAACTTAAATGCGCACGTGACGCTACCTGAGCTGCTTTATTGCCTGCACTGGCGAAAATTAACTAGGTGGCCTTACCTTTCGTTCGTTCCACTACGAGCAGCCACGCGGCGTTTGCTGTGGCACATTTTTGGGCTGACAAATATACATTGAGATGTTCTTTAAAATAGGACTTAAAGCCGGCTACGGGGCGGCGTTGCAAGCTGCAATCTGGTAAGCAGCAGCTCAGACTTACGTTCATCGTGCTTATTGTGCTTTAAAATTAACAATGCTCGATTGTAGCTTTCAAAGTTTTAATTTTCTCTTTTTTTTAGCTAAGGTGCATTGATTTCTATTTAACTCTGCATTGCGCATACGCCCCTTTAACCTGCGCTGCACTCAGCTAAAACGCCTTTCGCAGACAGCAATCACGCTTAAGGCTTCACTGTCTGCGCGCAATTGCATGGCAAAGCTTGCCAGCACCAATACCTCAATTGCATCCAGCTTCAAATTGAAATTCAGCAAACAACTATGAAAGGAAATAAGCCAAAAAATATATTATATATATATATATATATATATATATATATATATATATATATAACGCAGCGACAAATGTTCGCTAGCATCATCAACAACAACAATAGCAAAAACTTTGTCGACACTGGAATTATAATCAGAAAACTGCGCGCACACTGAAATTGAAAGTCAACACGATGCTGAGCGAGTTGAGGCGAGACGCTGAGATATTGAAATCAAATCACGGCATCGTCAAATGCATTTAAAGCTATTTGCATTGCATTCCATCTCCCGTGCTGCAGTTCCTCATGTTTGCTTGCCCCTCTCCCAATCTCTCCATCTCTCTCTCACTCTCTCTCCTTATCGCACTCTGCGTCTTCTTCAGTAGTCGTGTCTCTGACGTAGCTTGCGCCTCGCTGCACTTTGCGTGCGCCTTGGCATGTGTCTCTTAATTTTTCATACCCCTCCCAATTTTCCTCTCTCAATCATTCTCCCTTTCAGATTCCCAGTCGGTGTTGTCATTGCTGCTGTTTGCATGTCTGGATGGGAAAATTGATTTTTATCGCCTTGAGAAATGAGATTTACTGACGCGCTTTGCTTTTCAGCTTTTAGTTCTTTGATTTTTGCTGTCATAAAAATGTCACAACTATTTGAAGCTACTTGAATTTTGGATTTCACTTTACAATAGCATAAAGAAACTTGGAACTGTCTCAAACACACTTCTAGTATCAGCCGAGCTTATTGATTGCCAAATCGAAAACTTTCCTTTTGGGATAACTAAACTTATTTTAAAACTCCATTTGTGACGCGTTGTTTTTGCGTATTCTCATTGGGCGCATCAATGTTTAATTCTTTAAAAAGTTTACTTGGAATTTTTCTATTCGGCAATGCTTTTAAATTTAATTTTTTTCAAAAAATATTTTTATTCTTGGGTCTGAACATAATATATTTTGCAGATAAACCATGGAATTAGCTTTGATCTCATAGCAGTTTTAAAACAGTTTATTTTTTTAATTGAAGGCACTGGTCAACCAGAAAGTTCTCAATATATTATTGTTAAACTATGCAACAAACAGATCGATATCTTATCAAGGCTACTATATGTTGTTCTGTTGCGCCAAAAAAATAAATGTCTATTTTATGAACGCTCTACGGATTCGATATATATTTGTTTAATATTAGTAAAAGGCTTTTTAGTGTCGAAAAAATAGAATACAAAAATTATAATAATAATTTTGTTGAATGCATTTTCTTTTTCAATTATTATTTACACTTTTATGAACACACTAATGAATTGGCATTAAAACAAACATTTCACATATAAACAATTTGTTTTTCCTTTGATGCCGCAATTATTTACCAATTAACATAGTTATCGAGCCGCAATTTTCGCTCAATTCTTCTGCAACATTAAGTGCAATTTGCCAGCAGAGTTCTTTAATTTAAATGATTATTTCTCTATGCATATATTATGCACTATTTGCTGTAGTTTTTACTCGCCCATTTACTACAATCTATGTTAACAATTCATGAGCACTTTGTGCATCTGTTGGCTTTTATGACATTGCAAATTAATAAAGCGCGTATCCTGTTCAGAATGGCAGTAAACGCGTTTGTTCATAAATAAACAACATCAATATTTATACTTCACACATTTTGCTATTTAATAAACAGAACACAAAAGTACACATAGGCAAATGGAAAATAATACAATTAAATACAAAACAGAATATATACAAATAAAATAATTTTTTTTTTTTGCCAATAATTTTCTGCAGCTGGTTGACAGCCACAAATTAATAATAAATATTTTGCATGCGTATTTCAATTGTTGCGCTCAATTGTTGTTTATGGGCAATTAAAAAAAAAAAAAAAAGAAAAGAAGCAAATAAATAAATAAGTAGTACAAGGACTGTCCAGATGAGAGTGCTCGAGCCAGAAATGCCCTGTGTACAAGACTTTCATTAACTAATGCGATATTAGTTAATTAATTGTTATTAAATGGCTTTTATAATTATCAGTATTTATTTTAGAATTCGTGAACTCGTTGTTTATAAATAAATTTAATTATAAATACTCTCTTCCACAACATTTTTTCAATTCCAATTGATATTTTATGTCGCATTGAGTTCGCTCGCGTTGCCACTGTGTTGGCAGCATAACAAGCACTTCGATAGCATTTAATTTTAATTTATTATTAACACATTAAGTATTAATAACAAAAATAATTCAATAATATGCACTTGTATGCATTATATATTGCAATTTCAATTCAAATATTGCGTATGCGCAATTCGTGCATAATTAATACCAAATAATAATACCAAATAACAAAAAATATACCAAAAATATATACATAAATATGATTTTCAAATTTTTACGAATACTTCGTGTGTTGTTGGTCTCTGAAAATTTCTCTATGATCGATTCATTTACTTTTTTATTTTCATTTCTTTTTTTTTTTTTTTTTTTTTTTTTTTATATTTTCGTTAATATTTTTGTAACACTTTATACTCTTGTTTGGCACACTTTATATAGTTAATTAAAAACTTTATGTTGCATACAGAACAACGAAAATTCAGTCTGAAAAAAAAAGTGCTTTAAGCTCGAAAGGGCCCAACTGCAACCCTTTTAATTGAACATTTTTAATTTATGCATAATAAAAACTGATTTACCGCTCGCTCCACAACAGGAAAAAAAAAAACCTGAAGGAAAAGGTGCAACTTTTAACTTTGATGCCTTTTATTACCGACCCGAAAAAATGATGAACCATAAAAGCGCACAAGGTGCTAGGGCTTGTGTGTAAGAGACAAGAGCAGCACCGAGAGCTAGGGCAAAGTTTTGGCACAACTTTTGGATTTCAGTGCCGAGCGTTTGGTCTATTTTATAGTATTTAAGTGCCCATGAATTTGCCAGCCGGGCGAAAAGCCAGCGAACGAGCAGCTCCAATTGAACCTCTAGCCAGGGGGCATCACACAGGCTGCTGCCAGAAATATGTGCACGTGCTTCAAGAGGCTTAGTTGTTGTTGTTGTTGCTGCAGTCGCTGAGGTGGCGTTGGTGGTGCTGCTGGTTGATATGGTCAGTTCTTCTATTTTTTTATGTTTTTTTTTTTTTTTTGCTTTGGGTTTTCTATTGGTTGGTTTTGGTTACCACCTGCAAGCCAGCACCGAAATTCAGGTTCAATTTCAATTCACACAACACTCGCACACTTACTCAGTGAGCATGTATTACAAATTGCTTTAGTTGGAATACCGAATTTATACTACTATATCTAAACTTTAAATTGTTGCAAGTGCTTTTGAAAGCTACAAGCTCTTAGATTCGATTTCATAGTTGCTAGTTGGAATGAAGCGCTGCTGTGGATGCTGAAATTATTAATAAATCTGAACGGGTTTTATTCATGTGAAAGCCAATAAATTATTAAAAATTTTAAAATTTAAGAAAATATATTTTTCATTTAGATTTTTTCATGTATTCATAAAATTGATTTTTTTGTTTACTTTGTTCCTTACTAAGTTGGAAAGTTATTTTATTTAATGTTCTTCCATATATTTATTTACTAAATTAAAGAGCTATAATTAGCCTGACATTCGTAGAGTGCAAATCCTGCAACAACGTTAACAAACGAAGCAAACAACACATCAAGCATTAGGGCTAGGTTGGGGGTGGAGATACGAACGCCTCTAGCTGGTCACCCATTTTGCATTGCAGAGTCAAGCTGACAAGTGTTGTGAAATGACGAAGATGCATGGCTAGCAACAGCAAAGGAAGTAGTGGATGGTGAGGGCGCATGTTGCAGTGACAACAAATCAATAGACGCTGTAGCTAAGAGACAGTTGCAACCACACACAGACGCTCCTGCAGCTCATCCGTAATGCTGGCTGCTGTTGTCTACTCGAGTCCTTGAATCCCGCACAGCTGAAGCTGCAGCTGCAGCTCGTTGGAGATTTTCACATGAGCCCGACGTTGATGTGACGTGCAACACATTAGTCTAATGAAATTTTTTTATTCTACTCCTGCTGCAGCTCAACTCCATTGGCGCGCTGCCAATCACTGTGGCTCGAGCTGTCAACTCTGGCAAACAGCTGCTCTAATTTTTATCAATTTAATAGACTTTTTATGGTCCTCGCCATTATCTCACCTGCTTTAATTATATTTGTTTTGTCTGCTCCCGAAAATGTGTTGTGTTCTTCTTGGCGGCCTGAACAAACATTTAACTTTAATTGCAGCCATAAATATTTTCCATACCCTAACAGAAATGTGGAGCACATGGAATAATATGGCTGAACATAAAGATATAAGATAACAAAATTGTATATATTTATTTTTAATTATGTTATATGTATTGTATATTATAAATTTAGTTATTTAATTTTTGTTTAATAAACATTTTCATATTCCTTATATTATTATCTTGCCTCAGTATTCCTGACTATTTTAATAAATTTTCTTTCTTCTTTTGTTCATTTATTCTTCCTATTAGAGTATTAATTGTTCTCTACATTTAATATAATTTTTTTTCTTGTGCAGCTTCAGTTGTAAGCCACGTGCCGACGGCAGTTGTGAGTTTAGCTAAGCCATCTAAGGCGCTCTGCTAAGAATTAATTTTGCTTTTGAATGGCTTTTGTAATTAAAATGCGGACAGCGAATAAAGGCAGAGGCATCAGCTGTGAGGTTGTTGGGAGCAGGCAAATGTGGCCACTTTTGTGAGCGGCAAAAATATATTTGATAATTTTTTGTATACGAGCTTCGATTGACAAACTGTTACGCGAACTAAATGAGAAGCTAACTGATTAACTACAACTGCCAGAGATACTTGTAGAGAGAGAGAGGAGAGCAAGAGGAAGCAGATAAAGCATTTTGCATGGTTTGCTTTGAGAGTTTCAAACTTCAAAACAATTTAAAACCATCGCACTCGCTCGTGTTGTCTAGTTGCCTCCTGCCTCCTGCCTCCTGCCTCCTGCCTCCTGCCAGTTGCCTGTTGCCGGCTGGCTGACTGCTGTCAATTGCTGTCGCCTCGAGCCGACTCTCTGGAGTAGCTCGAGCATTTTGGTTTTGTATTATGCAATACGGAAATACTGTCACTGGAAATGTCCTTACCTGCCTAACGTAGTCGCTGCCTTTGCCATTTCCCTTGCTCCATAAATCAACTCAAGTGCCTACGCCCCAGCTGATTTATTTTTACTCTGCCAGGTCGTTCGTTCCTGTGATGGGGAAGGACCGATGAAAAGTGGATGTGGATGTGGGCGTGGGCGTGGGCGTGGGCGTGCTGAGGCCCTGGCATTTGCCTAAAATATTTAACCGGCACTTGTGCACAACAATTCCAGTTGCCATTCGTTCCACTGTCTTCAGCTTCCTTATTTCCGTGACTGTTTTTTATTCCCCTCTCTCTCTCTCTCTCTCTTTCTCTCTCTCTCTCTCTCTCTCTCTCTCTCTCTCACTCACTTTTTTTGTGTTTTTATTAAATTCTCAAGTGGCATTCGCTGGTGAATTTCCACAGTGGGCTGCCCTTTTCCCATTTGCTTTCTTTGCTATTTTCCAGCCAAAAAGTTTCTTTGCCAATTTCCCGTATAATGCACAATAATAATACCAGAAAGTTAAAGAAGCCGCTCGAGTTGAACTTGAATTTAGATGGGAAGCCAACAAACACAGCAGCTACAACAATTTGTGGCAAGTGATTACCTTAGGCATTTTGCGGCTCGCAAATTGCGCTGAGCTCAAGGGTATAACACAGCCTCTTAGTCAGCCATTGTTCCTTTGCCTGCCTGGCCTTGTTGTTCCTGTTTGCTGTAGTTAAGCGTCAAGCCAGCACAGCAGATCAGCATCAGCATCAGCATCAACATCAACATCAACATCAGCATCAGCAGGTCCCATAGGCCACCAGAAAATTTTAATTTTTAATTTCGTTGCGCATAATAAAAATGCCGTTACAGATACACACGTAGAATGGGAGCCGCCGCAGCACGTGTTTTGTGTCCTGCAAATAGCCGAGTGGCAGGAGCAGCAGCAGGAGCAGCAGCAGCAGCAGCAGGAGTATCGGCAGCATTAACGGCCTTTGGACACTTAACAGACATTTGCATGTAAATTTTGTTACAGTTAATAGCTTATTCAGAGCCAAAGTCTTCAAATCAAATAATGAAATCAACCGAAATTGTTTTTCAATAAAAATGAATTACAGCTAATGGGAATTGCTTTCTAAAGCCATTCAAAATATGCTTGTACAAAAATGGTAAAAATTTATAAATGCATCACCAATTAATAAATGCATCTATGCATATGAAATATATATGACCTTAAAACTAAAAACTATAAACTAATTTCAAATCATCATATTGTGGTTTTAATTTTAAGTTTGAATTCCAATCAATTTACTCAACTTTGCTTATGTAACGAAACATTATAGAATGAATTTTATATTTTACATTCAAATTTTCAACTCAACTTCAACTTTTTAATATATTTTCAGTTAACAATATCGAATTTTTTGTACTCTTGCTAAATAAAAATTATTTTCGACGAAACCCAAATAACACGAACTGAAAACGATAATTAGCCAAAAGTTTGCACAGCACGTAAAATTCAATTTCATGGGCAACAGAACAGGCGCACCAGGCAGACTTGTTCTGTATATATATGTGTTTATATATGTGTGTATATTTGTGTGTTTGTGTGTGTGCACACAATAACAAGACAGGTGAACTAATTACAAAAATGTTGTTGTATGAGATAGATGTTTTGCTATGCCTTTGGGTTACAGAAATACACAGCTAAATGCGAAACAACGACACAATATCACACTCCCAAACAGGGACGTAAAGTGTGTGAGAGACAGAGAGAGAGAGAGGTAGAGAGACATGCATACAATGCCACAGAATGCATACAGCTAATGAGATTTTGATAGACATTGCTGAGAGAGTGAGAGTAACAACAAGAATTGTTGATAGCTGCCTGATTATACGTCGATTCTTTTGCAGCGCATCAACGAAAAAGAGATGAGTTGTTTGCAACTGTCAGTCAGTTGAGAAAGAGCATAATTAATGAAGTAGCAACAATGTATTGCTTTCAAATTGCATGCAAATGAAGGCCGAACGAGAGCGTGATATATGCACTGAAAGAAAACTGAGAGAGAAAACTGAATGCGCTTAGCTTAAAGTAAAGAAATAAAGTACATACTCTGTATGAATTTATAGATATTTTGTATTTGTATTTATGTCAATTTCTTTATTCAAGTTTCCAAATTTTTTAAAAGCTGCATAATTTCATGTGGTCTTCTGCGTATCTCAAGTGTCACCTGCAGCTGGCAGTAAAGAATCTAAAGTTAATGCTTAGTAAATCTTTTCATAATACTTTGTAAATTATTTGCAAGCACTTTGGCAACATTCTTGACAGATAATTCAAGCTCTACTCTTGTTGGAGCAAGTGCAACTGCAGCTGACTGACATCATTCTGTGCTGCAGCAACTGTTGTTGGCTTTGTTGTTATTGTTACTTAAATTGCGTCCGCTTAGCGTTTACATCTTGGCTTAAAGCCTTGGCTGCTGCAGCCCCTGCGGCAGCTGTTGAAATAAATCTCAGGCGAAAAAGTTTACCAAGCGTCTGCTGGCGGCATGAAGCATGCGTCTGGCAACTGGCCCAAGTGTTATTTACCTTTTCTCTTTGTTACTTTGACGACGCCAGTGCCGGAGTCAGTGCCTTGAGACATGCACTATGAAAAGTTCACTCAAAGTTAACTTCTCTCTGCCTCTCATTCTTCCATCTGATTCTCTCGGTCTGGCTCTCTTTGACTACGGGAATTCTCAGCAAACAGTCTCTCAATGTTTGTGTTGCATAATTAAACAATTGTCTGGGAAATTCTGTTGCAACTTTGACAGTTCCTTAGCTTGGCCTCAAACGCAATCTGTTTAATATAGCCGGATTTATATGTTCAATTAAATGATGCTAAATAATAGGCCTGCTTAGAGAGAATAGTTTACTGAAAAATTCAAGCTAAATGGCAAATATCTTTAGCATTCTAACACAAAAATCTGTAAATTCTTTGATTTGCTCTTAATTCTATTAGACGTATCTCCGGCTACGAATCCCCATTTAATCAGGCTAATAGCACTCAATGGGCACACAGCATTACTATCATTAACAATATCAGCCACAATAGCAACAGCAGCAAGTGCTATAATTAATCTAGCTGTGTAATAACCGCCATTAAGCTAAACAAACGGAATTTGGACATTTCCCTGCTGTTGCTGTTGCTGTTGTGCATAAATTTCAATTTGATGAGCTGAACAGGAGCAGGCTTACACCTCACACCGCAACACCTACACCTGATTTGCCCTTCCAGCCTTTAGCCGCGTTCCCAGGCTGGGCATTGCCAATGAAATGACTGCCCTTTGGCGAGATGTTGTGTTGCAGCTGCCCGGGGAATTGTATTTTGTAAATAATATGGCCGAGGCAAATGTTTAATGATACGAAATTAATGCGCAAACATCAGCAACAATGTGGTCAATGGGGGCCGAGAAGGTATCCATCCACCTACAGAACACCACTCACCTGAAATGTTAATGACAGAGGCCCCAGGGCAATTTCATTTATGAATTCGCTGCGTATACTTAATATCGATAAATGGTTAGCTAAACCACGTATTTAGGCGAATTTTACTGGCGGTATTCTAAATAAGCAAGTTGGCAAAGTCATTTACTTGATAGTCAATGTCTTATAAACAGTATAAAGATTACCAAACCAGATGCTATGTACAGGAACATCTGTTCATATCTCTATACAAATTGATGTGCCAGCTTGTACATGGAATGTATGTTAAGCTAAAGCACTACAAATAAAATATGTTTTGCTTTTTTTTTCATAATCTCATGATTCACGTTATTGTATGCAATTTGATAAACAGAACTAGAGATTTAATATAAATGATTAAAATAAAATCTAAAAATTTGCCTCTAAAAAGTTTGCTTTTAAACAGGATAGATATCTTAATTCGTTATCTACTAAAACGATATTAAATATGTATCTTATATGAGCACTGATCTAAATAATTGAATTATTAATTTTTATATTTTCCAACTCTGTTTCTAGCATGCGTTTCATGGATATATTATATAAACAAGCACGGCTCACACACATACACACAAACACATGCGAGCTATGTGCAAATTACGTTTCGTTTGCTCAATTTTTATGGGCTGAGTGTCACGCCCACATGGCCCAAACAATTGGCGCCAGTTTGTTTGAATTTCAGCTAGCAACTCGTAAATAAGTATGTATTTTGCTTTTTGCCGCAATTTGTTGACTCAAACGGCTAAAGCAACAACAACAACAACAAGAACAACAATAATAATAGATTCTCAGTTACGGGTTTCGGGTTTCATTTTTGTGGAGAGAAAGCCAGAGAAAGAGGGAGAGAGAGAGAGAGAGCGAGAGAGTTGAGTGCGGGGTAAAGTCCCGAAATTTTTATTGTCCAGCAAAAAGCGAGGAAATACGCATAAAATTAGATTTGCTTCATCGAATTGATTTCATTTGTTTTGATTTGTTTCTGAAAATACGCAAATTGGATACGAAACAAACACACACGCACACGCCCACACACACACATACACACACACACACACACACACACGCACATAGTGAGCTGCCATGACTGAAATGAATACATTTCGGTCAAATGGTTGAGATTCGACATTTTCATTGTCGTTGAGTCAGGGGCGTTGACAAGGGGGCGTTGCGGTTTATGTTGTCTGAAAAGAAAGGCATTCAACCCCAACGCAATACACAAAGAGAGAGAGAGAGAGAAAGGAGAGAGAGAGAGAGATAGAAGAGAGAGAGAGAGACTCAGATAGAGAACCTCATTTTCGTCTGACTTTTAGTAGTTTTTGTTGCTGCTTTCGCTGTTGGCAATTGAGCGATCAACACTTGTGTTGCTATTAAAGTTTATATATACATATATATATATATATATAATCTCTCACACACACACACACACACACATAAATATACGCATTCTTTGATGGCAGAACAGTCAGTTATTTAGGCCGCTTGTGGCTTAATATGCCAAACGTTAAGTCACCAAAATGGTTGCGAAAATGTACAGAAAAACAAAACTCTTGCCGCTCAATCAACTGGCCAAAATCCGCAAGAGCAAAACCCCTTTTTTTTCCTGCTGGCATGTCCATCGTTCCGCTTGGGGGATTAACCGATCAGCGGCTTAAGCGACCCACGGGCTTACGGAAATGCTTGCTCTTTAAGTGCTTGTCCGCAACTTTTTTGCAAGTCCCCAAACAACTTATTCTGGACTTTGCACTTGATGGCCCAATTAATGACACTCCAAATAAGTATTTATATTTATATATATAAAAAAATCTAATGGTTTTTTTTTTTTTGTAAACATAAAATATATAAATATGTGATTCATTTTTCCTTATTATAAATATATAATACTCGAGCGACCTGCCCTGCTGTAACCATTGGAAAACTAAAAATGATTGAAAACGTTAACGAAAAAGGGAAACTTTTTGGTGTCACGCAAGGTCGAAATCGCATTACTCGCAAACAAGGGGACCTAAGCTGACAAAAAGTCTGTCAAAACTTATAACGAAATGGCTTTGGTCAAATTGTTTTATTGTCCTTTTGGGTCCTTTGTGGCATCACCTTCTTCAGAACATCCTTCGGGCTTCGCCCACATTGTTTGGCGCTAAAAACTCTCAAAGGATTTCCGTCCGACCAAAGCCATTCCAGCTTGTAGACGAGTCGCATTTCGCCTTAAATTACCATGTTGTGGGCTGGAACGCTGCCAGACATCTCTATACATGCTTAACTATAATGTAGCCATGGATGGTACATAAACGAACGTTGATTGCGTGCCATTTGGGCGTAATATAATAAAATATAAATATACACATACATATGCATATAGTATTTATATACATATGTAAATAAAGTATTCAATTGATTACGAAGATTGTTTACTGCTATCAGCTTAGAGAACATTTTGAGATTTCTATATTATTGAACTGTGTGCATAGTTTTTCTTTATTTTTATTTTTTTATTTATTTTTTTTTTTTGTTTAGGTTATAGATTCCCAACATCTCTCTCTGGCTTGACGCCAAAACAGACTCTATTCAATAATCAATATTTACCGAATATAAAATATATTTATTGAAAGTGCTTTGTGTTGCAGTTGGGAAACTTTGATTCGAGCAACTATATTCTCTTGGAAACATTTATGATTTATGAATTCAATAGGAAAATTTAATTTGATGTATTAAAAAATAGATATATGGATAAAAAAGAAACCCAATTGCTATTGCAACAGTTATGGTTGCAGTTGTTGCCATTGAAATCGTTGTTGCAGCTGCTGCTGCTGTTGCTGCTGTTGCTGCTGTTGCTGCTGCTGCTGCTGCTGATGATGATGCTGGGGCTTTCGACGATGCCTGCTTTTTGCCATTCTTCGTTCTCTGGCCTTTTTGCGTGCCTCGGCCGCGGCACAGAACGCTTTTTGGGCAGACTTTTTGATCTTTTGCAAGTCGTTGCAATACTCGAAATGCTGTTTCTTTAGCATCTCGATGCGTTTTCGAGCCACATCCGCCAGCTGTGTCTTTTCGTCTAGGTCGTGCTGGGCACCGGTGGCAGTTGCTTTGGCGTGACTGAGATTCTCCTGCGCAATCTTCAGGCCGTGCTGCATGGCCGTCATAACCTCCTCCGCCTTGCTGGCCGACATCAATGCCGAGTTGAGATTGGTTTGCGCACTGGCTATGCACTCAGATTCCTGCCGTAGCACGGCTTCCGCCTCGACTAGCTCTGCCTCGAGCTGTTCCACAACCTGCTGCTTGCCAGAGAGCGCCGCTTCCGCTGCTTTGGCAGCAGCATCGGCCCTGTCGGCCAGCTGTTGCTTGACCATGTGCGCCACCTCCGCTGCCGCTGACTGTTGGGTGCCATAGGCCTGCTCCGCATCGCAGGCAGCCTTCTGGGCGATGTTGGTAGCGGAAAGTTTGGCATTTACGGGACCCAGCCCAATGTTGCATTTGCCACTACTTTTGGGATTCGGCATGTCCGTATTTGTGTCGCTGCTCGGATCAGTCTTGGGTCCTCCTCCTGGCGTGTCGCACGTCTCGTCCAATTGATTCATGCCGTTGCTCAGCCGCTTCTGGTGTGCGTGAGTGCGACTGTACAACAATTGGGGCCGCCGATGCTGGAGAGGCGTGGCAGCTGCAGCCGCCGGGCTTACGAGAAACTGGAGTAGGCGAACCAGCAGGAAAAGGTTGAGTGCCTGGGTCAGCTGTGCAATGCGCATAATTACGTGAGCCTTCAAAGTTGCTGCAAGTTTTACTTCCCAGTTGCCGCTCGAACATTTTCACATTTCAAGTAGTTTGCCAAGTCAACTTTCAGAATGAAAAATATAAACGAAACACACCGTCAAAGTAGGCGGAAGCAAAAAAAAGCCACAAACGTTGCGCTGGGAAATGGAAAATCAGCCACGGTGCATAACTTTTCCACGCAATTTAACGCAATGTTTCCTAAGAGCTCCAAAGCCACTTGGGCTTTTCCTTGCAATTTGAACTCAACTGACAGGCTTGAAAAAATGTTTATATACATATATGGAAAGTATGAGCAAAACAGACAGAAAAGAAGTAAAAGTATCGATCTATTGATTTTGAACGTGACAAACATTTTATAGAATATTTTCATCGCTTTCTGTATTATGTCAAAGTGAAATGTAATAAATATAAATGTAAATGCCTTCGTCTTGATGAATTTAAAATTTACATTTTGAAAATATATTCACATTAATATACAAATTTATTTATGTAAATTAAATGAAAGCTGTAAAATATCATATATTTGCTTGTAAATATATATTTATCTACACAAATATAGATATAAATGTTTTAAATTGTGTACTATTTTAACAAAATATTTTTCGAAACATTCTACTTTTTATTAATCGATAAAAGATATTTGTTTTGGCATATAGAAGAAGCACTTGCCTATATTCGTTAAATTTTATTTGTTAATCTCATTATTGGCTGCGTGTCCAGCTCATCTCAAGTTATTTCACGCTTTACAACACTTAAGTTTGAGCGCGTTTGCCTCAGATAGTTGGTCATTTCTATTTTGGGCTGTAAAATTAATTGGGTCATCAAAGCCGCAGCGGCTTTGCCTATCTGCAACTGTTGTGTGCGTCCTTTGGTCTCGATAAGCTATCGGCCTTATCGAAAGGGTCGAGCTGTTAGCTTTGTTAGCTCGCCAAGTCCCCAGACGATGATTTGCGCATCCATTTGTGCGTTGATCTGTTAATCCAAAAAGGGTAACCGCCGTCCGTAAAGTAAGCTTAGGCACATGATTGAACGACAGCACTTCGGGTTTTTAGTAGTCGTAAAAGAAGAACAAGTTTTACCTCAGCGAGAATTTTTGAAGGTTGGGATTTTGGGCTTTGCCAGTTTTTACCACCAATTAACAGGGAATCGTAGCATGGTCTAAAATATTTACGTAAAGTTCTGTTACTGCAAATGGACACTTGACAACCGCTGCTGGCAGGAATCGCCTCTGGCTGCTAACTCTTCGCCCTCTAGTCGTAGTGGCAAAAACTCATTTGCTTGCATCTCTTGTTGCCGCCATGTGGCGTTTCCACATTTTCAGACTAGTGCGACTCATCCTTGTATTCGCACTCATCCTCGTCCTCGTCCTCGTCCGTGTCACTTGCATGCGCCTTTTTGCGTGGCCAAGTGCATGTACAGAAGAGTTCCAAATGACACTCCGAGTGGACGTAGGTGTGAGTGTGTCTGTGTGCGAGTGTATGTGCACTGAGTGTGGCAAAAAACCACAAAAAATTCTACATGAAATCGATGTGCATGAACATTTTTGGGGAATGCATCGCAAAATTGCAGTAGGCATAGAGGAACACGAAATACTCTAAAAGGAATGCCAAACATGACTCAATATGTCTTTTCTTATTATAAACATATATATCTCATATTCACAATTCATTTTAACTTTCCAACTAAAGTTTCATTTACAACCCTAACTCAATTTTTATCTTAATTTAATTGGAGATACTTTGTATAGTTGATTAAAATGATTGCAATTTGTATTTTTTAATTATTAATTATTATTTTCATTAATGTTGAGTGCATATTCCTTTAGTCTTGAAATCGAATATTCTGGACTTTAATTTCAACTGTGCGCTCGATTTCCCTTGCATCTCATTAATGTCAAAATATAATGACCTCATGCTGGGACTGTCATCCTTTATCATAGCAAAATGCTACCAGAACCAACAACAACAACAACAAATGAACATCTATACTCACACACATACACATACACACCCAGAGATTCAATTTCCTTTGTCAGTCGTTGGTCCCACAAATGGCATCTGTCCTCACGCTGAGCCCCAGAGTCTGCTCGGATGTAGTCCGCATTCCCTAACTGCAGTCCGTATACCGCTCTCTCTATAGCTCACACTCCATCTATATATCTCTGCCTCCCTCTCTGCATCTCTTTCACTCTCTTGTATGCTCTTGCAGAAGTGCCTATTGATGTTGCATCTGAAATTGAAATCTGAAATATGCTTTCATATTGTTTTTGTGTGTTTAACACATAAAATGCATCGAATTCAGTTACAATATTCTTTGAATTGTCAATTAAGCAGTGCTGGCATTTTGCTAAACAAAATTTAAAAAAAGCAACTGACAGAGGGCTAGTCAGATCTGATGAGCTATACCTTGTCAGGCCTCAGTCGAGACGAGGATAGCATTCCGAAGCATAAGTAAATTGAATTCAAGCAACAGGAAAATTGCTCGCAGGCCGCAAAGGTGCTCTGCTAGCAGGCACATCCAGCCGCCCACATACAGCACATGCCATCGAGCTTTTAAACTTAAATGAAAAGTCTCAAAAAGTGCTCGACCACAAGAAGTGAATCATGAAATTTACACAAAAGCGAGTTAACACTGGAGTGAAGCCATGCCCAAGGATAACCAGGCTGAGGGCACTTGATGATGATGATGCTGATGGGGATGGTGATGATGAGCTAGTGGTTAGAGATTTTGAACTTTGGACGAGGAACCATCAAAGAAACCACAAGTGAGCAACGTTCAGTTTAGATACTAACCGCTTTAATTTAAGCTATTGCCTAATTAAGAATATATAAATCACACGAGAACTAAATATACATATACATATAAACAGTTACGTCTATGATATCATGTAGACAAACTCTTCGTAGTTGATCTTGCCATCACCATCGAAGTCTGCCTCACGAATCATGTCATCGATCTCTTCGTCGGTTAGCTTCTCGCCCAAATTGAACATCACGAGACGCAGTTCAGCTGCGGATATGAAACCATCCTCGTTTTTGTCGAAGATCATGAATGCCTCGCGGAGCTCCTCATCTGAATCATTTTCGTGGCTCTGTCTGCACATGACGCCGCAGAACTGATCAAAATTGATTTGCCCCGAGCCAGTAACATCAACCTCATTCAACATATCCTTCAGTTCTATATCAGTAGGATTCTGGCCCAGTGACCGCATTAAATTTCCCAATTGTCGAGAGCTAATTACGCCAGAATTTTCCTTATCGAAGAGATGAAACGCCTCCTTATAGTCTGATATTTGCTCTTCAGTTAGGTCCAATGGATTCATTATAGGATCTTTACGCAAAGGAGATTAATTTCGTATTAGAAATTTGAGTACTTATTGAATGAATATATTATGAAATTCTAAATCAGCTAAGCTAGTTTGTCTAAGCCAACTCAGCCCCATTGGCATATCGCAATGTGTAATTGCATATACATATATAATATATACATACATAAATATATAATATATAAACATATCTGTTTAATGCTCATCGATACGGAAAATGGTATTTGAAGCCGAAGATTCAGAATGTATGCAATAAATTAACATGATACCATATACCATTAAAGAGCTAATAACACACACAAACAGAGATAGGAAGAGCAAGAATGAGAGAGCAACATTTGCAATAGGAATTTTAATTTTATAAATTTTCGTAATTCATGTTAGAAAAGCGGTGAAAAAATTGTTCGCTAGCGAGATTTTATTTTTGAGTTATCATGTAGACAAACTCCTCGTAGTTGATTTTGCCATCGCCATCGAAGTCTGCCTCACGTATCATGTCATCGATCTCCTCGTCAGTTAGCTTCTCGCCCAAATTTACCATCACAAAGCGCAGTTCAGCTGGAGATATGAAACCGTCCTCGTCCTTATCAAATATCTTAAATGCCTCGCGCAGTTCCTCGTCGGCATCGGCGTCCACCGACTGTTTCGACATCAAATTGCAGAACTCAACAAACTCAATCGAGCCATTGCCAGTGGTGTCGACCTCATTGACCAGATCCCTCAGCTCGGCATCGGTGGGATTCTGTCCGAGCGAACGCATCAGATTGCCCAATTCACGAACGCTGATCATGCCCGTGTTGCTCTTATCAAAGAGGGCGAACGCCTCTTTGTATTCAGCAATTTGCTCCTCAGTCAGATCTGGATTCATTGTCGGATCTTATCGAAAGGACTAACAATTTCGTGATTTTAAATAGGGCAAGTTGTATCCAAATGTGTTAATATTTATTGACTGTGTGGAATGCTTTAGAATTTTGAATTAGTGAAATCAGTTTAGCGTCGCCTACTCAGATCTATCGTTCACTCATCATGGTAACGAAATCTCTGTAAACTATGTTGCCCTCGGTATTTGAATTGCCGTCCAGTACAATCTGGTCCAAGTCGTCTTCGTCCATTTCATCTCCATATGCGCTCATTATATGCTTGAACTCTTTCTCGTGTATCCAGCCATTACCTTCTCTGTCGAAGACCTTGAATGCCAGTATGACCTCATCCTCTGGTGTTTGGTCCTCGTAGCGCACGGACATGAGGTGCAAAAAGTCGCTAAGGTATAGCTCATCCGTGTTATTAGGATCGTATTCATTATAATACTCCTGCAGCTCATGCTCTGGTGGGTTGTGGGCCACAGCATGCATGATATCCCTCAGCTGCTTCATGGATATAATTCCCGTGTTATTGGTATCGAACAATGAAAACGCTAGTGTTAGATCGGCTTCCTGTTCCTGGTTCAGACTATGCGTTCGTATGATGCGCTCCTCGGGCGGAGGCGTAGCAAAATCAAAATCCATATCCATCTTGAATTGGTCTTCTAAAAATTCTCACTAACTACTGTTAACTATATTCTAAAATTTGGCAGAAGCAAATTGTGAATTCTTTTGGCGTTGCAACTTTATAAATAGTAATATAAACTGAAATAAATCGATATTTAAATCTGTGCCTACTTAAAAGGAAAAGAGAGATAGGAGATGGAAGAGCTAAGAACAATTATGAAATATTATTATTATTAATTAGTATTACTATTATTGTTATTATTATTATTATTACAATAAACACATTTGCAGCGCATTGGAACTAAACTAGATTTGTGTTTATGCACTGAAATTCACATATAAATATTTGTCTAGTTTTACATGCCTCAGCATCTATTATAAATAATCGTTTACCTCTGCTGACCGGAGAACATATGCAAATTCTGCCACGAAATCCCATCAGAACAGTTTGTTGTTGTTTCTGACGTGTTGTTAAGCTGGTTTGCAACGGTTATTTGTTGTTGTTTGCTTTGTTGCTGTTGGCTGTGTTGCCTTATTATGGGCAAGCGAGGAGCTCGGCGAGCTGTTGCCCCTAGCACATGCAAACTCTGTGGTCAGATACCTCTCGACTGCTGGGACCGAGACCAAAGCTCATTCATAAGCTCGGCACAGAAATTCTGACAATGGCCTTCGTGTGGCAAATACAGGTGACTTTTCATTAGCAACAGTTCCAATTTTGCATCGCTGTCACTGCACATCGCATTCCAGTTGCAATGCGGACCGAAACTCATTTGCAGCCTCAAATTATGCAAATTGTGCAATTTGGATTTTACTCATTAGACGCAATAGTGAAAATAAGGAAACCACTAAAATAAAAATACCATTACCTGCTACAAAAGGCGTCACGTAATGGGCAAGCAAATACCTGTCCGAAAATCACCAAACATTTTTAATTAAAATTGTAATTAAGAAGGCAACTGAGCCAGGCATATGCCCAAGAAAAAAAGAATAGAAAAAGAAAAAATATATATATATATTTATTTATGTATATGTATATTATATGCCAATAGATGCTTTCGAGGCCCTTTAAAGAACTCCTTTTAAAAATACTATTCAGATTTGTCTACTCCTATTCTTACTTTAACGCTTTGAGAATGTTGGAATGACTACATCAAGAGAAGCTAAGACAAGTGGAGCCATACAATTCGCAAAAGAGTAAGAATGAAAGACACAGACAGAGAGAGAAAGGAAGAGAGAGAGAGAGAGACAGATGGAGAGAGGGAGAGACAGAGAGAGACAGAGAAAGCTTTGCTCTCCAATATCTAACAACAGTAATAATTTAATACAAACTCTGCATATACGAGCCACATTTATGTTTAATTGTCAAATTATTATTTAATTGCAAATGATATTTAGCTTTTCTTTTTAGTGAAACCACCTTCTCAACTCAAATTATTTATAACATTATATAAATACAATGCAAATGCAACTAAACGTAAACCATTTCTGGAATATGTTCTTGCTGATTGCGCTACTTGAAGATATGGAAATTCACTTTTGTTTGATTGGACTTTATAATAACAAATTAAATTTTCTTTACTTTATTTTATTCTCTTATTCATCTAATTGGAAACTATTGTGAAGCTAATTAGCATAAGTTTTGTAATTATTTTTCAGCTTTTGATCCCATAATCATTGTCTTAAAGTTAATGTAGAAAGTTCTGAAGGGATTAAACGTAAGCACCTTCATTATCGTTGCAATGTACAACTCAAAGGAATAAATCGAATAGTTGGCATTGATTGACAAATTGAATTTCTATTGAGTATGCTAAGTGGATTGTGGCTACGTTGGCGGTTTTCTATCATTGTCCTATAACCCGTTCCTTATTGAAACTCCATGGCTAGTGGAAGGGCGCTGCTCGATTGCATTCAAAGCCGATTTCAATTAAGCATATGAAAGCAGCGTTTGCCCACACAATGTGACACTCGGCAACAATTGAGTTGGCATGGCCACAGAGCTGCCCATTGGCTGCTATCATATCGGGTCAGCCATTGTCAGTGGGTCGGCAAAGTAATGCCATGGGGCAAAGCGATGGGGTGAATGAGGAGGCAGCAGCGTTTGCAATATGCGTTTTTATGCCTCATTTTAAGAGTGTTTCTGTGTGTGTGTGTGTGTGTGTTTTTCTGTGTGTGGCATTGTTGCTGTTGTTGAGGCATGTGAATGCCTCTGGCTGGCAGCAATCGCACATGCTTTGGGCCAAGCTGTTGCCATATTTGGTTTGTTAATCTGCCTTTTGCCGCTGGAGCAGCAGCTGTCGATTTTCATTAAAGGCAGCGAGGCAAGTGATTTTTCTTTGGATTTTGGCTTTTCTCTTTGCAGTTTGTCTATGTGCACAGCACACACACACACACAAACACACACACACACACTCGCAGACTCGCTATCGACGTGTTAACTCAGTCCCCGACCAAACATTCAAAATGGCTCGCAGCACAGTTCAAGACTAAAGCAAGGCAGAGCAAAGCTAAGGAAATGGCCAAATCCGGCCACGCCCAACAACAATGCAAGAGAATCTCAATGGCTTTCAACTCTTTGCCAGGCACTGTGATGCGGAACAATGCCAGGATACACAAGCCTGCCAGATACACAAGTGCCAAAGCAAATATGTAGTCAATAGCAGCAGTGTCTAAACCTGAACTCAGACTACAAACTAAGCTCAAAAGCAAAAAAACTACAAAAAAGTGAGCCAGCTGTTGCACTTGAGAGAGTGGCAGGCACGGAAGCAAAGAGGCTCTCCATTTATTAAAGTGTTCAATCTTAACGGCTATGCAATTCAAGAGTATTTATAAATTTTCCCTTTTTTTTCGTTGTTGGTATTAAACTTAATATCGAAGAGCTGGATTTCGTCGGACGAAGTTTGTACCTATCACCATCTAGTGCCCATTTTTGAAGCGATTTCCAGAAGGATTTTTCTATTAGAAAAATTTGAACAGTTTTAATCGTTAAACAATTCAGTTGAAACTTAAGCTTACCAGCACAAATCAGTTCGATGCTGAGCAACAGCAGGAAAATCAAAGGCAGCAAATAGCTTTCACTTCGCATTTTTCAAATCTGAAAGAAACTCGACGAGCTGTGCCAAATCCATTTATACTGCAGTTGATACAAAATTTAAATTTCTTTGGCAAATGTAACGAATCAATTCAATGCTAATTGGATTATAAAGTGCAATAGCAACTGTAAATTAAATCCAATGAAGATCTAAAATGAAGGGCTTATTGCTAATATAAATTTAAATTGAATCTCAGTTTATTGTAATATATAAATTGCAAATTTAATCTATAAAGTGAATAAACGAGTTTATTTATATATTTTAAGCTTATTCGCATTGGTAAACAGCTCATTTAGCTAGCTCGTTGGCTCTGTGGCTGTGTTAATTCTAGAAAACCAAGTTACACACACGAGCAGCCACACACACACACACACACACATACGCACACGTACACGCTTCGAACTTTTGTTGACTTTGTGTGCGAGTCCTTTCGGGTATGTAAGTTTCTTGTTTGCTTATGACACAAATTGCATTTGTGGATGACAACAAAAGCTTTGGTCATGCCAACAAGATGATTAAATTACTCATACGCCCCCATGAGCTGTGCGCGCGCGCAAACTGCAAACGGTCCATGGCCAAAGTTTACTGGGAGTTATTATTATTGTTTTAGTTTTTATTGCCGCCCGGCATTTAGTTAATTAAGTTTTACAGCAGCAGCAGGAACAGCTCGACAAGCGTTGCGCCAAGCCCATTTAATTAGTTTTTAATTATAAATACATTCTTTTTGTATTTTTCTTCTTTTTCTATGTGCTTAACAGTCAACACTCAGAGTTGAACGCTGAGCGCTTTACAAACTGGACACCAGAGCTGGGTATTTGTTTTGAGTTCAGTTAATTTTATTTGTATTTGCTAGAGACGCCCACGCTACCCTAAGCACACGCCCAGCGTGAAGCGTTGCTCATTTAGCACATTATTTTTACAGGCTTTGTGTTAGGCAAAGTTTTTGCTTAATAGGCCAGTCGCAGCTTGTGCTGTGTAAATGAGTTTTGTTTAAAATTAATAAAATTTAAGCATGCTATTTAGCACATACCGCAAACTTCGTCAGACAATGCCAACCAAAAGTATGCAGTCAGGCATTTTAATTGAATTTTTCAACATGCCAACAGCAACACAGTAACAGCACAGCAACAACATCATCAGTCCATGCGCTAATTGAAATAGCCGAGCAAATATTGCACTTTTCTGCATGTTTAAACGGCAGTCGAGTAGAAGAAACAGCCAGGAATGGGTGGCGGCAGCTGCTCTGTAAAAATATTTACACTCTACGCTGTGCCATAAAGCACCGCAAAACAATAAAATTCGCAATAAACCAAATGGAAAACGCCGCCAGAAATGCAAATGAGGAATTGCTGCTGGCTCATGTGAAATGCATACAAGCAAAAAAAAAAAAAAAAAAAAATAAATAAAAAAAAAAAAAAAGCAAAAACAAAAGGAAAGTACACTCGCACAAAACAAAACAAGAATACCAGAGCAACAGCAACAATCAAGCAACATTTTAGAAAAAATCGCAAAGCTATATATACCCTTCAAGAGTTTATGCACTAAAAAAGTATTGAATGAAACTCTTAAGAATTTCATATAAACTTTAACGGAACTACAGTTATTGGCCGTTTATTATTTATTGAATTAAAAAAAAAAAATACTTTTTTTTGTGTATTTTTTGTATTATTATTTAAATTATTATTATTATTATTTTTTCAATTGTTTAAAGTCGTCTTTGAAAACATTTTTTATTTATATTAAAAACTCCAAAAATTATATTTAGTTTTAATTTAATTGAAATATATTAAAATCTGTGTTATAAATTATTGTCGTTCCTTTATTTTTTATTTATACTTTGAATATCGTTTGCTTCTAAATTTATTTGTAGTTTTTAGTCAGTGTTGCCAACAGTTGCAACGTCAGCATTCGTTTCGCTTGGCCCTGCACAATCCAGTGTTGAACAATGCACAACGAGAGATGAATCGAAGGGCAACGCTTTTTCATAACTTAAATTGCAAAAAGCAAAAAGTGCAACTGACTGGAAAACACAACACAAAAGCTAACAAAACAATGAGTAACAACAGCAGCACCAGCAGCACCAGCAACAACAACAACAAACTGAAATTTACTTTGATTTCCTACGAACAAGCACAATGATACTGGGCAAATAATATTACTGCTTTGAGGCACTGTTGAAAATGGAAGACTAGAGAAAAGCCTCAAGTCAAACATCGTTATATAATAGTGTAAAATAAATTGAAGCAGAACTAAAGCCATTTAATTAGCAGCGTATCCAACAATCCAAAATATATAATAAGCTATATTTGGTTAGCGGCAAGTAGTTAGAGGAAAAAATAGCTATGCATCGCATTTTATTGCCAACTTTTCTGCTGCTAGCGCTGTGGTCCTATCATCAGGCAGCAGCAGGTAAGTCTATCGGTCTATATATAAATACATGTAATCTTAACTCACGCTATTCTTAGATTGCGGTGTCAAATTGAATAAAAATACCGACTCATGTCCAGCGACAAAGAAAAAACTGCCGAACATTCTAAGCCCAGACAATCATGACATTGTAACTCAAGTTGAAGAGTTAGTGACGAATAAAACCTTCAGAAATATTTTATGGGAGGTTGTTAAATTTCTATTCTCATTTTATATAAAACCATTGTTTTCGTCACTGTAATTATAAACATAATAATTGATAGCTAATCAGAGCCAACAACAAATCTTTCCATTTATATTTATTCTCGTGTTGGGGCTTTCGGGCTTGCATCAATTTTCATTCTTGGCTTTTGTGTTATTGCAGTGGCTGAGGGACTTCATTTACCTCTGAAGTAGTGTCCTGTTAGACTTAGCTTGTATTGTTGCTTTTCATCTGCATTTCCAGGTACATTGCTACCTATTGTCTCTCACAGCAGTCAATTCTACTGACGAATGGGCACATTTCTTGTCTTGCTTGGGCTTTATTCATTTCAGCTTTAGCTTTGGCTCTCATGCAGCTGCGAATTTAAAGTCGTAAAATGCAATTTGTTGGCGAGAAGTGCAGGAAGTTGTTAGTTGGCAACAACATGCTGTTGTATTGAAGTGCTCGCAATTATCACATAGCATTCAACAACAACTACAAAAACAACCTTATATGCTGTAAATGTAAATGTCATTTGTGCGCCGAGCAGCAGCAACAAGGTGTCAACGAGAACAACAATTGCAACAACAGCAGCTGATGGCAAGTGTTGCACTTTTGAAAACTGTGCTGCAAGTGAAGTGTTTGCAGCGAAAAAAAAAAAAAAAACAGGCAGGACAGAGAATTCTCTGGCATGGGACAGAGGTGACTATTGCTGCAGCTGCTTGCTCTGTGCATGAATAAATGTTAAAGCACAATCGAGAGCCATAAATTCCGAGCAGTCAGCAGCTAAAACAGGTGTGAAAAAAGCGAAATGGGTAAAAAAAAATAATAATAATGGAAGCAAAAATGAAAAAGAAATAGTCGAAGGCGAACAATGGGAATAAAAACAATGGCCAGGCCCAAGGCGCTCAGTCGCCTCAGTCTAATTGGTATAATAAAATGCCATAAACGGAAAGAGCAGTGGACCTGGCCAGTTAAGCTATGCGGGAAGCTGTCAGCAGTAGCTGAGTCGAAATGCCTCAGGACAGAGCAGGTAAAAGTGCTGGCCGATTGCCTTCAGGTGTGCTCAGGGTAAGACAACAGGCTAAAAGTTTTGCAAGGACTTTTAGCTCTATGTTTGGCGGAAATAGATAAAGATATTAAAATGGTATAAAGCAAAAATAATAAGAATAAAATATAATGAAATTACTTGAAATAAGTCAATGAATAAGGAGAATAGATTCACTGACTTTGTAACTAATTTAAGTTTCAGGAAAAGCTCTTCAGAAAATAATTAACTGATGCTTTCGCCCGATTACTGCACTTTGGGCAATTTCAGTTGCATTATTATTACCTTATTTCTGCATATATATATATATATTTATTTATTTATTTATATGTATAGCCACAGCTTCCAAGTAATTAGCGGAGACTTTAGTTTAACTTGTTCCCTAATTACCTTAAGCTGCCCGATAAGTTGTCATGCCATAAATCAATGCATTCATATTGTGATCATCTTTTATCATGACTTTTATGTCTATCTGAAGAGTATTTATATTACGCACTATCTCTATTACTTTCAAGCATTGGTTGTTGGTATTTTTCTCAGTGTAATTTATCTACTTTTTCATTTTATCATCCCAGTGAGCCAATTGTCAAGGATGTAATACCGCCCGCTGCTCCCATATATCAACGGTCAATGCTTGTGCAATACTTTGCCATCACAATCAACGAAATTAGTTTCATTTCCAGCAAATGGCAGTGCAGAAGAGACCAGCCAAATCTGCCCAAACCAGCCAAGCCACAATCGCCATCGACCCACATAACAAACTGCGCTTAAAGTACGACTGCAGACCAACTCTCCTCTCTCCCTCCATCCCAATGGTTTTTTTTTTTTTTTTACAATCTCTGGCTGCTCCTCTTCTATTCATTTTTCTCATACTTGCCATTTGCTGCTTTTGATGGCTGCTTTTGATCTTTGCCGTGCTCTGATAAATGATAAGGGGCTTGGGCAGAGCCGGCAGAAAACGCAACAACAACAAAAAATACAAGGAAATGCGCCAAAGTGTAGAAAATTGCGCCTCAGGTGTGAGGCAATGGACCCGCATCATCTATAGATAGATGGGAAGAGAGAGAAAGCAAGATAAATGGCCACCAGGTAAAAGAAAAGCACTTTGGATTTTTCGCCAGATTTGTTTCTTTAATTGAAATTGGCTGCATTTAGTGCTTAAATTTTTAAAACTAGAAAAAAAAAATTGTAAATCTGATGAAATTCAACTGCCCGTCATGGTGTCAATTAGATGTAAAATGTTGAGGCAACAATACGCCACTGCCGCGCTAGAGCTGCCTGTCAGTGCTGTGATGCCATGAATAATGCTTGTCTGCTGCGTTTCATAATACAGAATACAGAATACAGAATATTCGAACAGCATATTAAATTTATGCACGGATCTCTCACATTCTCTCCGTCCTCTTGCATTTATATTACTAATGAGCCTTCACCTGCAGCTACCGTGAGCTGAGTATTTATATTTATGCACAGAATGCTGCGTAAATATATGCCCTATTCGCTTGACCCACCATTCGCACCACTCATACGCAGCGTGTTCGCAGCCAATTGCACCTTGTTTGCACAGCTTTCCTCATGCATCACTTGCTGTCCGTCAATATAAAAGGTATCTTTATACACATTTTTATACCTTCAGTGTCACGCAGAGAGAAACGTAATATCGCAAAAACAAATTCAGATTTCAGCGAAGATTATATTATATGAACAATTCCTGAGATTTAATTTAAATATTAAAAAAAAAAAGTCACAGCTAAATAATATTCCTTTTCTTACTAAATTATTTACACAATATGACTTCGTATTTAAATTTGGTTAGAAATATCTTATTTCTCAGCTGCATTATGTTATGTATTCTTAGATCATCCATATTATCCTGTCCAATCCATTTTCATTTCTGGCAAATCTTGTCATCTTTTCTATGACACATTGCTGTGGCGCATTTCCACTTCACTCTGTGCCCGCTTCACCTTTTTGTTGTGCTGTACTCCATTCTTTTTTTTTTCTTTTAGTTTGAGTAGTTCAACTGCTGCCATCCTCTTACAGCTTACGTACCCGCTCTTTACCTCTGTCTCCACTTATTTCACTTATTTTTCGTTGTTTGCCATTTCATTGTCTTCCTGCAGGACGATGAACGGCAGCTGAGCTTCTGTTTTACATTGCCATACACTCGAGTATTTGCAGTTTTTTCTGCGGCTTTTTTCAGCAACTGCAGAAACGTCCCTCGTATCGCAACGTAATCGAGTCCTGTAGCTTGTTTTAATTTCGCTCTTTTTTATACATTTTCTGGATGTTTTTTGTTGGTTGCAGGCGGGAGGCAGGCAACAGAGATTTCGATGACATCGCAGCAAAATTGCAGCTCACAATTTTTTCACCAGGCCTTGATGCTGTATTTCAATTGAATTGTCAGCGTTCTGCTGGATAAAAAAATGTGTCATAAAATGTTGGCTCGTTAAGAAGTCACGCATTGAGCTAAAGTGCAATACCACAGCTAAAAAAAAATTTTATCAAAAAAATTGTAATCAGAAATTTTTTGGAATTCTTGTGATAACGGGTATTCACATTCGAGTGGTTTCATCTAACCCTGAAGCATTTTTTTATAGATGAAGAGGAACGATGATTAGAAAAGTTCTGGCCTAGCTTGAAGAATCGTTTCATATTTGCATTCATATATATATATAGTTAAAAAAAAAAATTATATATATATATATATTCACATATTTTTAAATTTTAAAGATATTTTAAAGCACTACCATAAAATATGACATGAAAAAAAATTAATCTTATTATAAAATCCAATTGTTAATAATATTTTTTGCTGTGTAGCTAAGCTGGCATATTAAAACAAAATGTAATTCAAAATTTATGCACATATGGGATTTGACGAAGCATAATGTCACACACATATATATATATATATATATATATATACATATATAATTCGCAATGAGAAGGGATATAATTATTAACTGATCCCTTAAATAGGTTAACAGCTTAATTGCATTGTCTGTTTGACAATTGAATGCTGACACTTAAACTGAAATAATTAATTACGAACTTCATAATGCTTTACGCTTGTCAGCTGTCAGTGCAACTCGCAAAGGCAATTTAACAGCATATACTATGGCTGGAGAAATAAATAAATAAAGTGGAAACTTATTTCGTTTTCGGTAATACCCCTGACGGGTTCAGCTGTCAAATGATATAAACTCAAAATCGACAAGGAAAATGTTCGATTTTCTATTAAAAATAGTAATAGAAAAGTAAACACAGCATTGACAAATCAGACAGGAAAAAAAAAGAAGAAGAAAAAGATGAAGATAAAGTGTGGGCAACCATAAATTCAAGATGAGGACAACATAAGCCAGAGCAGCGCAGCTCTAGTTCGCTGCTGACGACATCATTTTCCATTAAAAAAATAAAGCGTATCTGTGTAGAGACTGAGACTGAATGTGCTCCAAGTCCAGCTCGTTCTTGAGCTAAGCTGTCTGTTTACCATGGACTTTGGCCATAAATAAGTAAGAGTAAAGCAAGCACTGGGACAAGCGCAGCTGTAACTAACTTGGCCAACTGGCAGCCCGGCCACAGCTCAAGGCGCCGTAACTAATCAGCCGCAGCGAAAGGCGACGCGACGTTTCACTGGCAAATTGCAATTTGTACGCTGCAAATAGGAGAGTGTATCTAAACAAATAGCAAAGTGCCATCGATATGTGTGTGTGTGTGTGTGTGTGTGTGTGTGTGTGTGTGTGTGTGTGTGTATGTGGTGTCAATTAAGTTTGTTTGAATGAAGATTGTTGCAAAAGAATAAGTTGCATCCAACAATGCGACGTATACGCAATGTGACAAGCGAAAAGAAACAGCAAAATGCTTGTGATAAATATAGTTGACGATCAAAAATGCATCTGAGCTACGGAATAGAAATTTAAAATGTCGTATGCCATTAAATAATGTTGAAGAGCACATCAAAGTGAAGGAATATCGAACAAGTTTCGAAAAGTTTTAGAAATGTTATAAACTAATAATGAATGATGAATTATAAATAACTAACTTAAAGTATTCGAAAATTGTGCAGTTGAGTGTGTCGCCTGAAGACTGCTGTTAGGAATCTCAATTAATGTTGGCCAGCCAAAAAATGGCTAGAAACATGCTAAAAGCAACTAAGAGTAGCTAACTAATTAGATTGCGTCAAGCAATTTGCAGGCATCAAGACATCGACGTACTGCCTTGCCAAGACGAAAACTGACAGAGGGACAGACAGACACACAGACAGTCTTGACGTGGCCAACTTTTGTGCGGTGTTTGTTGGGAACAGGGGAAGCAGGGAAAAAGGGTGTGGCAGGCACACATCAATGTCAGCTGCCAAGTTGTGTAGTTGCAAATTTGATTAGCTGCTAATTAATCTCATTAATTGAGACGACTGAAAGGTTAGTGAGCGAAAACCGTCGACAGCTGGCTGCGGAAATTGTTAGGAATTGTGCGGAATTGACTGCTTAAAGGCGGCAGGCAGCCACATCCTGTCGCTGTCCTGCCATTGTTTACAGTTCGCTTGAAGCTAAATGCATTTACTTTGGCTGTTGCAAACAATTTTTATAGCTGACGCTGCTCTCAATTCAATTCGATGAATATATATAGCTGTTCCATAGCGGAAAAACGGATAAGCAACGGGATTGAAATTTCAGCAACAAATTGCAAATTGCACTAGCCAAAAATTGTTAGCCACACACAAATTGCTGGCGAAGATGGAAAGGTAAAAAAACAAGGAAAGTGTGCTTAAATTTTACTAAAGAAAAAATACAAAAAACC
This sequence comes from Drosophila borborema, assembly GCA_030914335.1. Classification (NCBI taxonomy): domain Eukaryota; kingdom Metazoa; phylum Arthropoda; class Insecta; order Diptera; family Drosophilidae; genus Drosophila; species Drosophila borborema. The sequence goes on from JAUESP010000306.1 coordinate 11,185,411, forward strand.
CACAGCTGTTGCTCTGTGTGTGTGTGTGTGTGTGTGTGTGAATGAGATAGTCTATGTGTGTGTGAGAGAGAGACAGAGAGATAGAGTTGTAAGCAAATATGCAAAAACTGTGAATTCGTATTCAATTTCTGCATTGGGCTACCAAGCGGACGACAGGTCGATTACAGCTGCAGCACAAACACCCACACATGCACACACACACACCCTACTTTTAGCTGGTTCCGATTTTAGCTGGCGTTCTCTAAATGAACAACAGACCAAGTGACCAGCCAGCGAACTGACACAGCGTATTTGAAAATTGATCACCGGAACATCCGTGCGCTGACCGGAAATGCGCAAATGCAATTCCAACTGCATGCCATTCACACAGTATGCGCATGTGTGTGTGTCTGTGTGTGTGTATCGCATATGAATAACTGTTTTGCATCAAGCAATTGTTTGAAGTTTCAGCACCAGTGGCATTAAAGCGAAACCAACTGGAAACGAATGAGATATATCTATATATCAAATATGTATATGTAATACAATTCGTAAAAAGAAGACAAAATACAAGACAAGTTTCCTGCCTTTATTCTTTTTTTTTTTATTTTAAGTCAAAAATTTAAATTTAAACTTTAATTAAGAGTATCAAAAATAATAAAAAAAAACCTTGAGAAAACAACATAAGCTAAGGAATTTAAAGCGGATGAAATTGAATAACAAATTGAAAATAGTATAAAATTGTTTACTTTTTAGAAAACATTTTGTAAGTTCAATAATAAAAGCCAACAGAATGTCTAAGTCGAGAAACTTCTATCAAAGGAATTAAATAAAATAAATAATGTACACTATGAGGCATAATTATTTATATATATAATTTTTAATACTTCAGCAATGTCAAAATCAAAAGTAAAAAAAATATATTTGTCAAAATAATTGTTTCAATTGAATACAAATTTTTAACAGTTTTGAAAACTTTATAGGCCATATTTAATAAAAAATAAGAATTCAAAATAAAAGACAATTAATTGTATAAGCTTTAAATGATTAAGTAATAAGAATATTAAGCATAGAGTTCATGTTTATATTTAAAAATGTATAATTCATTGATGGTTTATCAAAAGAAAACAATCAACTATATATGTATACATACATATATAGCCAGAATATAATTCTTTATCCAAACTTAATTCCAACAGTGAAACTTACAGGTGCAAGTCTGTGCAATTACTAAAATCTACCCAGCTTAGCTTTATTTCTTTTTAGCTCAAGTAATATGAACTTCATGCGCTAAATTGCAGCTGAGACTGGCTGTAAATATTAATAAAATCAGGCAACATAAAATGCCAAAACTTTTCGCGCACCTCAGCGGCAATTTTATAAACAACAAACTCAAAGAAAAAAAATATAAAGAATTAATTTACACACGGTGTGCGAATGGAGAGGGACTGGGGAGGGTGGAAGTAAAAAGAGTTTTTGTTCGCCAAATGGCGCCAAACTATGAAAACTAATTTAAGTACTTGAGGGACGTGCGAGGTGCAGGGTAAACAAATGTAGTGAGCGTAAGAGAGAGCTGATGAAAAGTGGGGAGCACAGCATAACAAAAGAGAAACACATTGCAAAATGCAAAACTTGTGTTGACACGACAGCTAGGCGCCAGCCACGACCCTTGGAGCACCTGGTTGACTAGGGATTACAGGGCGAATGCATTACACAGACAGAGAGTTAACATTTCTTTGACAGAGTGACAAACTTCGCACGTTGCACAAAAGACGGCAACAAAAGTTGCGCAGATGTCCCGGCAGTCCTTCCCCCAGAACCACCCTGCTCTCCTTTGGGGTTGCGGCTGCGTTTTTTATGTGTTACACTAACCTGGTACTTAGTGAAAAGTGAAAAAGCAGTGTTACACTGTTGAGCTCTTAACGGTAAATTGTTGCGCCAGAGACAAAAGTTTTCTTCATCTTCTTTGCTTCTCTTTTTTTTTACAAATGAACAGCAACAAAGTGGGAAAAGGGTTAAGAGTAGAAGGAAACGGCAGAGCGAAGCTGAGCTCCAAACAAAATGTGTCAAGCAAGTGCAATGCTTCAAGCTCAAATTTATGCAAAGTGCGTCCGTTCGGTTGACGAGTTGGGGAACCAATGGCAGGGCACAGTTGACAGAGCTAACGGGGCAAACTAGTGGGACGGGCATCACCCCAAACCGAGCACTCCAAACTAATTGTAATTTCAATGGAGCTAAGTCCCGAGAACTAACTAGAATTTTATTGCAAGCTTTAAACAGAAGGACTATTCAATAAAAAAAAAAAAAAAAAAAACATAAATAAAATTTAAAGTGAAAATTATTTTTAATTAAAGAGGAATACTCAAGTAGAAATTATATATAAATACAATTTTTTTTTAAACATAATTTTCTTATAAACATGTAATTGTATTTCATCTATAATATATTGTCTTTTAAAGTCAGCAGATCCTTCATTTGCAGTGTATTCTCTACGAAATTTACATCGCTTGTAGTTTACCAAAGTTAATCAGAAATTTTTATAGTATTTTTTTTTAGCGATAAACTTTTACAAGGACAATAGTTATGGGATGCTTTGCGTGGGGGGAGGCCGAAGGCAGCGAAATGCATGTACCACACGAATAATAACAACTTTCAACTAAACGAATTTCTAGTTGATGAATAAACTGCATTTTTTTGTGAGAATAAAATAACGCTTTTGAAACATTCAAATGTTGTTGACTTTTATACACTTGAAGATACCCAGTAAAAATAAAAAAGATAATAATAATAATGTTAAAACCTTCGTTTTAGTAATATAGTTTCCTGGCCACTATCTATGAAAATTTATTAAATTTATGTTTCGCACCCAATCATAGCTCTTTCAATCCATTTCCCTAGCAACTTGAATACAAATCGTTGCTGGAAGACATCAGCTCAAGCGCCATGTGGCTGACAGATTGACTGACGGCCTAAACACTCCTGCGGCGGCTGCTGCTGTTGCTGCTGTTGCCAACTGCTGAGACTCTAGTACTGTGACTCCGACCACATTTTGGCCCAGGCAAACGGCAATAATGGGCGATGCTTTGAGTGACATAGGAGTTGGCAATGGCCCAGAGTTTGTTTGATGTAATCGTAGCTGAGTGCTGCAAAAGGAAAAGGAAATCAGCCAACGCCAAAGCCACCCAGTCAAGCAACATCAATTGGTTGCCGGCTACTCCTTCTCCTCCTGCTGCTGCTGCTGTCAAGTGCTGCCGGGTCTTGTAGCGTTGTCATTTCAATGGGATAGAGTGGGGCTGCGGGTCAATTGACTGTAAGTAGCTTGGAGCACACTGATGCTGTTGCTACTGCTGCAACTGCTGCAGCAATCTGCTGGGCATTAGGATTAGAAGTGTTTATGCAAATGCGGACAACTTTGAGTGATTGCATGATGGCGGACAATGCTTCCAGCGCACAGAACATTGTTGTTGTTGTTGAGCCAACCTGAGTGGCAACAGCTGCAGTCCCGCCCCCGCCTCCTGTGCGCGCATGCAACAATTTTGATATATGATAGAAAATTGCTGCTAAACCGTTTACATAAACAGTTTATAAATTGTTTAGCGATACACCTCGCCAAGTCTATAAAAAGGGTAAGAATACGAAAGGTATATCTAAGAAAGTAACATAGACTGTTAAATATTTATATTATATAGATTTAATATTATATATGCAAGGTAAAAACCATTTTCATTCTTTGTATTTTCTCAATCTTTGACCAACTTCTTACACTAATTTATTGAGTCTCTATATCAATTCAATCAATTTTGTTGTGCTTCGCTTTTTTACTATTTTGTCTTAAGTAATTATCTTCAAATGCGAATCAGAATTCTGTAATACTTAAATTATTTTATTCCTTCAGAGGCAACCATAATACACAATTTAAAGCAGAAACTCCTTTTCTTTTATCAACATTTAATTTCAACTTTATTTCTTTTTTATCTCCGAATATTTTTGTCTTGAATCCTCTAATCTTCAAGTATTAATTTCACTTTCTCTCTCTCTCTCTCTCTCTCTCTCTCTCTCTCTCTCTCTCTCTCTCTCTCTCTCTCTCTTTCATTCTCTTCCTATCACTGATTATCTAATTTTCCTTCACGTTTCTCGCTTGTTGTGCTCGTCACGTAATCGACGCGTTTAAAATCGCCCATGAAACACGCACGTCCGCGTTTTTTCCCGCCGTTGCTTCAGACAGCAATAAAATGTCACTCATTACGGGAATTTATTTGCGGTTATCCAATTTGGTCGCAATTGCAATTAATTTCTCACACATTGTCAACTTGCTTTTGTTGCTCCCTGGAACGAAAGACTGAATGGTGCAGGTCGAATTAATGAAATTGAGCGTAGTGTAATATTTAATAGAAGCTCGCTTCACGCTGGCTGGCAAATAAATATTGTCGGGCTACTTGCAATTTGTAATCAAATCAGAGCGCTGGCACAACGCTTGACACAATTCCAAATAGCGGGCCACAAACCTAACCGCAACAATAAAAGTCCTTGGCAAAAAGTATTTCACTTTTGCACCGCAAAAGTCGAGACTCTCTGCTAAGTCTCCCGCACTGCCAGGCCGTAGCCAGGCAAACAGATTTCGAGTAAGTAATTGCTACAGTTCTCACTGCAATTCTCACTGCCACTTTCCACTTTCCACTTTTCACTTTCCACTTTCCACTTTCCTTTCGCCACTTGCAACAGAGCCCCATTGTTCGTCATCTTGCGTTCTGCTTGCTACGTTTGCTTAATTGTCTGCAGTTTCCTTTTCAGCTGGGCAACACTGCGTTTTATTTTTTCCTTGCCTAGCCTTTGCTTCAAGTTCAGTTGAGCCTTAAGGCAAATCAATTAAACTGAGCCCACAAGTAAATGCAGCACACCAAAGGGCAGCATCTGCAGCAATAACTCATTCAGCTGTGGCTTTTTGCTGAACTGCTGCATAAAGTGTTACTCAAATTGTTTATCTTGGGCTTAAAATTGAACAAGGCGTATGCTATTACGCCTCACATGGCTAGAACTTAAAGTAGACAAGAATAAAGCTAGGCAAAAGTGATTAATATTTGCATATACTTAGATCAACTTAAATATTTTAAAGTGAAGCTTACCAAAATGATGAATAGTTGTGCTAATAAATATATGCATATTCAAATGTTAATTAAATATAATAAATTGCTCAGCTGCCAACTGTTAGCTGAATGAAAATTAACTATTTAAATTAGCTTAAACTGGAAAGGCAACTGGTTCAATCTGGCAGCTGACTGGCAATTTCTTTTATGCATAGGTAAATTTATTTTGCTGCCACGCTCAGCCTCAGTTATGTATATATGTGTGTACATATACTATATACCGCCCGCAGGCCGTCAGTCAATTGAATAGTTGGGCCAATCGAGTCCAATCAGGGCCAGCTGGTGCTGCAGCTAGCTGATTAATTTATGCCAATATGCAATTTTCACACCAACGGGCAGCGGGCAATGACAGCTCAAGCGCATAATTGCATGGTCCCTGCTTATTTATGAGGTCAGCTGTGTGCGCTGTGAGCTATGCGGGGGGCTGGGTCAAAGGGGCTGGACGGAGTGGAGCTAAAAGGAAAGTCGGCTGTGGGAAAATGCCCTTAAGTGCAGTCGAAGCACATAAATTGAGCCGTCAGCTGGCAAATACAAGTTGCATGAATTATTAAAAGTCATGTGTATATAGAGCAGATGCTTTAAGAGCTCTTTCATTAATTGCACTGCATGCTAAGAGCACAAATTTCCGTAGCAAGAATTTTTGAGAGAGCAAAATTGGGAGATTGGCAACTCGCAAGTAAAACTACAAAATTATGCAAATTGCTCGAAAATGCTAAACACTCTGAAGCTGAATTGAAGTTTCCAATTTCTCACTCCATCTCTTATCTCCTTCCATCTCTCTCTCTCACTCTCCTTCTCTCTCCCACACAGTGTCGGTCTGTTTCAGTCTTTATTTTTATCGACGACGTTTAGTCTATGCACGTGTGCACTTTATGGCCAACGAAAAAAAACTAAAGCCAAATCCCAGCCACGTGTGGCAGTTGGCATTTTGATTAAGTCAACACGCCTCCCATTCGAGAAAGGAAAGCATAGCATACATTTGAGCGCGGCCAGATTACGTATACGACGTCTGAGCCGCGTCGACTGTCAAATGAAAATCAAAACGACTCGGACAATGAAAGCAGTAAAACGGAATAACAAAAGCAACAACAAAATGTCGAAATGTCAACCACAAGCGTCAAATAGAAAGAGCAAACACCTCACAACGAAACTTTAATGCTCTCGTCGTCAAGTAATTATGAAAATATATCTTTTTAAGAAAATGTGAATAAAAATTGCCAAAATATTAACAAAAAAAAAAATGAATAAAAATATTTATATATATTTATATATTATTGAATTTTATTTGTTACAAATTTAATGTTATATATATTTACTTTTTTTTGCTTGGTTCACATATGTATATGCAAAATTGATAAACATGACAGAATTTCCGACTCCGGATTATTATTTAGTATATTAAAGATTATAATTTCTAAAGCCCCTTCCTGAAAGCCAAGCATACTCAAGAAATGTCTGCCAGCCGGATTATTTTTATAAATAAAACACAGAGTTGATTCTTTAAAATTCTTGATTTGAGCCTACTTAATCCATGCAGGATAAAAGATGCCCTGCCATTAGTCTATATATAATTTGGCAAGCACAGAATGCGACCACTTGAACATGAATTGGCTTAGATTGCTCTTTGCCACGAACTAATCAATGTCAGTCGCCGTCAGTCAGTGTCAGTCGTCAGTTCAGTTGATGGCTCACAGTTGTTGGTTGATGGAAGCTGCTTGGGCTGCATATGTGTTTGCTGTACGCTAATCAGCGGAAACCGCAAACTGCCTCGCATATGACAGCCGGGCGATGAGAGTTAACCAAATTCAACTGAAACTCACGTTTAAAGAGTCATAAAATTTACGCCTTGACAAATGATGCTTGAAGGCCAAGTTAAACGGGTCGTTTGTGGCTTTTGTTGTCATTTCTTCTTCACTCTTGCTTATGGTGTAAATTTATTTGAAATATTAGCTGGGAAGGCGTATTTAAATCTTTTCCTTTTTTTCTTCAGCTGACAAGCTTTCAACACAAAACTTGTTTTGTGACATAATAAATAATTGTGGGCACTTTCTGTGGCATAATTTATGCAGGTTGAAAAGTAAAAAGTGGCCAAGGGTTCGGTCTAGAAGTTAAGCGAATGTTTGTAATTGAAAGTGCAGCAAAAACAGAGTCATAAAGCAGCTACATATATAGTATATCAGCTATAAACCAACTTTAAGATGGGTCCGCATACATTTTCGCCTCCTGCAGGGCTGCTACGCCCTTATCCTTGAACTCGAATTTGACCATGGTTGATTGTCCTGCTGTCTCGTGTGCTCGCCATAAATTGTGTGCAACATCTACATAATATCCCCTTTCTGGCATCGTATCGCGTGTGGGGTTGTCATTGCCATGCATATTAGCGCAGTTTAACGCATATTTATAACACCTACACACCCAGGCTAATGATCAAAACGTGCCACACACACACACACACAACCACACACACTCATACATATACACAGAGCCGTGTGGAGCTGGCTCAGATTTTTTTGGCTCACCCAGAGCGAACGAAACAAAGTGCTAGTAACATGAATATGCGAAAACACGAAGGAAACGCATTAATTAAATTTCGGTTTCAAAAGGCAAACCAAAAATTCGTAACTCTTATTTACGACGCCCAAACAGAAAACGCTCGAAAGGCGAAGCCCCGAACGAGAGGCCAACAGAATCATGTTTCGTGCCCGCACATTACAAACAGATATAAATATATATATAAAAATATATATAAAAATATGAACGTATATGCATGTGTGCCTTCGGCCGACATTTGATTGAGAATTATGTATGAGGAGCGTGGTTCGAACAAATGAGAAAGCTCGCCCATTAAAGAGACCGCGCGTGAAAACGAAACCAAAGCCGATGCGCGCATTATATATCAAGGCCAACCGAATTCCATTGAAGACAAAAAGAGAGGCGATGGGCAAAGTAATAAAGCCCCATACGAATGGCAAGCAGAATGTCGGCAGCTTAACCATATTGCTGTTATTATAAAACAAAGATAATCATATAATGAGCAAAAGGGCGAAGGAATTCAATTCAATTATTATGCGATAAACAGCAGTCATTAAATATTAAAGTGCTAATGGAAATGGAATTCACAATCCACTACACGGAGAAGGCTTGAGTGAATGAGCCGCATGTATAACTTAAATACAAGAGAGAGAGAGAGAGAGAGAGAGAGAGAGAGAGAGAGAGAGAGAGAGAGAGAGAGAGAGACGAGTGCAAAAGAACGGATGCTGGAGGGAGAAAATAAACAGAAGATGCGAATTGCTCAAGTAAGTTTCGTTTATTACTGTTTTCTTGTTCCAATTCCATTGTTTTAGTGCCGAGACGAACTCGGCTACTTATTGCAGTTGCATTATTTTAGTCTCAATATAAGCTCGTTTACTGGTATGAGTATTTGACAATTCCATTTCATATTAAATCATATTGATTTCGAATTGATATTCACTCAGTTTCTCTTTGCTATTTACATTTTCAGCTTTCGTTCACATTGACAATTATGTATTTCAGTTGCTCCATAAGCATTTTTAGCTCTTAGTATCTAGCTTTTATGCCAAGTCTGTTATTTTTGCTGAAAAGTAAATTCTGAGAAACTAAAGTCCAGAACCTGCTGAACAAATAAATTTGCTTACGCTGCTAAAAACAAAAAAAAAAAAAATCAAACTGGGGGCGAAAACTACAGACACATGAAAAGCCAGCAAAACAACAAAAGTAGATTGTTTACTTTTATGCTGCCTGCAAAAGCACGAGAATACATTATAAAAAAAAAATGTATATTTATATATCAAATAAAAAAGAAAGAAACGTAAGCCAAAATAAAAGGAAAACTACTTGGCACTTGTTTACCGTTAGCCGTGGCTAATGCCATACACCTGGCGCCACATCCATATGCCATATGTGCTTTATATGCATATCCTAGTAAGGCCAGGTGTCTCCTCGAGTGTGTGCCACACCCACCCACGTCCATTCACACACACGCACACACAGCCGCAATAACACTCCCGCACAGAGAACTAAAATTGTGCTCTTGGCCATATTTGTTGGCTCACACGCTTGGCTTAAAGTCGGCGAGCTGTTTGCCGTGCCACACGACTCGAGGGAAATTTTATGGAACTTTTCATATTTGTTTTTGCGCTGTTTAAATTAAACATAATTTATTTTATTATTTGTCGCAAAGGTTAACACTGCCCCGTGGTGCATAAAATTATCACAGAGCCCCCGGGAGGAGGCTGCTCTTACACGTAGGACGGCCAAATATTTTGCGGCTAATTTTACGCATTTCTAATTCAATATTATGCGCCATTATGCCTTGCGGTCGGATTGGCTTCATGTGCTTATGCTTTGAGGTTAGGCTCTCTCTCATTTGCCTCGGGTATTCGATCGTGGCCCGAGGCTCTTTAAAATATGTTGCTGAGTGCTTCTGGGTTATCAAGTGTTGCTTTTTGTATTATCTACATTTTGCGGTTGGGCCGAACTCAAAATTGTCAATTAGCAAGCATTTGTGCTTTTGAGGTTAACCTGCCAACACTTTGAGGTTAAACACGGCATTAATTACCCAACTGAGAAGTTAATAATTTGTTTTCGTTGAAACTTCATTCATTTGATATTTGTGGTCATGTGAATTAGTCCATACATAATTGATTATAAATTAGATTATTATATAATTTGTTAAAGTAATCCAATTTATCATTTGATGTTCGTAATCAAATTGAATATTTAAATTGCAATTCGAAGCAAACATTTAGAAAACAAATATTTTATACATTTTCATATTATATATTCATTATTTTTCTCATTCGGTTCTAAATTAACTTACATCAATTGCAATTGTTCACTGATACAATGATTAAAATTCAATTCAATTTAATTACATATACAAATAAATTTTGGTGTATATATTTATTTAAATTTATTGATTGTAAACTTTTATGTATTTCAGCTCTCAATTTTTATTTTTATTTTTTTTTTTTTTTATTTTCTCTCCCTCAATAAATTTAAATAACAATTCAGTTATATATCAAATAATAAGCTTTTCCTTTTACAATTTTATTTTTAAACTCTTTTCACATCTAATTTGGAGCCTATTATGCACACGATGCACACCTTAATCATATATTATTTGTCGGGGCATTCAAAAATGCGTTGCGTTGATTACAATATTTTTGCAAATTGCATTTTGTGTTTAGCACATTCCTGCAAATGCTGGGGAAAACCACTCAGCATTCAAATCAACTGATGTCATACCGGAGGGGGCAGAGGGTTATTTGACCACAGGCAGCTGACAGTCGGTGCATTGACCGAAACCACATGTTAAATATATCATGTTAATGCTGATGCTAAAATTTCTGTTTAAACAACATTTGTGGCAGGAATTCAGCGGGGCAAGCCCACCAAATTGCAGCTGAGCTGAAGAGCAGCGGTGCGATCTAAACAGGCACAAGCGTTATCCCGGAGTTAGAGTATATATGTATACACATACATATATACATGTATGTATATATACGTTATATTTTCAGGTTTCGTGTTTCGTTCTATGCTTTATTTATGCCATGAATAAATGTAAATTTTTCAACACCGTCGCAGATTTTGCAACGGGATAACGACAAGAGTCGCCGCGTGTCCTTTGCATAATAATAACTTGTAAAATGTCATGTAGTGCGAGTCCGTTGCGTGTGTGTGTGTGTGTCCTTTTGCGACGCCTTGGCTTGCTCCTGCTTTAAGCATTTGGCCGTGTGCTGTGTGCTGTGTGCTGTATGCGAAATTAGCATTTAATACAAGAGAACGTGCCATAAGGCCAAGTGTATTAAAATTGCTAATACGCCCGGTGTTACACTCATTTCTATAGAAATACAGGAAATTTCTGTGATATATATAAAAACAAAATAGCTCATCCCAACATTTGTATTTTACATTAGGATTTTGCAAAGCAAGACATTAGCACACAAATTAAATTGCGATGACAGCAAAATAAATTGGGGATGTTGCAGGGGCACAAAAACCGACTGGAGCTGAGGCTACGGCTGTGGCAAGGGCAGCAGTTGGGGCAGCAATGTGGTTTCAACCTTAATGTAATGAGAAAGGGCAAAACATTATTATATGCCTTTGTGAATGTACAATATTGTAGCCGTAGGATACAAGCATATCAACTAAACAGAAATGTATAAGAGGTGAGCTGAATAATTAATTACAACATATATTTTATTATGCATACCAGAACTCATGACAGCCATAAGTTCAATTGACGTTTGATAAGTATGATGTGATGAGTATGCATTACAAACGAAACATTTCATTTCTCTCAATGCAGGATGCACTTTGAGTATCTTTTCACGCACTATCATTAAATATTATTAGGAGTGTAAGGCTTATTTAAAGAGAATTTTGTGCTATATACTATCGAGCATAAAGATATGCATATATTCTATCAAAATTTAGTTTGCTTTTATATACTATTTTGTGGAACCTGCCATAAACCTGATTAATGTGCTTCATTTCATGCCTGTATGGGAATTTATCTTCTACAAAGATTTCATCAAGCTCGCATTTCCTTTTTCATGTTTGCTTTAGCCGTGATTTCCTCATTTGTCGCACTTTTCAACGTTTTTTTCGTCACTTTTCCGCACTTTGCTCTGCTGATTAAAATGCATGCATTTTTCATCACGTTAATTAACCGGAAACGTAAATGCAAAAAAAAAAAAAAAATGGAAAAAGTGAAAAAAAAAAAAACTGGTGAATATATAAAATTGATTAGTTTCTGCAGTCGAAGGCTGAGCCAGCCATTGGTAGTGGTAGATACAAGGACACGGCCGCAGTTCAGCAGCCACAGCAATAAATCTATTCCCATGGCTTACGGCTTGATTGGCATTTGACATAAAAAATTGTTGTGGGCTTAGCATTGAACCGAAGGTCAAAACCTATCTGACGGCACATTTATTTAATTTAAGAATGCTTAATTTAATCAGTCGCCTTAAAGCACACCGTGGAAGTGAATCGAGAAGCTCGCGTGGAATTTTTGACTGCGCATACGTCACGTTGAGCAATTAGCGTTGCGTATACGCCACGCTTATACAGGAATTCAGCGCAAGTTTTTCAATGGGAAAGCAAGCTCCCCTTGGCAGGAAACGCATTCCTGTTCAGTGGCTGCGGGAATTATTTTACCTTAGTTACTTTTGCTGCAATTAAGTTGCGAGCATTTTATAACATTCACAAATTACTATCCAAACGGCAGCACCTGGAACTAAGCTAAAAACTACGTAAAACAAGGCAACGAGCATTACACTATGCAACAAGAATTTGTGGACGACAAAATGTATATGGGCTTTTATCCTATTTAGAGTTAGCTTTGGAAAGCATTCAGTATATTCATTTCGAAGAAGACTTTGAGAATTATACAATTTATATTTATATCATTCATTCATAAATTTTTTGAAATTATATAGGGATTTCGGCAGGCAATCAATTTCAATTGCATTCAATTTATTTTATTTCCTATTTTTGTTAAACAGTGTAATTGACACCTGACTGGATGGCTGACTGGCTGGCTACCTGGTTGGCTGACTGCTGTGAGATACCTTTTCGTAACTGAAACCGAAGACATGCTAGAAATGCGATGAATGTTTGTTGCATCAACCAAATACTTTCTTCAACTCTTACTCCCTCACTCCCTATATCTCTCTCTCTCTTTCTCTGTCTTTCCAAATGCGGGATACTCGTGCTTTTTGGTGAGTACCACAAATTGCATATAATGGCAATTTGTTGCTTCCTCTATACACAGAGATTGCGTGAGGGAGAGCTGCTAGCGAGGGGGCGGACAGCCGCTCGTGTGCGAGAACTGGAGCTAGATAAAAGCCATTTGAAAACTATTACGCCCATGAGATTCATTCAAGTAGTGCGGCATTTATAACTCAAATGCCTAACAAAAAAATAGAAAGAGCTAAGGCTCAACTGTGAAACGGCAAAAGGATTTGCCAAGAATCAGTGTTGAGCAATGCCAGAAACTGCAACCACAACTAGCCATGGCCCGGCTAGCAATATAAATTTATACGTCTACGTCTAGCTGCACGTGCCACCATAAAAAAAAATTGCCAGTGCTGCGCTTTTAAGAGTCGCCGCTTGGAGTTTCTGTTTGCCCACTGACTTTCACAACACACAAACGTTCACAAACGTTTCGCATCACTGGCAGGCAGCTCAAAATGGCATTCGCATTGCTTCCCTTTTATTAGAATGTGTCCATGGAGGGACGTCGAGCGGTAATGCCATTGTCTGATTCGGCTCTGGGCACAGACTGCGCTATATCTATATAAATATATACACATCATTTATACATACTATATGTGTGTGAGTGTGTGTGTGTGTGAGTGTGTATCTGTATTTGACTATTTGTATCTGTATCTTTATTCGTGCCTGTATCGCAGTGTGCGTAGTTTGTTACACATTTCTTAGCACGTAGTTATCTATACAACAGAGCCAACCACTTGAAACAACAATAAAAAGCTTGAGTAACTACAGCAGCAGCAACAGCAGCGGCAACAACAAAAGTTGCCCGTTCCCTTAGCTGGCATAAAACTTGAAACCCTGCGGGATAGGAAGTCATTGCCATTGGACTGCCAAACTATGCTCTGCCTACATTTGGCTAGCAACCGCAGAAGTTCGCTAAGGACTTAGATAATAATGCTTTCATATGGACAGTGTAACAGAATGTTGAAGAAATTTCATTTTACTTTACAATTTACTTTACTTTACAATACTTAAAAAATCTCAATTTTTATTTTTATAAAATATTCTACTATTCTCTATATATGAATTTTATTATTGGCTAAATAAAAAATATTAAAAAAAATTATTCTAAACAATTCTATAAAAGCAACTATATTTGAAATATTTAAATAGTTACATACATTATATAATATTATTAAGACCTCAAATACAACCTGAAATTTCAAGAACTGATATTTGCTTAATGCCAAAGCAAACACGGCTTTAATTCAACTATTTGTTAAGGAACTTTAACAAATTCTAAAGAATTTCTGATTTAATTAAAGTCTTAATTGAGTCAACTTCTCATCTGTTTGATGTTTTTCGCAGTATCTCATCAACTGCTTTTTGTGGTTTAGAAGCAAGCAAAAATTACGAGCTAATTAATTTTCTTATTAAAAGAGTGCAAATAACCCCGGGCTGCTTTCTGCCTTCGCAAGCGTTTGGGCCCAACTCAATTTGTTTTGTTACCCTCAATCGTTCCGGCATTGTTTTATTTGCACGAATCGTTTTTTATTTATTCATGATGGCTTTAAAATTCTTTCCTTTAAATGAGAGCAGCTGAACTGCGAACTAATGCAAAAATTTATTGTAACTTTTGGCACTGGCGGCAACAGCTGCTGCATATTATGTGCGACTACGTAGAACCTACTCGCAACTATTTCCCTCGAACCCCAAGCCGTCAAGCTCAAAAGTCAGCCAACACACGAGGGGCTGTCGGAAAAAAAGGATACGTGAGTATATATATATATGTATATGTATATGTATATGTATTTGTCTCCGGCTACTGTTTTATCTGCTGTGCTGCACGCGACGCATTTGCATAGTTTGTGCAACAGCAGCAGTGGCAGCTCAGCTTTTACTATTTTTTTTCCTATATGCATACTTATGTGTATATAGCTACATATTTTATTTTCTTTTATTAATGTGGAAAATGTAATTTCAAGACACTTCAGGCAACTGCTGTAGTTGCCCCAAAAAAAAAAAAAAAAAGTTGACATGGGAAAATTACGAAAAGCGCGCCCGTGAGTTTGCCTAGCTGCAAAAATAATTTGTGGCCTCTGGCACAAAAGTTCAATAGCTGCAGGGCTGTAGGTTAAAACTAACAGCTAACAGACCCCAACAGCTAAATGAAAAAGTGAGTGTGCTCCAAATAATAAAATAAAATTTAAATTAGATTCCATTTAAAGTCCAGTAATTAGGTAAAATAAACTTTAATTGCATTAGAAGAAACATTGTAAAGCAAAAATGAATAGATTTATAAAGTATTCATCTTGCTTTATTTAGCTCGCAAATATTCCCAACTCATAAGTAACAAAATATACATATCATACATTTAAGTAAGCACATTAGTTGACCCTCAAGTCCAGATTTTGAGCCGATCTAAATGGCACGACTACTTATGTAGCTAATCTAAAAGGCTTGAGTTTAAAGTACTTCTTGCTGCCAAGTAAAACTAAAAGCTGGCACAGTTCCTTCTTCTATGCCATCTCTATGCTATTTATGAGCTGTGGCCATGACTGTGCTTCTGTCTAGATTTGAGTTTGTGTTTGTGTTTGTGTTTGTGTCTCTGTGCTTCAGCTTAAAGAATATACAATTTTCCAAGTGGCAAAGTTTGCTCGTTGTATGCTCGTAAGCATCCGTTTCAACTCGAACTTTCACACAGAGGAGAGGGACAAAAAGAGAGAGATAGATGGAGAGAGAGGAGAGTAAGCAGGCATGCCGAATGGGTTACTCTTGAGTCTCATCTACAAATTGCTGCAGATGGCATATGAGCAAAGTGGAAGAAGTTTGTAGTCACGTGAATGCCATAACATATCGAATTACGCATTAGAGTTCGACTAATGGGAATTAGCAGAGTTCGAGCGAGCATAACAAATGCAAATGAAGCCAAACCTCTAGCCCAACCAAGGGCTCATTTTGTCAGATGTCTTAACTGTCGTGCAATGAACATCAATTTGTAATCAATATGCAATAAATCAATATATGCAATAAAAAGCATTGGCAAATGATGCATTTATAAAAATTCAGACAACTTTTATAAGCCCTTAAATTTTAGCATTCGCTTCAATCACAGGCAAGCAAACAAGAAAGTTTAAGTTTAAAGTTTACCCACAGAAAATACATAAATACAATAACTTCTACCTGGCGGTACAAGGCACACAATGTAGATGCATTTACGAGGGCCTCTGTCTCGTTAAAGCAAAAGAAATTTAAGCTGCAAAAGCACTAAAAGCTCACTGCTATGACACTGCACCAAAGCAAAAGTTCTAGCTCTGCGAGATTACTAAATGGCGTAGAATTTAATGCTGATTTAATTAATTAAAAATATATTATAAATGAAATCAAAGATAAAATATGAAAGGGCATACAACATTTTAATACAATTGTAAATAATAATAAATGTCTATTTTTTATATTAAATATCATATATATTTTTTTAATATGTGCTCAAATTCTGATAAGAATTATAGAAATCAAATTATTAGTATATTTAAATTTACATAAACTTAAAGTAAATGTTCATATATGAATATCAAAAAACCTTATATGTAGTGAAAAATAAACTTTCAACAACCGCCGAGTATACCTTTCTAGGGCTCTAAGTTTTTGGTATATTCACAGTTACCGAAAACCACAAATTGTATTCGAGCGCTCTTAACTCTTACCATAATGAGCTCCATATGCTGCATTATTATTATTATTGTGCGGCACAAATGTGCATGTATGTATGTATGTGTGTGTGTGTGTGTGTATGTGTGTGTTGTGTTCGCCAAGGAAGTGGAAGAGACTGCGACATAGCCACAGCAGCGGCACTTTTCATAATCTTTTGCATTTTATGGTCTGTGCGGTGGCAAACAGCACAAAAGTCGGCAGCCAAAATTCAAATGAATAGTAAATTGTGGGACGAGAGTGGGTCTGAGTGAGCTGCAGTTTCAGCTGCATGAATGGGCCAATGAGTGGGCTGTGGTTGGGCTGTGGGTGGGTGGTGGTAGGTGGGTGTGGCTGTACTAGCTGCGGAAACAGCTGTTTCCGTTACAGCAACTTTTGACCGAAAAACCTCCACTAAAAACGCGTTGTGCGAAATTATTATTACATTTTATGCGAATTCAACGACTTTTCGTTCTCCCACACTCTCTGTGTCTCTCTCTTTCGTTGTCTGTGTGTATGTTTGTGTTTGTGGATTGGCGGACGAGTAGGTGACTGCGTGCACATTTGCATGATGCTTCGCATGTGGGCGAGCGGAATGTGGGATGTGGGTATGCGCCGCTAGCCTCGACTCCTTGGTTAGGTAATTTCCGCTCTGCCGTTTGCTTAATTAAAGACGCCAACGCGAACAAAAATGCGAATAAATTTTAAATACTGAAGTGAGAGGCTCTTAAGACGGAACGAATTGCTTGTACCCTGTAAATATGAACACTCGACGAGTGGGTATATTAAAGAACTGGTTTGCTATTAGGGATCGGAAATCAAGAATATGTTACTGAGGACTACTAATCAAATAATGCAAAATAACTAAGTATCAATTATTGAATTTAAGTAGTGAAATGTATTACTATTTCAAAGAAATCAAATAGAATTTTTTTTTACCAAATATAAATTTATTATTATTATAAAAAGAGAAAACCCAAAGTTTTATTCAATAACATGATTATTTATAATACTTAAAGCAAGCTTACGTGACATTTTCTAAAATTATACAAATAAATGTTGTACAGGATATTTTCTAGTTGGTTAACAATTTTGTGCATTTATTTATTTTGAATAACAATTTATGAATTAATAATATGCATCATTAACAGTTCATAATATTCTTACGAATACTTTTGACTAAATAGTATGCAAAGAAATTCACATGAATACTTGAAATACATAACAAGGGGATATCAATATCCTCTAGATATAGATAGATTCATATATACGCTGTACATTATGAACTAATCGAGAGGGTATTGCTTAGTTAAGAGCAGCTACAGCTGCATTCGATATCCCATTTCACTCACTTATATAGGAGCATTACAAGACATCTGCCTCCTAGTGAACGACGCCCGCCATTTTTTTTTTTCGTGTCTGTACCGGAAGCTAATATTTTTGCGATTCACGCTTGGACTTTAATTAAAAACAAACTCTATACCAACGCGACGGGACACAGCTACTGAAAAATTAATGATAAAAAAAAGCAGAGAAGGAAAAATTAAAATAGTCTGACAAAGCAGGACAGTGGACTGCGGCTAATTTCGTATGCGGCACACACAAATCTTGTCATTATTAACCCAAAAACCAGCAATGGAACTGGAAGTGCAGCTGGAGCTGGAACGTGAACTGGAACTGCCGCTTGCTCGTTTGATTTGCTCCATTAATTTTGAGGTCGGGCCGCTGGGCCGCCGGGCCGCTGAGCTGCTGAGCTGCTGAGCTGCTGAGCCATTTGGCCGCTCGTTAAACTTCTGCGAGAAGCGCTTCGGCAGCGCGTTGTTTGCTTGTTGATTTGTGTGGCGCTTTTCTGGATGATTAAGTCATCCATCAGAGACAGCTGTAGTAGGAGCAGGAACGGAGACCGAACGGGAGACGGAGTTAGAAATGTCGCCAACATTTGCTTATTTTTATTTTATTTTTTTGCGTCGCGCGTATTAATGAAGCGCAGCCTTGCGGGCGGCCGCATTTACAAAATAATTAGAGGTCTGTGCTTGTGGCAATGCCCCAGGGAAAAGCATCTCCCGACTCTAGCGCGCTTCGTGGTCCACTTTCCATTAACAGTAGCCATTTTGCAATTAAAATAAGTTTTGCCACAGAATTACTCGCTGTCATCATTAAGCAATTTCGACTGCAAAGCGACAAGCGGCGTATACCAAATATGTCCCACAATGATACAACATTTTTACGATATCGATATCTTACACTTGCGAAAATTCTAAATGAAAAATGAAAAAAAAAAAATACTTTTAGAGAATTTGTAGAGAAATCGAAGAAAATATAAATTATGGTAAAATATTTATAGAATATGTGCGCTGTAGTATTTCGAATAATATATTTTAGAAATTACTTACAGATGACAAAGCGTATTTCTAACTTAGCTTACTTTCCCCCAAGCCTACAATAGCTTTATTCATAGTTCGTATTATTAATAACACCATGCCTGACATGGCAGCCCATCCAATCAGAAACTGTACAAGTTCCGAATAGCCTCTAAGCTTCATTCATTTGGATTAATGAGGAACAACGGACAAGAGCACAAAGAAATCTGTTGCTTGGCAACAGAATAAGGTAGGTGGCAAATTCAGTAATTTGGCTTATTACTTGCCAAATGTTAAAGGGAGTGAGACAGACAGCGAAAGAGAGAGAGAGAGCGAAAGAGAGAGAGAGAGAGAGAGAGAAGGGGAATCTGTTGGTAATTTCAGTAAATAAATAATAATATGAGACATTTTATATTAGATTTATATAAATACGTTTCATTTATATACTCAAATAATTAACTTAACTGCTTAAACACTGTTCATTTCATTTCATTTATTTCATACACCTACAAGAATAACGTCAAATAAAGATTCATATTACAAAAGATAGGATTTACGTGAAAAACTTGGCGATTGTCTGAAATTTGAGAAATTGTGAAAATTGGGAAATGTTGTGCCGAAAGCGCAAAGCACAGGCAGCCCAAAAAGAAAATGTACAAAAAACATTGCACAAAGGAGACAAATGTTGTTCAGCAAAAGGATTATGACACGTGCACGTAACAGAAAGTAAGAGAGAGAGATGGGGAGAGTGAGAGAAAGAGTTGCACAGCACGTAGCTGGCGGCCTTTTGTAATAGTAACTGTGTGTGTGTGTGTGTGTGTGTGAGCGAGTATTAATTTCTAGATGCTTGTTGATTTTCTGTTGTCTCGAACATTAGCTTGTGTGTGTGTGTGTGTGTTAGTGTATGTGTGTGTGCTTTCATGCTGGTTGTCCTGCTTTCATTATTAATATGCTGCCTGCTTTTGTTTACGACACTTTTGCCAGTTCTTGTTCGTATTTTGTCATCTCTTAGCCAAGTTTTTGCGTTGCGTGACACAAATTATTCTTGTTGACACATAAAAATTGTTAACCCTTTTTCCTAACGCCTTCCCGTTGTTGTTGTTGTTGTTTTTGCTGCTGGCAGCATGAAAAATGACAATAGATGATGAAATGCGCCAAGTTATTTTTATTTTTTTATTTTTTTCTATTTCTTTTTGCATGTGTGTCAGACATTGATGTATTTTGGTTCGAATTGAGCTGCAATTTGCTGAAGCTGACAAAAAACCGTACAAATAAATGGCTTTATATTAGATATACTCTAAATATAGAATTTCCAGAACCACGCCCCTATGCTAACAAAACTCAGCCCATAATTTATGCTTTTTAATTGCATTTTAATTGTTTTTGTTTAGCATTTGCCAATAAAGTTTTGTACATTATTTAGGCGCTGCACGTTTTTCCGACGCGTACAACTTTTTCCACTCTTTTCGCATTTTTCCGCCTCTGCCTCATTTGGCTAATAGAGTTTTCAGCGGGCGCTAATGAAGCATAGTTTAGACTTTTTCCAGCTGCAATTAGTCCAGCGGCGCCTTTCGCGCAAGCTGCCGACCCACGCCAGGCCGCATCCCCCTGCGGCTATTTTCACTAATGGCAAATGTGGCCCTGCAGCAAATGGCAGCGATATATATATATATATGTATATATATTATTTGGCCAGCATGCCAAACTGACCGAATAGCCCAAAAGTCATATATATCCGCACAGGAAAACAGAAAGAAAAACAAATTAAACAACTAAAAAAAAAAAAATTGAGAAGCAGAAATAAAATGAAATAAAAAGTAAAAAAGTTTTCGGCTCGCATGCTGGCAAAACCTGCGGTCACAAAAGAGCTGTAAATTAAAATTTACTCGACATGAAATTGAAGCGGCGTCCCACACAGAGATCCGCTCGACTCTGCTCCGTTTTCATTCATTTTCCCTTTACACATTTCCTTTTTTATACCCTGAGTCCATTGAAAATGGGAAATCAGGGTATAATGGTTTTGTTAAAAGTATGTAACAGGCAGAAGGGGGCGTGGCAGACCCCATAAAGTATATATATTCTTGATCAGGGTGACGAGAAAAGTTGATATAGCCATGTCCGTCTGTCCGTCCGTCCGTCCGTCCGTCCGTCCGTCCGTCCGTCCGTCCGTCCGTCCGTCCGTCCGTCCGTCCGTCCGTCCGTCCGTATGTATGAACGCGTCGATTTCCGAAGATACAAAAGCTAGAGAGTTCATTCTTTTTGTGTTAGGTTCGTATATTGCACGCGCAGTACGAGTTTGTTTCAGAGATTCGATAACTTGTATATTTGCAAGGTTATCGATAACTGAAGTTATCGGGAACCAGTTATAAAATTCTAGCCAATTCATCTTTAGAGTTAGAGTCTCCAAGTCTTCTGCATATATATAGATACTAATTTAATACAATTTCGGTTTTTGTCAGATTTTGGATTCCGGTCCCCATTTCGACCCACCACCCCCAAATGTGAAAAAAATGCATTTCAAATACTAGAGACATGCTGTTTGGTTTAGCATGTAGATATGAATATCATAATCATAATCTGAAGAAATCAATACGATTGTCCATCTAGAAACAGAATTATCAGTCATCAAAGTTTTCTCATCAAAACCCATGTGGCGCAGCAACAAAGGCAGCGAGACAGCAAGCCGCCTGCATTGCTCACACACATACATGCTTACAAGCGTGTGTGTGTTCGTGTTTTTGCATGTATAGTTTCTTACGCATAGAGAATCGAAACTAAGCATTCTTGGAATATGATTCGTTCGAAGAAGGGCTCAGGGGATTTTGTAGTCGAGCAGTCTCGACTACAGCTTTCTTACTTGTTTTATATTTGTCGGCTACTTTTTGTGTTGCAGTTGCTTTGGCGTTTCCGGTTGGTTGTCGGCCGAGCAGAGAGGGCGGAAAAGAGGCGTGACAGTAGAGTTTGGCACTGCACAAAATATCGAACTGCATTACGCACATCAATTCGTGGACTATACAATGTTATACAGCATATTAGTTGATTAGAAAAATATAGAGGAGTTAATAAATAAAAATAAAAAGTTGACAAAAACAAAAAATCATTTCTAAATGTAACATTTCAGCCCTACATACATATATATAAGATTGTTCTTCAGTTGATCATAATAATAATATGAGAGAGCGTAAAATAGATAATAGATAATAGTCTATGTCTATATTGACTTTATTAAGATTACTCTCTATAAAGACTGTCTATTTGAGTTTTTATAACTTTTCGATACTTAAATTAAACTTCTTATCAATGAGAAATATGATTTCGAACAGTTATTTATAGCACATGTCAAAGTAAATTTGTGTTGTTCAAATCACATCAGGTACTTCAATCAGGCTCGCATAGCTCATTCAAAATTCGAGTCAGTCTGGCAGCACTGGCCCCCCTGCTTTTTCTCTCTTTTTGCTATTGGATTGCAGCCGTTGTTTTTGTATGCATTTCGAAAGCTCCACGTTTGCAGCTCGTTCATTTCGGGAGGATTTCTTTTCTCTTGTTCTTTTTTGTGTGTTATGTGGCTATGTGTTTTGCGGCTGTTGCCCAGCGGGCTCGTATTTTACGTGGTTAAAGTTTTGCGCCAGTCACACAGACACATTGGCACAGAGACAGACAGCCAGGCAGCCTGTCGGGCAGAAAGGCAAGCAGATTCTGCGCTGCGCACAGATTAAACGCCCAAAAGTATGCAGCTTGTGCGATGTTCAGTTGGCAACCAAAAAAATATACATATAAGCACATGTATATGTATATATAAAGCGAGAAATTTGTAAACCAATGCGACTGCATTTTGTTTCAATCAATTATCGCGCTGGACTTTTTCCCAATTTTTTGTTATTTCTGCTTAGCCACAAAATTGCTGCTAAAAGGCAATTTCCGCAGCAATTATTCAAAGTCAAAATACGAGCAAAAAATCTAAATGAATTGTAAAAAAAAAAACACAAATAAATAAATAAGAGAACGCAATTAAAAGCAGCCGCTACAGTTGACAGCAAGTGACACGCCCCCTGCAACGCATGTAGCCTATCCTCTTCACAAACAAACAGACACACCCATGGATAAAGAGAAAATATGTTTTAGTTGTATACCCATTAAATATGTTAATTCAGGGCATATTCGCATAACTCATAAGAGTAATAGGAAATGAAGTTGTAATGGAATCAAGCCAAGCCTTATGTGTGACTACACCAGCTACGGGAATATAGTTATTGGAAATAGCTTTACTCTGGCTTAACCCCGCAGGGCTGTCGTAAATTTCAAATTTTGAAACATACATATATACAGGTATGTATGTATGTAATCTATTCTATCAGTTGACCATTGCTCATTGGCCGCAAATCACACTTTACACTTTTTGCATGTATTGGTGTGTATGCGAGAATTGGCTCCGCTAAACACATCAATAGCGAAAGTGAGTGTGTTTGTGTGCATGTACATACATACATATGTATATGCGAAAGTGAATACCGTTTGCATAGACTAATTGCCTCTGTGTGCAAGCGTCAATCGTATTGCTCTCTAAACGATGTCGGGAAAAGAGCGGCACACGAACGTTCAACCGAAAACAAAAACGAAAAGAAACGAAGGCACTTGCTTAGAGCGAGAGCGAGTGAGTACGATTCTTTTCGGCTGATCTCGTGAATAGAGCGTAAAAATTACAACGGTTAACAGTTATTTGCGAGCAAATTTCCTACCCTGTGCACTTTGCAAAAAGTTCACTCGACCACTCATTCTGTATGAGTGCTGTCAACAGCTGTAGCTTAGTGCAGGGCAGCTGCTAGTCGAGCATAGTCGCACTCTATTATTGTTAATATTTATGTACTATGTCAACTAGAGCTGCATTTTATACATCAAAGCGACGGGCAGCTATCAACTGCCACGCCCCGTGCAACGTTCTTCAATGTGGCTTAGATGGATTTATCGCAGAATTGGTAAATAAATCACATGAGCTTTTTTTATATTTTATTTTCAACATATATTTTTCATTTTTAACTATTTGCTTAACAAAGTATTTGATGAGAAACTGCAACTGTTGAAAAGCGTCGAGCGTGTGTGTTTGATACAATAAATTGTGGGAGTATGAATTATTATGACAATTTAAATTTGTTCTAAATATTTAAAGATAGAACTTTTTGAAAAAAAAAATTCTAAATTATTTATATATGTACATATGTAGGAGGACATATAGCTTAAATGATGCAAATATATGTATATTTATAAGAATGTTAAGAACGAATCTTAAGGCGAATCACTATACTGATTACTATATATTATTGTCTAATTAAAACAAACTAACAGATCATAATTCTTGTAGATACAATACTTTTCAGCATAGCTAACAATTACTTTTATTGAATTAACTACCAAAGAAAACTTTTCGAGCTTAGTTGAACTTGTATCTGCCAAATTCACATTGGTTTGGCGCGGCATTTACGTTATGGGACCCACATTCCGGTCACATTCCGCATCTTATTTGCTTTTGGAGAAGGGTTTTAGCAAATGAAGTTTGCAGTTGTCAACATGGGATGACATGTTTCGGATTAATTGAATTGTTGTTTTGTTTTGCGCTGTTTGCGAATGCAACAGCTAAAACTGTGCACAGGATGCGTTTTATTGGGTTGTTGAATTCCCAGCGTTAGCATAATTAAATTTGTCTTATTTTGCCTCGATCGTAGCTTAACGAAATCAATTTGATTCGCAAATAATTGAGATCGTCTCATGAAATCCATTTAAATATGTGTTGAAAAAAGTAATTTAAACAGTTTAACAAAATATATGAAGATTTTCATATTTAATTTATAAACATATATTTTGTTTTCTTAATTTTTACGAGCTTTCATAATTCGTCTTGATTAGGATTTGCATTAAATTAAAAATAATAACAAGTTTTGATTGATTTAATTCAACTTTCAGATATTTATATTAATTCCACTAAAGTTTAATAATCGCATACCTTACACTCTGCGAGGTATATAGGGATTATACTTTATATAAAATATTACATATATTGAACATGATATCACGCATTATGAGTCGACTTCAATTCTTTACTGTTAATGCATTTTGCGATCATTTATAATACGTCATGTTCTTGCATGAGCTTTTTGGCTATTAATATCGATATACCAATATATAAATATGGGTTTACATAGTGTACTCTATATGAACTATTCAAATAGAAAATGATTTTCTTTAACAAAATATGAAAAAATTTAAATGGCGAGCCACTGTCGATACAGTTAAAAGTTAGGTATGTACATATATATATAGTTGTCTATACATATGTACTCGATACATACATATATGAAACGCAATTAGAAACGCTGTGCATTGACCTGCAGGTCGCGGCTGCAGCAGGGCTGCTGTTCATCCTCGTGTTGCGGCTGTTGTTGATGATTCTTGCCGACAGCAATCGAACCGTCCAAAATGTAGTCGGACGTTGAGCAGTCCTCCTCGCTGGAGTGGGGCGAGTAAAAGGGCTCAGCTCCCAACTCGCTAACTTGTCCCACATATTCATCTTCATCCGTGTCGCTGTCGTACAGTTGATCCTGACCACCTAGCTCGATCAGCACACGTCGCAGATAGCGCAACTCATCTTGTGCACGCGACACTTTCCTTTCCAGCGCCTTCATTTGGGCCGGCGGTATGAGCGGGCAGCCGAGCCCGTGCAAAATTTCCAATAGCGGTTCCGCGGGCAGCGGATCAATATTCACCAATTGCTCCAATATTTCGAGCAGGCGTGGCAATATTCCTATCTCTTTTAGATATTTTGTATATTTTTCTTCCAATGCGGCCATTGTTTCACAATTTCTCCTAAATAATTTGCTTTAAAAGACGTGTGATCGTACGACCCTAGTGAAAATAACTGTAAAAATCTAAATGCGACGCAGACGCCACTAGCGTATTTTTTTGATACTATAGTAAAAAGGTGGCAGCACTCGCTAGGGTGTCATATGAGCGGAAGCACTAACCATACAACATGTTGGGAGCAAGCTGTTCAGCAGTAAATTTAAATTTTGGCTTTAATAGCAGTGCGTCGATTAAATGTTGACAACTTTTTAACATGGTAAATTGATCTGAAGAATATTATTATTTAGTTATAGACTTTTGGCCTCGCACGCAAAACTTATCGATAGCTTTTGCAATCAGAACTGATTTGAATTTGATAATGAACTAGTTGAGTTTTTAAGCCAACAGTTATCGATAAATTTCATAGTGTGCGCTTTAGTTTATTGTAAAATTTCCTTTTGAGTCAGTAATAAGGCCGAAAATCCGAGGCTACAATAAATTAGCGGTTAAAGTAAGTTGTTCACGTTTTAAACGATGTCCTTCTCGTTCGGCACACCCACCACAAATACCGGCTTAGGCGGCGGCGCTGCAGCACCAGCAACAGGCGGCTTCAATTTTGGCGCGCGACCAGCAACAAGCGCCCCGCCGCCAGCATTTGGTGCTGCTACTGCCACATCAAGTCTTGCCGGAGCCGCAGGCGCCGTGGTCGGCTCAGCAGCACCTAGTTTCAATTTCGCGCCGACAGCAGCAACTGCGGCGCCAACACTTAGTTTCGGCTCTCCAGCTTCAGCTACAGTTGCTCCACTCGGCGGCGGCCTATCCCTGCCTGCCTTTGGGAGCACTGCAGCAGCACCTGCATTTGGTGCATCTACTGCGGCGCCAGCATTTGGTGCGACTGCTGCAGCGCCGGCATTTGGTGCAACGACAACAGCACCTACATTTGGAGCAGCGACGACTACGCCAGCATTTGGCGGTCTCGGGTCGGCGCCCGCATTTGGAACTGGCACAACAGGCTCAACATTTGGTGCGCCTGCAGCCACTGCACCTACTTTTGGCAGCACTACCGCAGCAGCGCCTGCGTTTGGCAGTATTGCAGGTGGAACTTCCACATTCGGAGCTCCTGCTGCTGCCGCTGCCCCTGCCCCTGCGTTCGGTGCGACGACTGCTACTGTGGCGCCTACCTTTAATTTCTCCACCCCCTTGACAAGTGCGCCGACCACAGCGCCGCCTGCTTTCGGTGCGACTGGAGCAGGAACTCTAGGATCAGGTGCAGGCGCGTTTTCATTCAGCAAGCCGCTGGCAACGACCGCAGCCAGCCTCAACTTCAACACAACCACAACGACGGCAACAGCGCAGCCGTTTAATTCGAATGCTCGGCTGGGCAGTTCGTTTGCTCCAGCCACCACGGGTGGAATCTTCGGTAAGCCGTTAACAACAGGTCAACAACCGGCGGCTCCTGCATTTGTCGGCCTTGGCGGCGTTGATGTAAGCGCCACTCAGCCCAAAATTGGCGACAATAAGCAGGACGGGATTAAGGTAACTGCGAGCAGCAGCATCCAAAAGCAGCAGCATTAACTGTCCTTTATTTGCAGATCAAGGAGACCCAAGTGCCGGATGAGATAGTCAAGACAGTGGATGCTTTGAAGAGCTATATCAAACAGCAAAAGACAATATCGTCAGACATTGGACGCACCTCGACTTCCAAGTTGAGCAATGTTAGTCACGAGATTACGAATCTGCGCTGGGTCCTACAGAACGTGTCCAATTCGGTGGATGCCAACAGTCGCTACATCAAGCAATTGCGCAGCGAGACAGCCAAGGCGATTCAATCCCTGGAGATGGCGCAGCGGACACAGGATACGCCCGCCGGCCTCCAGTTCGAGAATGGAGCGCCATTTCAATACTTTCAATGCCTAGTGGCCAAGTACGAGGAGGATCTGATTACCTTTCGGCAGCAAATCTTGCAAACGGAAAGCCACATGCAGGCGCTAGCCAATCCGCAAAGCATATCCCCTGAGGACTTGAAGCGAGGCTTTCGTCAGCTAAACGAATCCTTTATATCGCTGGCTGGCCGCATGCACGAGATCCACCAACGCGTCGAGGAGCAGAAGGAGCAATATTTGAATCTACGCCGGTATCGCTTGCGAGATGCCACCAATGTATTCGCCGCCATCGAGAAGCCAACCGGACAGACCGCAATAGAGCCACAACGCATCAGCAGCGGCCCGACTCCCTTCACCAATATCTCGGCGATGAGCACGCTGAACAAGAGCTACGCAGCTGCCTCAGCGGCATCGGCCAACAATGCAACTGCATCCAAGTGAATGGATGATTATGATCAATATTAGATTTAAGTTGATATGTTCCATCGATCGGCCAATAAAGTTAGTAAAAAGCTATCATACAATCCTTTCCTTTGCAGCTCTCAATAGAATTGAGATCATCATCTTCAGCTATGTTGAAAACAAAAAATCCATCATCCATCTTCCAAGAAGTAGGCTGACTCTGTCAGTAAGTCGACACAAACAGTTATATTTTTGAGGAAAGATAATGCTACAACAGATGGACAATCTGCTTAATTAGGTAGGTTTAGATAGAATACAATATATATTTCAACTCCATTAAAGCCAAGGCTCGGTGCTTAGTAAATGTGACCTACTTTTTGACCACCTGTATGACATCCTCGTCGGCCATGACATGGGCTATGCCCACGCGCTGTGGCGAGTATTTGGTGGAAGTGCCCCAGACCAATGCGTACTTGAACTGTGCGGCCAACGTACGATGAATGGCATGGCACACATGCTCCACGGTGACGCCCTGTTAGTAAACCCACGCAAGATTAAAAAGGATTCCTATATCGCATATTCAAGTTACTTGCCTTTCGCAGAATCAAACCATCATCAAAGTCCGGCGGGGCACCAGGCTTTTTTGTGTATACCCGGATTAACTGCAATGCCTCCCAGAGCGCCTCCAACATATAGTCCAGATTTAGCTTCATGTTACAACTGACCACAATGGAGTTTGGCTGTCGAGCAAGTCTATCCACCTCCTCTATGGAGATCTGATCAATCTTATTATACACATACAGGCAAGGCAGATAGACGCGGTTGGCCGTGACCACATCAATGAACTCATCCTCCGTGCAATCCTCGCGGAATAGCACCTCGGCATTGAAGATCTTGAACGAGTGAAGAATCATTTGCACCATTTTCTCGCTGCAGCGCGTCAAGGCGCAGGTGGAATTGAAACTCAGGCCGCCGCCTTTTTTTTGTTTGAAGTATATATTGGGTTTGCGCTTGTTCAGTCGTATGCCCACGGACTCCAGCTCCCGCTCTAGCAGCTCCCGATGCACATTCGGCTTGGTGGCATCCAACATCATGAGCACCAAGTCTGCTGTTCGTGCCACGGCAATCACCTGACGACCGCGACCCTTGCCCTGGGCAGCGCCTTCAATGATACCCGGCAGATCAAGCAGCTGTATATTGGCACCTTGGTACTCAATTACTCCAGGGATGCAAGTCAATGTGGTGAACTCATAGTTGGCTGTGTCGAGTTGGAGACAGTAATTATTTCTTTTGCCGAATCCCTGCTGAACATAACGCCCCACTCACCCGCCTCCGATTCGGTTTTGGTCAGTGTGGATAACATAGTGGATTTGCCCACACTGGGGAAGCCAATAAGCGCGACACGCGCATCTCCGCTCTTCAGTACATCAAATCCTTCGCCCTTCTCACCCTTTTTGGCCGGTTCCAGCAGCTGAGAGCGATACTTGGCTAACTTGGCCTTGAGCAGGCCCAAGTGATATTCGGTTGCTGCAAGATTCAAGAATTGACAAATGAATTCTAACCCTAAATTGCGATAGCTGGCAACGCCGTTGCCAGCAATGCGAATCCGACTCCGCGTTGTCTGCGCCGGTTTCTACATTCGTATATATGCACCTTTGTTCTTTTGCGTGCGTGCGATTTCACGCTCGATTTCAGCAATCTTCTCTAGAATGCCCATGCTATTGTTAGTGTGTGTCTAGTGCGCAGCATTAAGTTATAATAATATTTAGGCAGCTCCTATGCTCTTGTTGTTGTCTAAAGTTGGACTTTCTAGTGCTGAACCAAGAACAGACAAGAGGTATCGAGTTTAATTATCGATATTTTGTATGAAATTTAAAATTTGATTAAAATTAGCGTCATTTTCTAATTAAAAAACAATTAATCATCTATTCAATATTATTAATTGTATTTGTACATTAGATTTTTCTTAACCGGGAAATCGTAGTCCAATAAAATATCGATATCGATATTGAACAACTATCGTCACTTTTATTCGCATGTCGTAGAGCTGTCATCCTCTTTCGAATCCGTTTACAGTTAAAACTAATTGGCGGGCATTCCATGAGTTCAAATATTTAATTGTATTTTAAAAAATCAGAAAATATACACAAAACACGCATAAATACTGTTACAATTACAAGAAACAGCCACACAGATACAAACGACAATCGATTAATTACAATAGTTGTAGAGTTGAGAGAGAGGGAGAGAGAGTTTTTAGTAGTATAGACTTGGACATTTAGTTGGCATAATAGCCATTGCCACCGTTGCCCATGAACTCAGTCCAGCGCTGTGCTTCAATTGGATCCAGCTCGGAACACACCTCATCCGGCTGCAATGTACGGCATGTGCATGTTATGCCAATTCGAGTGATTATTAACTGTGCCTCGTATTTCGGCAAGTCGGGCTCCGTGTCCACGAGCCGCTCGCTCAGGCACTGTTTAAGGAATTGCTTACGCAGCACGCGCAAGTTATCGGCGGTATAGCCTGCACAGGTAAGAGACAAATATGAGAAAAGTCAACAAAAACAATTGTAATCTAACACACTTTTATAGGCGCTTATTTTCTCCTCGACGCAGCTGAGATCCTGCGGCGAGAACAACGGTGGATATGCCTCCGACTCACGTATGTTGAGCACGAAGGCAAAGTCGAGGGCGGAGCTCACATTGCCCAGCGCCTTGAGCAGCATGCCAGTTGACGAAATGGACGCCAAATACCAATCGTCTGCCTGTGCAGTCTCAGTCGTTGTTGTCGCATCGTCGCCTGCCGTAGAGGAACCACTGCTGCTGCTGCTGCTGGCTGTGGCCGAGTCGTCGCGTCGCTGTCGCTTGCGTCTCCGATACTGTGGCTGTGCGGTTGAGGTGGTTACTGTTGCCGCGGCAGCTGCTGCTGCATCAGCTGCCTGCTCCTGGACCTCATTGTCCAGCTCCAGATCCCACAGACTGATCGGCGACTGAGCCGAGAGTGGCAGGCTAGTGGTGCTAGTGCTGGTGGTGCTGATCGCTTCCAGTCTGCCGCTGCGCACGTCCCGATTGTTGCCACTGGGATATTTAGTACGCAAGTGGATTGGCCGCTCGTTTTGTTCCGGCGCCTGTGGTAGCTCATCGTTGTAGACTAGCTCGTACTCCTCCGGCACGCGCATGGCGTTGGGATTCTCTGCTGGCAGCGGCATTGACTCGTAGTCCTTCTGTGAGAGAAGCTGATGGTAAGAACTTCTAAATGTATAGCTAAAACCTATTCCAATAACTCACGAATTCCTTGTAGGGCTCCTTGATGTAGCCACCCCCAAAGCCGGGCAGCTCGTTCTCCGGCAAAATCTCCGGCAGCGTATGCTTGTGGTGCTTAGTGTACTTGACCGGAGCTGGACCAGACTGTGTCTGCGACTGCAGTTCCTCGGCCGCATCTTTGGCTGCTGCCTGACGAAGTAACTGCTCCCGATTGGCCAGCAGCTTCTTGAGCAGTTTCGGATGCTTTAGCGGCGACTGTTTACCGGTCGGTGAAGGCCTCTGTGTGCGATTCAGCTGCACCTCCAGATCATCTGTGCTGAACAGGACCGCGCCCGGCGGCTCAATGTGCCGAGCGATCGCGTAGAGTTTGAGCACCGTCGATTCGTTGTAGCGCAGCCGACAGGTGTCCGCCCGTGCCTGCATGATGATGTCGCTGTCCGGCACAAACTCGTAGGCATCCCGGGCATTGGGTCTGTTGCGGCACTGTAGCTGCCAGTGTAGGAAGAAATCGCCGCCAAAGCTTTGCGAAATGGAGACGCCACCTAGCAGGCTACTGGAGCCGCCCGCATCCGTCATCATGGCATCGAGCAGCGGCTGTCCAGTGCGCCCGTCCAGAATCGTCGTCTGCGAGTAGTAGTAGACGGGAAAACCCGGACCCGTATTATATTTGACCATGAAATCGGTGACATTATCCCGATCGAAGTGGCCCGGCACAATGGCGCTGACACACTCGCTAGCCGGGAACGTGTAGTTCCAGAGCTGGCTATAGTTTCTGCCATCGAAGGCAAAGACGCTGCTGTTGAAGGCAGCGACGACCACATCGGTGATGCCATCCCCATTGAGATCGGTCAGCACGGCGGGCACCATCAGGCCGGACAGGGGCTGTTGATGCAGCGGAGTGAAATGCTTTTCGCTCGTGTGCGCCATTAGCGTGAGTAGCCGGAGGCTATAGATGCCACCGGGCGTGTTCTGGCCGCCAGTCAGCATGAGTAGCAGCTCGGTGCCGTCGGCGCGGGTCAGCAGCTGGATGGGCACAAACATCTCCTCGCGATGCGGGGTGGGTATGCTGCGCAGCACTTTGCCCGTCTTGCCCGAGATGAGCTTGATGTGGCCCGCCTTGGATTCCTCGCGCTCCTCGAGATGTGCAGCTATCAGCTCCGGCACCTCGTCGCCGTCCAAGTCTCGCAGCACGTTGATCGTATAGAGATCCATTACAATGGGCGAGTTGGTCTCCACTTCCAGTTCGTGAAAGTTCCAGATGACCTGCCCAGTGCGTCCATTAATGGCGAAGATCATCTGCAAAGGAAATGAGATATATAAGTGTAAAGGTATCAAGATTCAGTTGGAGCTGCAACTCACGCCCAATCTGCCCGCCGCCACGCAGTCGACGCCGCCATCCCGATCTATGTCCGCATTGCAGTGCAGCGAGAATACGTTCGCCACGCTCCACGACTGCCACAGGGTGGAGCCGTCGCGTCCATTGAGCGCCACAACTCCGCCCTCGCAGGGCACAACGTCGCCCTGCTGGGCAGACTTGCAGCGTGGCAGCGGAATGCCCTCGTAATGTATGTTGTCATCGACGCCATAGCCAAAGATTAAATCCTTGATGCCATCGCCATTCAGATCGGCCGCACGCAACGGGCTTTCGCTGTTCATCCGTGCCAAGCTGCGTGTCCACAAGCGCTGCACGCTGATCTGTGTGCAAGGCACGAATTCGCTGCCCAGACTGCTGCCATAGCTGATCCGGCCGCCGCTGTCGCTGCCTCCATTGATGGACATCATTGCCAGCTGCGCATCCTCGCTCCACCAGTGATGAATGCGCCTCATTGGCTGCGGGAACAATGTCAGCATCAGCGCCCCCAAGCTGAGCAGCGCACAGAGCACTGTCAGGGCGGCCAAGGCATAGCAGAAGGGCTCGCAGCAGCGGCAGCAGCGACGTCGCTTATGCTGCTTCATAATGGGCGTCGTGCTGCTGACCGAGCCGGAGCTGTGTTTGCGACGCGGTGCCATCAGCGGACGCTTCAGTCCCTGCTCTTCGCTGCGCTGCAATTGAAGTAAACATTTAAGAAAATACATAGATTTTCGCTGCAGACGAAATTGCGACGAATTCGATGCGAAGTAAAACCTGTTTGCACACAAAAGCAAGCAAACTCAGGGCGAATTCGCATTGCTTAATGGATACAGCGAATATTATCTTTAGGCGAATTGCTATGCAAACATTTTGTCAAAGAAATGAAGTAAACATTTCTTTAGCATGCCGTGAATTCGCTCAACAAGGTTAATTAATATTTAATGTGCAAATAAGAGCAGAAGCTAATCGAATTTTGAATTTTTGATGTATTCCTTCAGTATTTACTTATTATTAGAGCTTAGATCATTCGAATCAAAAGGTCTTCAGAGCAAAGTGAACTTGTTTTATTTTCAATCACCAAAATTTGTATTTATGTCATTCATATACCTCAAATGATATATTTATTATTATTTTGTAATTCCCTAAATGTTTTTAATTTATATATTTTGTCCTATAGTATACACAGCCTGATGCATCTGGAGTAGATGCTGCCTATTTCATATAATAATTATTATCCTTGTCATTCCCTGTTCTAATCGATAATGATCTAATTACTTGCGCAATCTGCAAGGCAGTTGCACCCCTGCGGCAATGATGGGGTAGTTCACCTCAATATGCATATGTGGTGGTATATAGTATGTATGCATACTATACAAATATTAATTGAGTACATGCAATCAGAAACTCTATAATACGCATACGTTCTATTTAACAATTTCGATCGCATTTCGCTTATTTGAATGTCTGATAAAAATGATTTTCTGCAATTATTAAAAAATAACTTAAATAATAATAATAATAAAAAAAACCCTTCCTAATAGAATCGAAATAATCAAGAGATTTCTTCAGTTAGGCGAAATAGTTCACTAAGTGAAGCCGAAAGAGAATTTGGCCACATGCCAAAGCTAATCTAAACATATAAACAAACATAAAATAATCAGTCAATGGAAGTGAAAGGTCTCGAAATACTTTCGCATATGCCTAAGAGAATAAAAATCTGTGGCGCGCCTTGGCAACGAAAGTGAAAAGAGAGCGAAAGCGTATCGCAGAACACAGAAACGGAGCACAGCGAGAGATGCTTCATTGCTGATTTATTACATTGTCATCGAGATGACACTGGATGACTCACCTTGGCAGATTTGGCGTCCTTGATGAACACCTCATCGTCCACATCGTCGCTGATGTCCTCATCAATCGAAGAGTCCCGTATGGCGATGCGCTTGGAGGGCACATATGGTCGCAGTTTAATCATGTTGGGCCACGCTTCCGTATTGCCAACGCGCTGCTCCTGTGCCTGCCAGCCAAACGTTTATGTTATTTTCACAATATTCGAATAAATGAATTGTTATTATTAATTTTCACAACTGTGCGTATTTAATGCATTTTCTGTGAGTCTGCTTTTGTGCGTGCGATTATTATTATTATTATTATTTATTTTGAGGTGGCAGCACGAAATGCAGTGCGCAACGATGCGCGTCTTCTGGCCGTGTAAAAATCAATAGCTACGTCACAGAGCAGCGCTCAGCTGCTCGTAGCTGGCGCATGCGCCGCACGGAAGAGCCACCCCCTGGCGCCGCAGCCACTGACCGAACATGCAACAACTAACTAACCAACCACCAAGCTGTGGACACACGTGCTGCCACCAAGTCGGCTACAGGTTTGTTTATCAACAATGGCGACAATGACGCACTGGCTGGCTCTCCACCTGGGCAACTGTTGCTTTCAACCCCTAAGGGCGGCCCCCACTCGCACAGTCCCATACACAACTCCCTTATTAACCATTTCGAAGCCGGTTCAATGTCCTCGCCTCATGAATGGGACTCGTCGTGGGGAGTTGGGGTGGCTGGTGTTTTAACGTTGGTTGCAACGTTCCATTCAATCGACTTCCGCATGTGGTGGCGCAATGTGGGTCACACACACCCACCACCCAGGACTTATTAATGTTTGAATAGTTGTGCAATTTGTTGCAAACAGGAAACCTGGAGGAAAATAAAGGAGAACTTACCTGAAATAGAGTGGATAGCAGCGTCATCTTGATCATAATTAGGATCTTCGTTTCAATAATTCCTCTTTTCTATCGCATTCGATAACAATTTATTTAAAACTTTTTTCATGGCTGTCAAAAGCAAAAGAAGACAAATGAAGGCAATGATAAAAATCTCTGCTTCTAAAGTCACATGAAAAAGCAGTGCATAAATCAGGTCTGAAATTAGGGCTGCCCAATCAGCTCGAAACAATCATAGTATTAAATTTAAATATTGGAAAAGTCAGAGGATTCTCTCAATTCTCAAAGAATCAAAATATCAGTGAATAAATTTTAATGTGATTTATTTTATATAATTTTTATTGGACTTAACGAGCAAACTTTTCTTGCTAAATAAAATGTGAATAATTTATGCAAATCTGAGAAATATTTCTCACCTTTTTCCACATTACCGACCTTCGTTATGCTGTTAACCTTCGCTCATATACTTATATGCAAATATAAAATGTATTTAACAAATTTTCCATGGCATAGAGCCCGTCCAAATATACAAAATCTCCCCACAAGTCTAAAAAAAACTATTCAAGCTAAAAGCGCGCAAAAAAAATACAAATTTGAGAAGAAATCTCTCTGCCATCAGCAGAAAGTCAAGAGCACCACTTTCAGTGTTTGCCACAAACCCAATGAGTGCAGCGGAGGTTCCGGGGAAGTTTTTGGTTTAGTTGAAAAGCAAGCGCCGCATCTAGCCGCAGCTTGTGGCAAGCACTTAGGTCCAGGTCCAAAAGCAGCGTCACGCTCGACTGCATTCGAATAAACTATAGAAAAATCAGCAGCTTTTTATAGCACAACTAAGAGGGGGGACTGTGAGACTGCGGACGGAGCGTGGGACTGAAGGAGGGGACCTTAGTTAGATCCGTGGCAAGTAACTTAAGTGTGTGTTATTATCGCATCAGAGATAATTTAATAACGACGCTGATGATGAGTTGTTGTTGTTGTTGTTGTTGTTGTTGTTGTTGTCGGAAGGCCAAAGGATGTGTTGCCAAAGTGTCTGCGGCAAAGGCATTGAGTGTGGCGAAAGGCCGCACGGCCAAGCATAGGCATCTTATGGGATGTGTGTGTGTGCAATATGCTTCAAGGTTAGCTTGGATACACTGAGGCGCCCTTTCACAGGTGGATTTGTCTTTTAATTATAGCTTGTCTTAGACAGCTCATCAGATTCCGTCTAACGACTGGGCCACTTAACTTAATTACTGATTTTTTGATGAAAAACTAATTCATTTGCGGTTTCTTATGAAACATGTCCCTATGAACTTTTCCAGATGACTTGCATTTGCGATTTCTATGTGCTTTGACTAGGTCTCTTCGTGTGGGAGTGGTCCGTGTTCAAAGGTCTCAGTTTCTGTGTTTATCATTTCACCTCTCTCAGCCTAATTCTTCTCAATTGTATTTAGCTTACTTTTATATATCTATATAATTGAAATGGATCAATGTTTTATTCTGTTGCTTATTGACTTTTGCTCTCTCATTCTCTTAATCACGATCTTCTTCGAAGAACGGAATATGTCAAATCTTTTACAAATTATATTCATCTACTCTCACTCATTCCGTGTTTCTCCCAGACTCCCTGTTATCTTGTCCATTTTATCCTATTCTTATCCCATTGTCATTTCCTTATTCTAGCGATTAAATTTACATGAGTCTTTGCAGCTACAGTTTGACGTCAGCGGGTTCATTGGATTATCATAAGATGTCTGTCCATTAGCAGTCATTCCGAATCCTTCAGCGCAGCAGACAAATAAAGCAAAACTCTGCTGCTGCTGCGACAAAAAGAGAAAAATAAAAGAACACTACACTTGGGAGGCACTTGAGAAGTTGTTAGCTTGTTTCGTGGCTAACTAGCAAGGCAATTGAAATTGATTGGAACAACTAAAGAAACACTTTTCACATAATGCAGACTGGGGACAGGTTTTCACGCGAATTTCAAGCAATTGAGGGCCCAGAAGCAATCAATAGGCTGCTGCACCAGCAATGCAGCTAAACGTACAGAATTCTAGCTAAGAGTGGTAGTGAGGATGGAGGGGCTGGAATGGGGGACCCTGGCTCATCATGACAATGACGATGACGACAGAGGCACGAGCAGATTATGTGGAAAGGCAATGCCAAAGCACTTGACAAAATTATGTTAAGTGACTATGACAAGACAAACACACACACACATACATATATGTATATTATATGTACAATAGACACATATACTACATATATATATATATATATCACATACTTGCTCAAGCACAGTCTGTATTAAAGAGTTTTCCTAGTTCTCTCAGGGCTTTCACTTTTTTTTGCTAGCGAGCAAAGGTTTTTTTTAGCGACTCAACCACATAGTCTCAATAGCACACACACACACACACACACACACAGAGGCAAATACTCATACATCCGCATCTACGTCTTGTATCCAGCATCCTGCGTCTGTTCGTTGGCGAATAAGTTTTTTTTTTTTTTCAGCCCTGTTCGCCTGGCAACGTTTTAAACTCAAATCGTCCGTCTCCAAACGTCAGTTGTCAGCGACACTTCGAACAGCAAAGACGTTCAAATCGGCATAAATATTCAACCAAAATATAAATATATAATTTATAATTAAAGTGCTGATCATTTAAATATATAAATAAATATAAATATAAATATTTATTAATTTAAATAGAGAAACTTTTAAATTTAAAGCTTATAAATGTAATTCACAATTTGACTTCATGATCTGCACAATGTCAGTCACTATATCGAGCTGATATTATATAATCGTTGTGAGGATTTATAATCTGTGTAACGAATACGTTTGCTATAACTGCTTCAATTCCAAGTAATTATTTTAAAAATAAATGCGAGAAATAAAAGTTTTTTAATGCTTTATAGAATTCAATTCTGAAGAGACTTAGAAATTAAAGTTATTCAGTTTGACAAATTAAAGATATTTGAAATATTTCTATATCATATTGACAGAGGCAAAGTTAAGAAACGCAATTCATATCATATATATTATATCTTATTATATTATATTAATTCATATATATTATATCTATCTGCATCTGAAAAATATACTACATATTCTATTTCTTAAAGATTTGTTTTTTTTAACTAATCCTAAATGTTTATTTTTGATAATTTATGAATTGATTCTATAATGGGTCAATTTTTTGCTTTGCTTATGTTTTTTTTTTTTTTTTTTTTTTTTTTTTTTTGTTAT
This sequence comes from Drosophila borborema, assembly GCA_030914335.1. NCBI lineage: Eukaryota > Metazoa > Arthropoda > Insecta > Diptera > Drosophilidae > Drosophila > Drosophila borborema. The sequence continues at coordinate 11,224,008 of JAUESP010000306.1, forward strand.
TAATAAGTTTCATGTATATACGAAACAGTTTGCGAAATAGTTTCTAAGGGATTTCACACTACTTAGGAAAATTAAATATATTTTTGATAGAATCAATTGAAGGCATATAAAACGGAATTTATTTATAGAAAGATGTTTTGCTGATAAAAAAAAATTGTTAAAATTTCTGAACGCCTTATTAATTGTTACATATATTTAAAATAAAAAAGAATTTGATAAAAATAAAATAAAAAAAAATATTATTCTACACGAAAATATTTAATGTAACACTAGTCATAGACTTTTTTATTTAAAGTTGTCATTAGTTGAGAAGCCCGAAAAGCGGATATTTAAGGTTTATTTTAAATACATAAATATTTGATCTAACAAAGTTGAAATTCAGGAAAAGAAAGGTGAATGAAATTATATAAAAGTAAAAGCCAATTATTTAACTAAATTAAACATTCTTATTAAATAAAAAAATATGTAATTATAGAAATATTTCAAATATGCGCTCAAGTAATCAAAAAATGTTCGATTGAGATTTGTTAGCACGTTATTTGATTTAATTAAGTTGTGAATTAAGACGTTGGCCTAGTTACGCCTGAGAAATACGAATTTCCAGTTATACAGCTCGTTGGCCATGACGTCTAGTAGACTAGCTCGGCTTCATCACTTACCATGTGAATTGTCCTTGTCTAATGCGTCCGTTGCATTTGCTGCCTTCAAACCGTCGCCGTGTCGCGTTCAATGGGGTACATTCTGTGCGGCAGCGTACAAAAGGCGCATGGGCCACTTATGGAGTGCCCCGCCGCAGCACCGCCCTTGCTCCTTGGTCCACAAAACACCCACGCGCCCGCTTCGAGTGGCTTTAATTGTGAATTAAGTCGGTATTGTGGGCTACACGTGTAGACAGAACAAGACAGAGAAAGAGCAAACGAAAATGGTAAAGAAATGAGAGAGAGAGAGAGAGAGAGAAAGATGTAGGTAGTTAGGTTGGCAATGCCGAGGCTATTGTACAGGAAGTGCGCTAACTGTCCCCGCCATTGTCCTTTAGTTCACATTTTATTTACACCGTTAAGCAGCATAATTGTCGCTATTTTTGTTGCACTCGATGCATTGTCAATGCCAGTGACACCGTTCGAGAGTTTTGCTTTGATCCGCAGCAAAGGTTGTGCCACGGCCATCAATCGATCTGAGCCTGAGCTCTTTAAGTACTCAAGATGATATTTCCCTCATTGCAGAACGAAACAATTTATAGACATGGTGGCGCAAATCATACTGCTCGTCATATGCTGCATTTGCTTGAAACACTTTGCCAAGGGTGAATTTCAGTAAGTATGCCAACCGCTTAGGGAAGCCCCAACTTAACACTGAAACATCTTTAGACAAAGTCTGGCTATAACCGATATCTTGCCAGAGGACATCAAGCGCTATGACAAAATGCGTCCGCCCAAGAAGGAGGGGCAGCCCACCATCGTTTATTTTCATGTTACGGTCATGGGACTCGACTCCATCGACGAGAACTCCATGACCTATGTGGCGGATGTGTTCTTTGCGCAAACCTGGAAGGATCATCGCTTACGGCTGCCCGAGAACATGACGCAAGAGTATCGCCTGCTCGAGGTGGACTGGCTCAAGAATATGTGGCGACCCGATTCCTTCTTTAAGAATGCCAAATCGGTTACATTCCAAACAATGACCATTCCCAATCACTATATGTGGCTCTACAAGGACAAGACCATACTCTACATGGTAAAGCTAACGCTGAAGCTATCCTGCATCATGAACTTTGCCATCTATCCACACGACACACAGGAGTGCAAGCTGCAAATGGAGAGCTGTGAGTTATAATCTTATCGATATACATTATATATATAGAGATATATTATTATTATTATGTTTCTTGAACAAGGAAATATATTCAAAATTTTCGAGAGGAATTTAAACCTAATGAATTATCAATTACGTTGCTTACCAATTCCTAGAAAAGTTTTTGAAAATGAGAAATTTGAATTAATAAAATAAAAGATTAATCGAATGGTTATTTGTTCAGATAAGAATTCAAAATATATATAATAAATTATATAAATTAGAGTAAATCTGTGAAAAAATCGCCAACAAAATTGGTTTCTAATGAAATCACCAAATTCGAAATAGGTCAATTTGAAAAAAATAGAAATTCAAAGAAAAATGTAGATAAAAAAAAAGTTATGTACATATATCACTTAGTAGTTTTTCTTTTCCTATGGAATTGCGAATGAAGAAATTAGTTACTTTATGAAACTTAATAGTTTCCCCAGGCTATCAATAAAAATATTTTATTGACAAATTCGGGAAATTCTTTTTCAAAGCAAATAGCTTGGCATAAGAGGCGGAATACACTCTCTGAAAGAACCTTTTTATCTATTTATTTATTCATTTTTGTTTTTTTTAGTATCTCACACAACAGATGATTTAATCTTTCAATGGGATCCCACCACACCGCTAGTGGTGGACGAGAACATTGAGCTGCCGCAGGTGGCGCTGATACGCAACGAGACAGCGGACTGCACCCAGGTCTATTCGACAGGAAACTTTACTTGTCTGGAGGTGGTCTTCACGCTGAAGCGCCGCTTGGTCTATTATGTGTTTAACACCTATATACCTACTTGCATGATTGTGATCATGTCGTGGGTGTCCTTCTGGATCAAGCCCGAGGCAGCGCCGGCTCGTGTCACGCTGGGCGTGACCTCACTGCTCACACTCTCCACGCAACATGCAAAGTCGCAATCCTCTCTGCCGCCCGTCTCCTATTTGAAGGCTGTGGATGCCTTCATGTCCGTCTGCACGGTGTTCGTCTTCATGGCCCTCATGGAGTATTGCCTGATAAATATTGTGCTCAGCGATACGCCCATACCTAAGCCGATGGCATATCCGCCTAAGCCCGTGGCGGGTGAGGGAGGAAAAAAGGAAGCAGAAGCGGGACCAGCAGCTGGCAGCAATGCCGCCTCGAATAAACAGTCCACGATGATACCCCTGGCGGATGAGAAAATTGAAAAGATAGAAAAGATATTCGATGAGATGACCAAAAATAAACGCGTAAGTAAACTTAAAGCTATGTTTTAACTCGAAAGGCTGTGGACATAAGTTTCTTAATGAACTTAGTTGTTAGCATAGGTGAACCTCTTGCGAGATGTATTTTCTCTATTTTCCTCTTGAACTCTTGCAGATTGTGACCACGACACGGCGCGTGGTACGACCTCCTTTGGATGCCGATGGCCCTTGGATACCGCGTCAGGAGTCGCATATAATATTGACGCCAACCATACGGCCACCGCCACCGCCGCCACCAGCGCCGGAGCCAGAGTTGCCAAAGCCGAAGTTGACGCCAGCCCAGGAGCGCTTGAAGAGAGCCATCTACATCGATCGATCATCGCGTGTGCTCTTCCCGGCGCTGTTTGCCAGCCTCAATTGCATCTATTGGATTGTGTTTTACGAGTATCTATAAGATACTATCCACAATATCTACTGTAAATATGAGATGCTCCCCTCCTCTCTCTCTCTCTCTCTCTCTCTCTCTCTCTCTCTCTCTCTCTCTCCCTCTCTCTCCCTCTCTCTCCCTCTCTCTATCGTACAACTTTGTTGAATGTTAATTGTTCGCAAAATATATAAACATGAAAATATGCATGAAAAATCTTAAGCTTAGAAACAAAAGCTTTAAGTCAACGAATTTTAAACTAATCGAGCAAAAGATATAATAATCGTTGCTAATACTCTATAAAGTATCTCTATATACATATATAAATATATATAAATTAATATTATAAGCATATGAATTCAATTCCTAAATGCTTAAAGTTAATTCATTTCAATGGCATTGTAGTTGTAGCTTAATTCTTAAAGCTAATTTAATGTCTTACAAACTGCTTTTAATTGTAAATACAATGAATTAAGTTAATAAATATATAACGATAATAATATGTAAATGACTAACTAAAATGGTATTCCATGGGGGAAAATAAAACAATTTTTGTCTTGCCAATGGCATTCAGTATTCTGAAAGCTCAAACCCTGTAGAATTTGAAATGGCAACGAATTTGAATGCAATCTCGGTGCGAGAGCTTTTAATGTAAGCTCAAGTGCGTAGGGCATGCAAAAGCTCATGCGAAGTGCTTAAAGCTCAAGCGGGCGGGCAAATCAAACAAACATCTTTTAGGCCAACACGAACTACTTGAGTCTAGTTATATTCGCTTGACTTTATTTCCATAGACACACATAAATTTATTAAGTTATTGTCACATTCTCTCAGCCATTAAGCCAGACGCTTGCTTTTATTGGCAGTTTTCTTTTCGTGTAGTTGCTACAAAGTTTTTGTTACATGTTGCCATTATGGTTTTATGGCCTTTGTTGCTTTTCCCCTGAAAGGTGTCAACAGCTGGCGAACAATGGCTAAAAAAAAATATATATAATAATAATAAAAAAAAAGTGTTTTCTAACTTTTGCTGTTGTCGAATAGCTTGAGGCGCAGAATGAGTATGAATACAAAATTAATTATGTTGGTCACACGCTCCATACTTTTGATTTTCACGGTCGTTAATGACGCGGGCGACAGCATACACACACTTCTTCGCAGCTTCGATGGCCTACATGAGTTCGAAGAGATCGAATATGTATATAGCCGGAGGCTGAGTCAGGTTTCTCAAGAAGTTTGTGTCTGAAGTCTTTTGCTTAAATTGATCTAGATTTGGATATTAAAATAACTATAGGAGCAGCCTCAGCTTTTTTTTAAATAACTAAATGCCTTGTCTGCTGCGTATTTTGGCATATTAAAATCTAATAAATGTGGGCAGCTCCATAGTTATAGCATATCGATCATTGTTTTCATGGAACTTAGATAATCAAGTCAAGGATTTCGCTTTAACAAAAACCGAAACAGCAAAACATTTGGGTTTTTCACAGCTCTAAACGTTATTGAACAAGAGTAACAAAAATCTTCTGTATTTCGACCTTTTTTAATATATATACAGATATATATATATATTTTTTTTTTGACTGAAAAACTTTGCTGCATAATCGATTCGCATTTTAAGTAGGCCAAAAACGGTTGCCGGGGGAAACCAGCTAGCAAAATGCGTGATTCACCCTCAACAACATTGAACGAACACTCTCGATAGTCGATGGCAAGGCACTAATTTCCAGCAACTACAACAAACAACAACTGAAAAAAAAAAAACAAGCGAAGGTTGCGCAAAAAATGGTTTTTGACTAAATATGCTGGGTAATACCTGAAGTGCGCTAATGCTGGAGGCGGGTTCATTGGGGTTTGCTTCGAAGGTACACAGAATGAGATGGAGTGACAGCAGCTGCAGGTATTTGTTTCGTTTTTTGTTTATTTATTATTTGTGTGTGTGTGTCTTTTCAAGCCTCAGTTAATTACAGAATTTAAAGCACAGCTTGCTCGTCGAAGCGATCCATCAATACAATGCGCGTCGACGCCGAAAGAAAGTAAAAACCCAGTACATTGCGACGTTGTTGCGCTACCTTCGTGGTCTTAACTCCGCACTCTATGCTCAAAAGCAAAACGAAAAGAGAGGCTCACACTCCATACTCTCTGCCCCGCTGCCCACCCAATGCGACAACCAGAGCCAGAGGCAAAGCCAAAGCTGTCTGTGAGCGCGACTTGAGGCGCTTTTATTGTGTTGCCTGCTGTAGAAGCTGCTGTTGTTGTTGCTGCTGCTGCTGCTGCTGCTGCTGCTGGGGCTGTTGTATCGTTTTGTCTTTTGCAGTTTCAGTTTCAATTTCAGTCGAACTCGGGCAGCAACGGCACACGGAAGCAGCCGCGGTGCAGGCGCAACAACTACAGCTAAAGCTTAAAAAGTGCCAAAAAATCAACTGAATTTAAGTGAAAAACAACAACTAAAAGTTGTGTGTGATTTTCGGAGTGAAATTTATTTATGCAATTGGCAGAAAATAAACAAGCGAAATAAGTAACAGCAAGAAAAATATTACAAAATTCAGGCAATAACCCAACACAATTAACAGCTCATAAACGACAAACGGCTAATAATAATAAAGCGAATAAATTTCTTAATAACAAAATATATATATATATGCATATATATGTATATAAATATTTGTATATATATATATAAAGTTAATTTTAAGACCGCGCTTAACACTTTCATTTTCATTGGAGCGAGCGTGGTTTCGTTAAGTGCGTCAACGTTGACGGTTTCGTTCAGTCGAGTTAAATAACGTTACAAATTCAACGAAATTCCAAAATAAATTTAAATTTTATTGCAAATGAAATAAGAGCCAAAACCAAATCTTTTGTTTACCCGACGAAAAAAAAATGCATTTGAGTGCATATCTGCTCTGCCTAGGTGGGTATACGAAAATGAGCCTTAATATTATTTCTATTTATACATGAAAATTTTGTAATATTTGGTGATCGCTCGTGAATGTCTTTTTATGTGCATGTTGCTACAACAAACTAAATAACCTAAATTGATTTGTGCTGCTCAAAAACAAATGACTTAGGCAACGAACTTGAATTTGTGATGGGTGTGGAGCAGCAATTTGAATTGAGTTCAGTTCCATAAATAAAATAATACGCAGTGCGACTCAACTGTTTCAACAGCCAAAAGAGATCGAAATTGTTAGTTAGTTTTATACATTCCTCAGTTGTGTATTGTAAAAGTGAAACCCTAAACTCAAGTTCAAGTCGTATCGCTTTGTTGCTCATTTTGTATTATTTTTTTTTTTTTTCATTTAATATTATTTTTATCTTGAAATTAATGAGCCAAAAAAACATAATGCGCATTTTACAGCAAGACAAAGCAACAATAACAACAACAACAACAAAACGTGACTAAGTCTGCAACTTTCTTTGGCAAAATCTTCCGCCAAGTGACGTCACAAAAAACGAGTTGCCCAAATGCAAATTGCACACACTCACACACAGGTGTCCAAGGCCAATCAAATTGACTCAGCTACTGCACAAAAAAGTTGTGCTTACAAATTACCATTTACCAGCTGCAGATACAGAGTGAGAGAGAGAGAGAGAGAGAGAGAGAGAGAGAGAAAGAGAGGGAGAGACGTTTTGTGCATTGCCTGGCAATTTGTGCCTTTTCGATATTACAGCAACAAATGCTCGGCCTATCCAAACATATTATGCAACTACTTATATTTTATAATAAAAATCAAAAAGCAGAAGCTGAAAAAATAATAGTAATAATAATAATAATAACAAAAAAAGTTGCTGTCATCGCTCGCTGCACAAAGCCAAACTCCAGCAATTCGGGTTTCTTGTCTACAATTTAATGTTATATTTATCTCTCGCTTCGGAAGTTATTGCAGCTGTTTTTGTTTTTTTTTTTTGTTTTTGCTGCTTTTTTCGTTTTTGTCCGTTGTCTCTTTTTATTGTCGCATCGCACTGTGGCCATTGCTCAATTGCAATTTTTTTCCCGCTACGCTAACTATTTTCAGTTTCCCCAGCCGGTTAGCCGGGATTTTCACTTTCATTGGCATTGCAGAAAAATAATAATAGAAACAGCTGCTTGATTGTTGCTTGCATCTTTAATTACGATTTGCCATTTGATTTGATTATGCTGAGCAGAGGTTTTTCTTTTGTTAAACATAATGTGAATGCACTTATATATTTTATGAAACTTCTTCTAAGTGTTCAATTATTTAAAAATAATAAAACAAATTCAATTATTAATTTCTTTAGTGTTGATAAAATAAGTTAATAGACTTTTCAGATTCAATTAATGGATTATATTGATATATTCTTTTACTATTTTATATTTTATATTTTATATTTTATATTCTAATTGATCATCAATTTTATTAAAGAAAAATATTTTTTTAAAATAATATTTGATGTAAGAAAATATGACATTGAAAATACTCGACATCACTTCTTGGTCTTGCTCTACATATTCATACTTCAAAGTAAATAATATACTGCAATATATTTGCCAATTATATGAATATATATAAATATTTTCATGTATTAACAATAATTCGATTGTGCCTTATGGCATTCACTTTTCTTCTGAAATCATTTCTATATGGGGGCCAAAAGGCCAATATTTTTTTGTGTGGCGCAGCCAGAAAATAAAAATAAAATTCAAAATAAAATCAACTACAAAAAATAAATAATAAATAAAATAAATAAATAAAACGTTTTGCCATTGGTATCAGCGATTTTATTCCCAAGTGAAAGTGACAAAGTTGCAGTGCGCACCTCGAAAAATGTTAATGAGCGGCGCACAAAAAAAAAAAAAAAAAAATGTAAATAAAAGTACATAAACAATTTCAAGACAAACTGTAACAGCCTAAATGTTTCGCCAGATTGCGATTGTGATTAATCTTCAGTTGGAGAAATCTTTAAGCGACCTTGAGCTGCAGTTTCAGCACTTATGCAAAATGTGCTACTTAAGATTATAACTTTGGAGCTGTGGCCAGAGAAACAAACGAATTGCAAGTCATCTGGCAGGCGCGTAACCAATGCGAACTGCTATTATGTCACAGACAACTAAATAAACATTAAACGCTTCAGTTGAAGAGCTATATACATGCGGATATGCATGGCTAACACAGCGGGCCAGGCAGGGCAAGGCAGGGTGGGGCGAAACGAGGCAGGGCCGGGCTATACAGCCACAGAGGTATACGAGCGAGAGACTCTAGCGACATACTTTCTCATTTGTTGTCGCACTACAGATGCGTAATGCCAATTTGAGACATTACCCAACTTGAAAGAGCTTTGCATAAGTGTTCAATTTGAATTTTGGCTTAGGTCAGTTAGCTTAGTGTGAGCAGAAAGAAAACTTTAAGATTGCTTGAATATAGGTGTGCAATAGTTATTGAAGATTAAGTTTAGATAAATTAAAAAAATTAATTGAGAATAATTAACAAATAATAACTTAAATTATATTAAACAACTTATAAAGGCAATAGTGGAAAGTTAAATGTAAAAAGTAAATGAATAATTGGCGTTTAAGAATGGCATAAAGAGTTTATTCAAGAGCTCACTCACATTTTTAAGTGCTTTAGTTATAAAAAGTTTAAAGATATTAAAATTCAAGTCTGCTTGCATTCTTTTGAAGATTTGCGATTACCTTTAAAGAAATTATGTTTATATAATATATATAAACTAGTATATAGATAACATTTTTTTATATTGCCATACAATTCAATTGATTCCCTTCTTTAGTTCTGCATTTTTTATATAATAAAACTTATTTTAGCTGCTTTCATATAAAGACTTAATTCATATATTTTCATGTGTTATGATTATAGCACTTGGAGCTGGCATCTTGGTGCAGGCACAAGTTCCCGCTGAGGACGATGAGCAGCCGCAGCACTTGACAAACGATGGTAAGTGATATACTGTGAAATTTGATTATTACGGACATTCATAACTTTAACTATTAAGGCAGCGTCTTTCTTTCAGCCGCATCTGCACGACAAGCGCCTGGGCCGACAGCTGGCCGAGGACTTGGAGTACAGCTCCTATTCAGCTAGCAGCCGCAGTAGCAGCAGCAATGACAGTGAGGATGCTGACGAGGATGATATTGAGGACTCCAGTGAATACTACGACAGCGACGAGGAGCAAGGTGTGAGCGGCAGCGGCGACAGCAGCAATGAGTCTCTGCCACGCCTGCTCTCCCCATCCACCTTTCATCGCATCTCCGAGACACTCGGAGCACTAAATCATGTTGGTCACATGCTCGTGGATATGACGCGCGGAGGTCAGGAGAGCAAAACGGAGAATACGAGTACCAATAATGGTGGTGAAGATAGAATCACCAGCACCACCACCGCTGCCACCGCTACCGCCACCGGCACCAACACCACAACTAGCTCTACAGAGCTGAGTGATTCCAAAACTGCCTCGTCATTGGGCAGAGCTGAGCCCTTGCCTGGCATCTCTGGTAAAATATTGGACACATCAGCCAGTACACTGTCCGCCAACAGTTTGCTGCCAGCGGGCAAGCCTGCCAATTTGAGCGCCATACCAGTCGCCACGAAGCGCATTGGGCAGGCGGAAGAGACGCCAGCAAAGCCCATGTTTGTGGAGAACAAGGAGGCCAAGCAGCAGCAGAAGAAGAAGCGCAAGAAGAACAAAAACAAGCAAAAGCTGAAGAAGCCCAACGAGGAGCTGAATCAGGCTACACCACAATCCCAACAGAAGATCAAAATACCCACCACGCCACGCACCACCACCAGCTCAAGCGTCAGCACTAGCAGCAGCACGCTGCATCCCCTCGATCAACTGGCATTGGCCAGCGAGGAGGCCGGCACTGCCAAAGATGTGGAGAACTATTGCAAGACGCCCAGCGGTAAGCCAGGCCGTTGCGAGGATCTGAGCAGCTGTCCCGCCCTGCTCCTCAATTTGAGCAGCCTGCGGGAGTCGCTCTGTTTCAAGAGTCTCTTTGTACCGGGCGTCTGTTGTCCCGTGACGTCAGCTGCCTCGGAGAGCTCCACGGTGCTGACGACTCAGCGTCCCCTGAAGCTGACCACCAGGGCGCCCGCAAGCACCACCACACTAGCACCCACCAGGCGAACCACACTGCGCACCACACAGCGACCAACGGCAAGACCCACCTCCGGGCTAGTTCTCATTCCCCAAAAGAAACCACCAACCACAACAACCAGCACAACCACGGAGGTGCCACTGGAACCAGAGAATCTGGATGAGATAGCCAACAACATTGTTGATCCCGATGAGTGCGGTCAACAGGAGTACTCAACGGGGCGCATCGTGGGCGGAGTGGAGGCACCCAATGGGCAGTGGCCCTGGATGGCTGCCATCTTCTTGCACGGTCCCAAACGCACAGAATTCTGGTGCGGTGGATCGCTCATTGGCTCTAAATACATATTGACAGCGGCGCATTGTACACGGGATTCCAGACAAAAGCCGTAAGTGAACATTTTAGAAGAGCTTTGCAAATATATATAGTTTATCAGTTAAGCTTTTGGCTTAAAATATGAATTCTCAAATATAGGGAGATATGACTTTAAAAGCACATTAAATTTGTCAATTTAAACACTATCTACATAGAACTTATGTGAAAGCTTCTAAGTGTTTAAATGGCCTTTGAAAGCACATTCTGATATATTGATATCAGATACTATCAATACTTCAGAGTATATATGTCATAAATTTTAGCTTAACTGCTCTCTCATAATCAAGCAAATTCTTTGATAAGTAAATATAAAGCTTATAAGAGTAAGAATTTGATAAAAGCACATTAAAGCTGCCCATTTCAATTACTTTATTGACTGAATATAATTTACGGCTATATATATATATATATTCATTCAAGTTCTTTGACTAATCCTATTTTCTCACAGATTTGCTGCACGTCAGTTTACTGTGCGCTTAGGAGACATCGATCTGTCCACGGATGCCGAGCCTTCCGATCCTGTTACATTTGCCGTCAAGGAGGTGCGCACACACGAACGGTAAGTGCTATCGTCTCTCTGAAGGTGGAGATAATTAATTCCTTTTCTGACTCCTTTCAGTTTCTCCCGTATCGGCTTCTATAACGACATAGCAATTCTTGTGCTGGACAAGCCCGTGCGCAAGTCCAAGTATGTGATACCCGTTTGTTTGCCGCGTGGGGGTCGAATGCCGCCTAAGGAACGTTTGCCTGGACGTCGAGCTACTGTCGTCGGATGGGGCACTACCTACTATGGCGGCAAGGAATCTACCAGTCAGCGGCAGGCGGAGCTGCCCATCTGGCGGAACGAGGACTGCGATCGCAGCTATTTCCAACCCATCAATGAAAACTTCTTATGCGCTGGCTACTCCGATGGCGGGGTTGATGCATGTCAAGTAGGTTTCGCTAGAGTTTTTTGGAGTTTTTCCAGCTAAAAAGTCACTTATTATTACAGGGCGACTCTGGAGGTCCGTTGATGATGCGTTACGATTCGCACTGGGTGCAGCTGGGCGTTGTCTCCTTTGGCAACAAGTGCGGCGAGCCTGGCTATCCAGGTGTCTACACACGGGTCACAGAATATCTCGACTGGATACGCGATCACACGCGGGACTAGGCGGACGTCTTAGTTGTAACTCGAGCTAGGTTTATGTACGCGCTAGTCTATGTACGTTTAATTCTCTCTCCCTGTCGCTGTTTATACTACTATATTTATGTGTTCCCTCAACAGGCACAATTTGTATATCACATTACGCGTTGTTGTGTATAGCATTTGTTACTTAAATTATTTATCATTAAGCGACGAAATAAAACAAGATTTTTATTAAATTATGCAAAGTCAATTTTCATTACTTATCTAATATCTTTTATATATACATATATGTAATACATATATAATATTATATAATATATAATATATAATATATAATATATATCTATATAAAAAAAAAAAAAACAATTTTAAATAATTGCAAGTATTTCACAAAGTTTGTAATAGTTTCTCAAATGGAATTCGACGAACTTGACTCTATTCGCACTGTAAATAAACAATGCCAGCTGCGACTAATGTTGCAGTAGGTAGAGAAGGGATTTTTGGAACAAGTTCAATCGCTCGTAAATTTCGTTTTCAGTTCTCCCAAAGTTCTCACAGCTGGTGGACGCGTCAGCGTTTCGTTTTGTGCTTTTGCCGGCAATGTGCGCGTTTTTTTGTTCTTCGGATTTGTCAATGAAATTTGTAAAAATCCAATGATAAGAATATTGGGCTCCTGAGTTGAGATAAACGGGAAACGGCAGCTGCAAAAATTTATTTGTTTATTTCGCTGATAAGCAAACCAGTAGTGTTTTGGTTTTGGTATTGCTGCCGGCAGCGCGTAAGAAAAAAGCTTTTACGTTTTGTTTGTAGAAAGCTTATGTGCATAAAACGCGTGGTAAGTCAATAACTCTCTCTTGAAAAAGTTCTCTCTTATAAAGCGGAAGAGCTGGGAGAGAGAGGGATGGAAATTAGCTGTTTAACGTCGCTTGCACAGTCGCTCTCTGTCTCTCTCTATTTCTACTTGTATGGGTCAGTAAAGGTCATGAATAAATTGAAATACAAAGTAAAGTAGAAAATGGAAGAAAAGGCTTTTAAATTTTATAATTTTTGATTAAATACAATTTTTTTGTTAAATAATTGTCTATGCTATGACGCTAAAGCAAGAGCAAACATAAATATAAACATTACTTTCTGCTGTTTTGCCAAGAAGCTTAAAGCTTTCCTGCCTAATGTTATAACCAGCTTTGCAATGGAAAAGTTTTATGCTACTGCTAAGCTTCTTTCAAGCTTTTTGCGGCGATTTCGTAGCGTTTTATGCGCGTTTTATTTAGCGGATAGTAACATATGACATTTCCTTTTGATGGTATTATAAATATACAGAATTTATAATAATAAAAATAATATCAAATTTATAAATATTTTCATGTTAAGTTTTCATAATATTAAATAAAGAAAAAGTATACAACAGCATGTTCCCGCCCGGGTTCGAACCGGGGACCTTGTGCGTGTGAAGCACACGTGATAACCGCTACACTACGGAAACTACTGGCGGCGATCGAAATAGAGCTTGTCAAGATTAGTAACATGTCCAATTTTAAATTTTGGAAGAGCGGATGAATTTTTAATAAAATAAATACATTACGGAAATTTAAACAAACTTTTTACAAAAATTACATATGCGAAAAAGAAAAAAAAAAAAAGAGATTTCGATCTGTTCCCGCCCGGGTTCGAACCGGGGACCTTGTGCGTGTGAAGCACACGTGATAACCGCTACACTACGGAAACAACTGGCGATCTCTCGGTTCAATGTAGTTTATACGTCGGCGCTATTTTTTGGCAGCTCACTGTGGCCTTAGCCCAATCTATAGATTGTGAGCCACTACGGAGTTTGGCAACTTGCCATACGTTCCACTTTCAATGGCTGCTCAATTGGCACCGAGGGCGCATGAAGCATTCGAAGCATTCGCTAAAGTTGAGAAATGTCTGAAACATGCACACAGATTACCAAGTCAAGTTCCAACAAGTACAATCTCCCCTACCCACACAGCCCCCAGGACATGCCCGTTACGGCACACCTTTAAATAAATTTGCCCATGCTGATCCTTAATTAAAATTCCTATTGTCTGTGCTGGCCTGCATAGATTTTGCCATTCCCTTTGCCACCTTATCGTCTGCCCCTGGCACACAATTAATATGCAGGCCAAGAACGCTCTCTAACTGCTCGCACTCGTTATAATTACGCATTTAAATTGGCACAAAGGTTCGGCCACGAGATGCAAATGGGCTTAGAGACGAAGACGGAGACAGAGCCAGAGCCAGAGCCAGAGTCCTGGCCAATGGATGTGAATGTTGAGTTAGCTGTTGCTTCGCTATTGTTGTTGTCGTAATACCTTAATAACTGAGAGTATAATACATTTATAGCCCGAAGAGGAGACATTGCAATCTGCGTATATAACAAATATACTATAAGCCCATTTTGGAAATAAATATTTATTGTGCTCTTACCGGCGTCTTACGACTCTATTCATAGCATGAAAAATCTATCTAGAATTAGTTCTTTTTAGTTATTATTATTAATTAGTTTCTTTTTTTTTTTAAATCATAAGTCAAAATTTCCAAATATCTATTAAATGATTAAAATATCTTGGGCTGCTTAGAGATTAGCAATGGAATTTCATGTGAGACTAGAGTGTGGTTAATCATTGCAAAGGTATTTAATCTTCGGCAATCCAGAGATAATTTGTGATTGTTGTTGTTGTTGTTGATGCTGCTGTTGCTGCTGTGGCTGACTGGTGTGGCATGGCCCCATAAATTTGGGTCAATGGGAAAAATGTCAGAATTGAGTAATTACAACATAATTTTCAATTTTGCAGTTTACGTTGTAAATTAATTTGCGGTCGACATTTGCAAAGCGGACTGAGACCACCGTCCCCGCAGTCGCGCATTGTTTGGCATGGCTTCTGGACTGCGCCTATGCTTATAGCCCCCAGCCCTACCCTGCCCTGCCTCCAACCTCAAGTACTGCCAGTCGCAGTCAACTCGAGTCTATGCTGATGAAGCACACAATCGTGACTGGGCGCAGCTACTAGGGAGGGGCTTTGTATGGGGTCAGAACAATTATAGCAACAATTAAGGGGCAGCTGGCATGGATTTGTATGTGTGTGTGTGTGTGTGTGTGGGTGTGGGTGTGGGTGTGGGTGAGTCCGAGGGGGTCGAGGGCATCATTTGTTGTGCATAATTAATTTGCAGTTATTTTGCACGTTTCTTTGTTTGTTGTAATCACAGCGAGGGTTCAGGGGTTCGAGCAAAAACTGTTTACGATTTTGCAGTCGAGCGCGTTTTAATTGAAAAAAGACAAGCTAGTGTCAACGACACATGTGTGGCAGCAGTAGCAGCAGTAGCTGGGGGCGTGGCATGGCCTGGGGCTGTAGTCAACAGCTGTTAGCGAGCATCAGGAGTAGGAGTTGGCGCGAACCGGTCTGGCCGGGCTTATGTACGATGCAATAAAAAATTGACCCGAAAATGTGTAACAAATGCTGTGACATATTTTCACCAAGCGATAACCCACACTCCCTCACTTCCGACACACACACACACACACACACTTATAGCAAATACCCCGTTAGCCGCTGCCAATGATCCTGAAAAGGAATGAACGGAAAAGCGACTTGCAAAGGGTGTTTCAAATGGGGCGTAGTTTGTAGCTAGGGGGCAAGCATCGAAGTCAAGGGGCTCTAGAAGTATGTGCGTCTCTCTGTATGTGTGTGTGAGTGTGTGTGTGTGTATAGTGAAAATCGGTTGCGGGCAACATTTGTTTTGGGCTACAGCACAGCAAATGTGCAAAAATGAATATCAGGAAAAAAAGCAAGAAAAAAAAAACAAAAAAAAAAAAAAAAGAATAAAATAAAGTCAGGCAAATGGCGAAAATCTGTAACTGTAACTGCAACATGGCATGAACTTAATCTGCTGCCGATTGTCGTTGTTGTTATTGTTGGTGTTAGTGTTGTTGCTGCTGCTGCTGCTGTTGTTGTTGTTGTTGTTGTTGTTATTGTTGTTGCCAAGGGTTTGTTGCTCAATTTGTTGGCCGTGCATAGCAGCAGCTACTTTTAGTAGCAGCCTGAGAGGAGCGGAAAGGCCGTGGGGGAGTGGAAGGCAACCAATCCGAACCAAATACCGCCGCATTTTCAATATTGCGGCAACAATTTTCATCGTTGTTTGTATTTGCGAGCTGTGTAATAATGAAAGCAACGATTGGGGCGTGTAACAGTCACGCGCTTACTCCTGCTCCCAGTTCGCCCTTTTTGCATGGGTTTCGCGGATTGCGGATTGCGGGTTACGGTTCACGGGGTGACCGGGAGGTCTGCTCCCTATCCAGTCGACTCGACACGGGGTGTTCATTTAATTGAAAACAACGCGGCGGCACTTAAAGTGAAACCGAAAACAGATGGAAACGAAAAACTTACAATAATTGCTTCGAAGGCGCTTTAATCGACTTAGGGCTGCCCAGCTGCACAGTTGAAATTCGCAAAAGCTGAGCAGGTCCCTGAGCAGCAGCTAAAGTTCAACCCGAAACTCAAGTGCGCAGCTAATGAATTCTTTATAGAGCTTCGTATCAAAATTATTGAGCAATTTCCTTAATTAACAGCGCATTTAAACAAAGAGAAACTTGAGAACGAGTCGCGGGAAACGATTTCATTTTTTATTTATTTTCTTTTATTTTGTATTTTATTGTTTTCTAAGATATGGCCAACTAAGGGAACTCAATGAGTAAATATCACTAAATTACTTCAATCTGAGCGCCCTTCGTAGTTTCTGAGGCCTGAGCAGATAATTAAATATAAATAAAAAGTTATGATAAAGTTGTGTAATTTTTATTTGAAAATTAATGTGTAATCATTATTTTTTTTTATTTTTAACATATAAATTAATTTAAATATTTAAAAAATTGCTTAAATTAGAAATTGAAAATAAAAGTTTATTTATTTAGGGTTTTTTTTTTGCGCTTTAATTTTTTAAAATTCATAGCTCTTATTTGCGGTCACTGGATATAAGTTTAGTTTGTTGAAATAATAATTTTGAATAATATGAAAAATGTTTGCTCAGTTGTTCATAGGCAAAGTAAATTTCCACGTTCACATTTCAGTGCACAGGCACAACCATAAAAACAAGTAAGAAGGCTCTAGTCGAGACGGCTCGACTACGAGATACCCTGAACCCTGTAAAGAAAATGATACTCTTCTTCTTTATGCACTTATAAGCGCACGCTCTGCTAACTGCGCAGTTGCTGCCGTAGCTTGGGGGTGGGTTGGGCTGAACTTTGGACGCTTATAACTCCATTTCTAGATGCATGATCTTCATGAAATTTTAAGAGTAGATTTAGAGTATTTATATCTATCTATTTGCTAAATTGCAAGTCTCTAGTATTTGAAATGCGTTTTTTGAAAATTGTGGGCGAGGGGGGCGTGGCATAAAAAATCTGAAAACTACAAAATCTGCGTATTCATAATATCTATCTAAATATATAAAGTTGATCTATCTAGCTGAAACGGTGTAGAAGTTATACCCTAAAAACATAAAAAATGGAAACGAATTTTCGATTCTTTATCGATAACGGGACGAGCTATCGAAAAAACAAAATAAACTCGTATTGCGTAGCTCACATACGAGTGTTCATGTGAAATTTCAGCTCTCTTTAGTTTTGTAGTTTCCGAAATCTCGACGTTCATACAGACGGACAGACGGACAGACGGACGGACGGACGGACAGACGGACGGACAGACGGACAGGGCTAGATCAACTTATTTTTTCATGCTGATCAAGAATATATATACTTTATGGGGTCTGCGACGTCTCCTTCTGCCTGTTACATACATTTTCACAAAACCATTATATACTGAATTCCCATTTTCAATGTTCAGGGTATAAAAAGTCAAATGTCACGAGTTGTACTGAAAGCATTACCGCCATAGCAACCAGATTGAAAGAAAGAAGACAGAAATGTTAAAGTGACCTCAGAGATTATATTTAATCGCTTCGCTTAAAGCCGTAGCGGACATTTTAATGATGGGCTGCTTCCTACTTAAGCAGACAGTGAAGGTAAAGGTCAAATAGCCTTGGCTTGATTGCAATTACTTTTCCCTTTGCAATGTGAATTTCAGCTTTTCGTATTTGTTGTTCTATTAAATGCATCTACTTAATCGTCCTGATTGGGCCTTGGGTGGAAGAAATCAGATTCCTCAACTAAAATGTTTCTACATTTATATCAATTCAAATGCGATACGTATTGAGCGAATGGGTACTTAAGCGCTGCTATTGATTCCTTATAACTGTAACCGGATATTTTTCGATTGTTGCAATTGGCGGCGCCTTTGCTTCGTGCAACAGACGCCTACGCAGCGACCTTAACACGCGCGCGCGCGTGTGTGTGTGTGTGTGTGTGTGTGTGTGATGGGCGTTGTGTAACTATGGCTGTGTGTTACGCCCCTCTGTTGCATGTTCTGTGTTAACTTTGACCATGTGCATGTGTCTCAGTTTGCACAAGTATATATGTATATATATGTATATATATGTATATATATATATATATATATGTATATATATATATATATATGTGTGTGTGCATAGCCCGTTTGTAAACAAACAGCATACAAGGCCAGGGCAAGCGGACATGCCAAACAGATGCCGCTCGATGGGTGTTCCACACTGGACAAGCAAAGCGACCAGCGGCAATTGCAACTGAGCTCGCTTAAACGCATGCCATTCGTCGTTGTTGCATTATGTACCAAAACCCAGCGATGAGAACAGAATGGGGGTATTTTGCCAATACGACGTTCACTTTCTCACTCTCTCTCTCTCTCTCTCTCTCTCTCTCTCTCCGCCTTTCTCTCGCACGCACTCTCGCTTTTGCTCCCTCCTTCTCTCTATCTTTTTGCTCTTGCAGCACAAAACCAATAAGTCAAAAGACCAAAAAGGCTTAACGGACTATAAAAAGAAAAAGGCAATACGAAAGAAACTCAGCACAAAATTACAACAAAACAAGTAAGAAGAAAAAAAAATATATATATATGTATCACAGAGCGTTGAAGAAATAACCAGATTGAAAAAAAAAAAATAAATAAATAATTGACGATAAAAAGTCGAAGATTTAATACCCTTTAGAAGTGAAATGAAAGGAAGAATATGAATGATGATGATAACTATAAATTAATAATATAAATTAATATAGTGATAAAAAAAAAAAATAATAATAATAATAATAGAGAATAGAAAATACTAGTTTACAGCAATGGAAACCTAAACTATAGTAAGCTAATGCGCACAGCTGGACTTTACTTAAAGTTGGTCTTTGTCTTGGCTCCTGTCTGCCTCAGTGTATATTTAGAGAGATCTGCAGAGTTACCTTTCTCTTATATGTATATATACGTGACTAGCTTTATTGAAATGTCATAAAACCTGTCGAAAGGGTATCGATGGCCATAACAACAACACGTGCTGTTGTTGACTGTTTTGTGCTGTGATTGCCGTACAGAGGAGTCTAGATCTATGCCCGAGCAGCTCGTCCTGCGACCCATTTGTGCCAAGTGTGTGACAATAAAATGTTTACTGATAGGCAACAACAACGACGGCAACAACTACAACAAGAGTAAGCCCGGTCGGGCAATTGAATGTGGCACAAACTGCTTGCCGGATGGCTGGCAATGTCTCACTGTGTGCTGTGCGTGGGCAGGATGGGGTGTGGCTGTCATCTATTAAAAAAGGTTGCCAAAGCAAACTAAATGGCAAGCAAAAAGCAAAGCCCGGCGACTATTATAAATAATAAATGCTGACTGGTCAAGCCAGAGTCAGAGCCAGAGCCAAGAGCCGAGAGCCGAGAGCCTGCGAGAGTCTAAAGAGTGGAGTAGCCCTAACCCGACTTCCTTATCTACATTCCCATGCTCAGTCGCAGTTCCAGGCCCAAGGCGCAACTTTCGGCGCCGGCTGAGCAAAAACAATTTGCTGTGTTGTTTTTCTTATTTTTTTGTTGCTGCTGCTGCTGCTGCTGCTGCTGCTGCTGCTGCTATTCTTCCTCTTTTTATTTTACCGGCTAACGCGCCCTTGGCTCATAAATCTCAACCAAGAGTGAAATAAAGCTAAACGTACCGTCCAGATACGAGCTACTAGCTTCTGTTGAGCCGTGGTGGGAGCGACAGATGTGGATGCGGGGGCTTTGGGGCCTAGGCACCTGGCAAATTGATTTGTTGGTTTATTCAGCTACCTATAACCCGCACTCCCCTGGGCGCTGGGCGCAAGGCGCAGGACGCAGGGCGCCGCCTGTTTGTGTCATAAAATACGACGACAGGATGTTATATGAAGTGTCCTGGCTTGAAATGACATTACGATGAAGTGTAGTCAGGCTGCAGGCATCGCTATAAAGCAATTTACAATTGTGCCCGACTCCCGGAGTTCTTGATCGATTCAATTAGACGGCCAGCCGCCTAATGTCTTTAATTTAAATCAATCAATCAATCTGTTGCAGCTCTGCTGCTCGTCTGCCCCAAACTTATTGTTAGTTTAGTTTTGGGCTTGTATTTAACTCTCCCTTTCTGTTTACTTTTTCTCCATTCTCATTTTCGGGCTGCGGCTTATCTAGCCTTCATTTTTATTCGGCTGCTTTGGACTGGCTTAGTTTGAATTGATTGAGACGCCTTGACCCAGAGATGCTCTTGTTGTTGCTGTTGTTGGCTAGTTTAAGGCTGGAGCTTACGCATTTCAGGTCCTTTTGTCTTACGGCTAAGCTACTTAATTTATTTGACCCTATTCATGTGTCTGTGCTATGCAAAATTTAAAGCCCTTTCTGAATTGCCAACAAATTGCCAGCAGGCTTTCAGCTAAGAAGGTGAATACGAACAGAACATGTCTGCATTTACTGTTCTACTCTAAACAGGAGTGAGCTTTTACTGTGTGTGCGTGTGTATCTGTGTGTATGTGTGTGTATGTATGTGTATGTCTTCTGAGAGCTATCCTCTTCTCTGGAATTTTTACGCTCACATTTTGACTTAAATTGCTGTGAGCTCTTCAAATATTCGGCATGCAGCCGGTGCACTTGTTATAGATTTATTTCTGCTTTAAATTGCTGCTGGAATTTTAGAATGTGACAGCACATAAATCATTATTATGCAATGTAGCAAAGGATCTCAGTCTAACGTCAACAGAAAATTTGAGAGAATTTATTGAATGGAATATTCTGATATTTACATGACATGCATCGGTTCAATGTTAAATAAAAAATAAAAATAAAGCATTCGCATACCGCTTGAACGGAATATGATTATTTTCAAACCAATAATTCATATTTTCGTAAATATAAATACATATGAAATCGAGTGAAAATTAACGCAAATTTGATGTAATGTTCACATTAATTGGCATCAAATTGCATTTGCCTCCCAGATATTAGTGAATGCCTTTCAAAGTGATTGATTACTGAGTGCATGCTCATCAGGGCTCAGCTAATTGGAAATAAGTACAATGGAAAGATGATAGTCAATTGTATCTGAATGCTATCTATATTCTCTATTGTTGGTTGGTTGCTATAGCAAGTGTGAAGCTTGCGATTTCTGAAACATTTGGTATTGCATTACCTGCATCTATGCAACGGCGTGGCGGCTCGTTTGCTGCTATTTGCTTGCAATCTCTCAATAATTCATGACGCAATCAATAACGTAAACCAACAACACGTGCACCTGGCTAGCAGAGGACAGAACATGGCATCGCTTGGCATGACATTGCATGGAGTTAAGGGCTGATTGAGTTAGGAGCTGGGTGTAGTTACCATTCTTAACCGTATGCTGACTGGCATTTCGTTTACATTTAGCTACGATTCGTTTCACCTGCATATTTTGCCAATAAATTGTGCCGACTGCCTGTGTGCCATACTCGACTCCTGCCAGCCGGCTGGGCATGTTTTATCCTAACTGCCATCGAATGGCTTCGATATATGCGTGTTCGTGTTCGTCTGTGTGTGTGCGATATCAAAATGCCAGAGTTCAATGTGCAATTTAAATGCAACACACTGCAATTGGCTCATTGCAGGTGCAACGATTGCCGAGCAAATACAGCAAAAAAAAAAAAAAAAAAAAAAAAAAAACAAAAAAAAGAGGAAGAAGAAAATGCTAACAAATACAATTTATATTTAAATGTGCTGCAATTTGCTGCAGCTGCTCAAAGGGAACGGGATCTATGGCACTGCCTGCGGCAATTTTTAATTGGCGAATAAAAATGTGTAGCCAGCGAAAAATGTTTGCATATGACTTGGACCAGCGAGCTGTAAATTGAAAATTTATTGTGAAAAATCAGCGCGATGCTGTTCTATGAACAGCAGAGAGAGAGAGAGAGAGAGGGAGGGAGAGAAGGCAAATTGACAAAGCACACACACAAATATACAAAAACACACACACACATACCCTAGCACACACAGGAAGCATCGATTATTCCAAACATCCGCAATTGTGAGCGCTTATCAACAATAGCGCCATCTAGCGACAGTCAGGCGCAGTTTGTCAAAATCATTGAGTTTCGGTTTCTTCTCTTTTGTGTGTGAGTGTGTGTGTGTGTGTGTGGTGCACAGTGTGTTAAGGCTTAGTGTCTATTGTCACACACAAACACACACTCATTCAATCACACACACACACACACACACACATGCTCACTTCATTCATATGCATGACGATGTGTCCATTTTTGTGGCTTGTCATTAATGCATAAAAAATGCTAATGGGGCCAACGTTTATGGCGTTGCTTTTGGCTAAAGCCAAATAAAAAAAAAAAAAAAAAAAAAAAAAAAATGGTGCAAACTGTTGTTGGCTCTCGCTGTTGCTGCCGTTGTTGGTATTGGGGCAAATGTGTTGTCGTAATGCCTTTTAAATGAAGTTGTGCGCCATTTGCCATTTGAAGTTTCCCTTTTTATTATTATTTTGGACTCTTTTGCACCGTTTGCACTGATGGCCACAACAAACACACTCACACACACTCACACACGCTCACACACTCACTCAAAGTGCTTCCCAAATTGACTTGAGGGTATAATCTGCACTGGCAGATTAGTAGGAAGCATCTTGCTTCTGACTGTTGTAATGCTAAAAGATTTTTATGGCGTAATTCCATGCCAATTGGCACTTTGACGCTGCTCGACGGCTATATCTGGCCAGCACATGTCGGACAGTTAGCTAAATGTCTTTAATAGCAGGACAACTGGTACATAGTGATAAGATAGCGTCGATCAAGAAGAAATATCAACTAGAAAGCCAGAAAAAGTGATAGAGAGAGAGAAATAGAGAGAGGGATAGAGAGAGGGATAGAGAGAGAGAGAGAGAGAGAGAGGGGGAGAAGGAGATAAAGGTAGGGAATTGATAACAAAACTATTTATTGAATGCATATTAAATATATAACTATTACCAGACTATTTATTCATTTTTTTAGGTCAAGATTGTTAAATATTTTATTTATTTTGCGTGGATAATCTACCATATTTAAATAATTTTTACTATTTTAAATTCATATTAAATATTATTGTTTACACAATTGCAATTTCTTTAATTTTCTGCTAAATTGAATGGGTTTTACGAACCAGAATTTTTTATTAAATGATATTTAATGAAATTTGCACCTAATTTGTATTTTTAATAAATTGTTTATTTTTGCATACAAAGCAAATAGGTTTCAATAATATTTTCATTTCTGCACTGCAGTTTACTTAAATTGCATTTTTCGTTTCATTATATTATTTTTTTTATAGCACATATCCTCGGTTCGCCCATTAAAGTGCATTTAAAATAATATAAAACATGCAAAAAGTGTCAGCACGGTAATTTGTCTACCGCTTTTTATGCGTATTTTAAAATTAATGAATTATTAGACAATCATGTCGCAGAACAGTGTGTGGCGGTATCTGAAATGCAACACATCGTAACGTTTAATGGGGCTCTAAAACCCCAGCATGTTAACCATTTCATTAGGTCCTTCTGTCGTTGCCCCTTTCAGTACACGTTTTATGTGACGCCATTTCAATGTCATGTTGACGTGTGCCCAGACACAACTCCCACTGGGCTGCCAAATAAAAAGGTCGCTCCTGAGTGGGCGATATTCAATTTACCTTTTCGTGGCAAAAAGAAGCCTTTCTTTCGCAGGCCTCTCCCACACATTGAGTAGCTGACCCTAGTCAGCTGTCGTATCTTTATCTTTATCTTTATTTTTATCTCGAGCACTGTATTTATCTGTATGCGTACCACTGTATTCCTGTGAGCGGCATCACATCAAAAAAAGAAAAAGAAAAAAAGATCACCATAAGCCAACAAGAACAACAAATAGCAAACAAAGCTTTTGCTGCATGTGCATGCCTCTGTTTACTTTGGTTAGGTATATGCGTGTGTGTGCTTTGGAGAGCGCCTGTGTGTGCGTGTGTGTGTGTGTGTGTGTGTGTGTGTGTGAGCTGCGTCTGTTTGCTTTAGTGTTATCTGTGCGTCAGCATCAGCGGCGCGTAACGCGAACATTTTTCAAAGCTACGCAGCAATAACCAACAATATCCCAAGGCTCAGATACAGATACAGGATGCGGACGATAGCTTCTATGGCATTCCACTTGAGTTGAGTTGAGTACGTGCAGTGCTTCATATAACGTGACACGACGACTCAACACATGTGCTCAGTCTATTGAGAGAAAAACACAATTAGAAGCCAGACAGGACTTCAAGTCACAAGTAAAGCACGATTAAGCTCAAATATGAATGACTTCAAATGACTGAGTGAGCTCACAACATAGCTGGAAAATAACATCAAGTGACTTATTATAGTTATTGACGATAATAATTTGAGAGCATTTGAGACGATAGATAAATGACTCAATATTAAATGAAAATTGAGTAATTCTTAAATGACTTATTATAGCCTAACAGGCTTGCAAGACATAACTTGCTAACCATAACTCACGATCAGATCAGGTTTCGTGCTATTGTGATTTCCAGCTGGCACGAGGCCTTCCCTAATCGCACGCAGCCGCTTTGGTCCAAGCCGCGCCCATAGCGCGTGCAGCATTCGAGTCCATTTTCATGAAGTTTTCGATTTTTTCTCACATTTTCAGCGCTGCGCTGAGCACGACGAGGTCACGAGGCCGGCCAAAGGGTAGGGCGTATGTCAAGCAGGAGGCAAGGCTTCGCAATCGGTGATGAGGATGGGGTAGGAGCCGACTCAAAGGCTTGGGCAAAGACTGGGCGGCAGCTACAGTCAAAATGGCAATTTATCATTTTGTGCTTAAGCGCGCGGCAGGTAAAGAAATGAAATGAAACGAAATGAAACCAAATAAAATGAAATGAAATGAAATGAAATGAAGGGCGGCATGTGCGCCACGTATTTTTAGATACTAACAAGTGATAAAAGGCCAGCACGCAGCTGCCAACAAACACACACAGACACACACACACACACACACACACACACATACAGATGAGTGACTGACAAACTGAGGTACAGGTCTGACACCTACTGCTAGGCATGGCAAGAGAGGAGAGCTGCGGGGCAGCCGGGGCAGGGCTGCACTGTTAATGGCCAGACCACAAGGCAAGTGGATGGAATGTAGCCAAGAGCGAAATGCTATGCCACGAGCTGAGCTGCTGACGTGGCATTCCACGCTGCGTATCCATCAATGTCTGGCCCATGTCGTCCTGAGCGGCTGCTCTCCTGTCTGCCGCTGACGTGCCTGCATTAAGCAAGCCCCAAAGAACACGGATCCACAAAAAAAAAAAAAAAAAAAAAAAAAAAAGAGAAAATATATGCGAAAATGAAGAAAAGGTTTGCCTACATTTTCTATATGCTGCCTATTGAATACGCTCTCAATTATAAAGCAAATATACGTAATTGCTTGCATAGCATCATATTGCTGAGTGGAATATAAAAGTTGCACACGTTATGAGCTTGAGTAGAGTAGTCAGCCTTCAGCTCTATCTCTGGCTCAGTTTCTGCTCTCTCTAATCTACTATACGATCATGCGATATATGTGTATGATATATGTCATTTAATTTCAAGAGAACCAAATGTGTATAGCTCATTCAGCTCTCTCCCTTTCACTCCTCTGACTCTCTTAAGTAGGTTGAGCTCAGGTTTGACACATAGCTATATCATCCATTCTCGCTATGCACATATATATACATATATATTTATGTAATTTTTTCATTATACATAACAAACTTGATGAATTTTTTGCTACGCCCGCACTGAGTGTATAAAAAGCGAAAAAATTGAAAGGCTTTTATAGGCACCAGGTTGGGGCGCTGCTTCAGCAGAAGCTGCTAAATTTTTTGGCAATTCAATTGATGGCTTCGCTACCAGACCCTGCTCCCCCACAGCCTATCAGCCTAACAAAACTGTGGCACGACCTCGGGGCGTTTGCTTTTAAATGCGCCGTGCCACTTAGCGGATGTTTCCTGCCCCTGCTCCAGCGTCAACTCCTGCTCCTGCTCCTGGTCCTGCGCTTGCGCTTGCGCCTGTTCGCGCCTCCGCCCTAGCCAGCCGGGCCGCGTGCATTGCGTGGTTTATTAGCTGATCCCACCGGCTTGACAAGCCACTTTTGACGCGGCCCCATCCACCAAAGCAGGAAGTCTTAGGCGGTAATTTACTTTTCAGTGCCCCAACTGGCAAATTATGCAAGACTTTCAGGCTTCAACGTTCAGCCTTCAGCCTTCAGCGTTCGCCGCTCGCCGTCCGCGTTCAACCGTCAGCGCTTAGCTGCTCGATGTCTCCGTTGAGTTACAGTTTTTGCGACAGCCTTGATGAAGAAGCACTGAAATTCTTGAAAAGATTCGCAGCCCTGATTTTTGTTTATGGCTGACTTGATGATACGCCGGTTGGAGTGATTACATAAAGGAAATAAATGGCGTTTGGGACTAGTTTGTGAAGTTCTTTGGGCTGATTTCACTTTGGCATGTAAATAGTTTGGCCGTGCTTTCGTTTGTACTTCAAGCTGTTTGCATTGAAAGCTATAGATGGATTTGGAAAGACTTTGACTGAAACATGTTAAGCTTTAAGCTTGGCTTAAGATTTCAAGCAAAAATTCTCTTTGAACTTCATTTTGTTTGATTTTTGTTTCGAAAGCTTGATATAATTTTATATTCATATAAGTTTTTCATATAGAATTGGGCTTTGTTTAATTTGTTGAATTAGTTAATATAGAAAGAATGTACGCGGAGATATAAATTTCCATTTGTTTTACAATAAGCCTTTTCACTTTGATGTTCATGTTTCAGGATGGCAAGTTCAAGTTTTTATAGCTCAAATTCAAGCAGGAAATATTCATCTGCTATCTCACGCATACTCCTTTTTCCAGCTTTGCTTGTTTTATTTCATTTTGTTAATTTTCATAATGCGAATGCCTTCAACGATTGGTAGAAAGTTGAGCTTAAAGTGCCTTTCAGGTTTCTTATTCCGTCAAAGTTTCGAGCTTCAGTCACAGTCAAGCAGTCAGGATTAAGTTCTTCTTGGGTGCCAACTTTGGTCTCACCTTTCGACTGTCTCACCTGGAGCAAACAATTTCGACACGTGCGGGCTTCATTATTTGCTAAAATTGTCAAAGTTTTTTGCCGTTTGATGCGGGCCAGGCCAGGGGTAATGTGGGACTGGAGTTGGGGTTAACTGCTTTCACTTTTATGATGCTTTTTATTTAGTCAATGACTTTGACGTCGACAACTTTAATCGAAAACAATTGGAAGCCCCGCCCGAAGGCAACAAAAAATACACAACAAAAAAAAAAAAAAAAGAAAGAGAAAAAAAAATTAAATAAATAAAAATAAATATATGCTGGTAAAGGCAACTACGCGACGTCGAGGGCCTGGTAAGGTGAGCGTTTGAGTTTGCGTTTGCGTTTTGCTTAATGCCGCGTAAATTGTTTTGGCAGCAAAAGTTTTGCGCATTTCGCGTTATCCTCCATTTACATATTAAACCCCCGCCTGGGCACTGGGGGCTGTTGTCTAAAAATAGTTTTCAATTAGTGTTGTGGCGCCTGGATACCCAATCCACATGCCCCCCGCCTTCAGCCATCCATTACCTTGGGGAGTTGTACTTAAGTTTATTTGGGCAAAACTTTTGTTTAGCTCAGCGCAAATTATGCGCATTTTTATTGTAGCACAAGGCGAACAGCATAAAGACCACACACAAGCCGTCCTCAAAATTGTTTGTTATTTGTTTATCTGCGGCCAGCTTTCCAGTATATTAACGTACAAAAACCAGAAGCTGGCGAGAAGAAGAGAACACTTTTAACTGAGTAATCATTTATGGTTTTTATGCGGCTGCTGGCCTTTTACAGATTTTTACTGCTGATTCATGCGGCTAGCAAAAGCTAAGCGAGGGGTTTTTTTTGGGTCCATAGGTCAGGGATTGGTTTCTATGCTCAGGCATAAATCATGACCAGGACCCATTGCCGGTCACATTTGCTGTGCCATATTTTTATTTTATTAGACCTTTTCCACCTATATTTATACACATATATATTTATACATATATGCTTACGTGAACGGCTGCTGCAGTTGCTTTGCCCACATATTGTGCATAAATCTTTAATATTAAGTAAACATCCATATAAATTTAAATTTATTGCTCGCTGCGCATTAGTTCGTATATGTCGGCACAACATGCACAATGCTCGGCTTAGAGCTTCTATGCCTGCTGCTTTGCGAAGGCTTTAAGTTAAATGGAAATCTATGGCTTTATGGCTTATATACTTTTGTTCTGGTTGCGGACCTGCTGCCGATTGTGTACCACAAATACCACTTGTTAACTGGAGCAGCAGAGTGAAGGATTACGCTGCTTCCAGCCAAGGGTCACGATAATGTTAAATTAGCAGTTAGCTGAATGTAACATTATTTATATTTATTTTGAAATCATATTTTAAATGTATATTCATATTCAAATTTTAAATATGATACGGATGATTGACTGAATGATTAACTTACTTTAAAGTAAATTAATTATTAATGAGAATACCATTACCGTTACCATTACTGGAGTATGCCTGCCATACTTGCATTACTTAACTTTTTCACTTCTTAATTAGTTTACATTTTACATGTTCCGATGGAGTTGGTTAAGTGGAGTTCGCTTAAGCTAGCTATTATTTGTAAGTAGATAAATAATGAGCTACATTCAGTTAATCATTAACAAGTTGCTAGTTGGCAAAAGGCATTGTCGACGTGCGGAGTCGAGGCTTGTGCGAAGAAGAAGAAGCGAAGTAGTTGAGAGCCCCTTAACATGTCAACAATTGGCCTTGTTAGTCAGAGTTTAACATGCTGAAGTCCTTTACGAAAATTTTCTTTTCAACAAGCAAAAGGAACATATGCCAATCAAAAACCAGGCCAAAAAAAAAAAAAAAGGGAAAATGTGATGTGTGTGCAACTGTACTTTTGACGCGTTTAAAATCGCCTGCGACTCGCACAGCTCGTTGGCAATTGCAGTGGATTCACCCGCATTTCTTTTTTTTTTTTTTTGTTGTAGTAATTTTTCCTTTTTGATGGTTACGAGCTGGAAACTTTGCTGCAGCTTTTGGCATTTTGTTGTGGCAACTGCTGCAAAGGCGTTTTCACATTTTCACATTTTCACAACAAAAGCAACAGCAAGACAACAATAACAACAATCTCCAAAGGCTTACACAATGCGCATTTTTTGATTAGGAAAAAGGCCGCCAGGTAATCGCTGCGGGCGCAGCCACAAAAGCCGCTCTCGCTTGGCTGGCTCCGGCAATGGGTGGGGCGTGAAATCAAATAAATAAAATAAACCACAAGATGACGTCGTCGCCATGACAATGCGAGTGGTGCGGGTGGTGCGGGCGTCGCTTTGTTTATTCGATAAATCTATTGCAAGGCGAGCATCGGAACGGGCCTCAACGTGCCTCAGCTCAGTAACTGGCGGGCCTTCAAACTGAGCGGGTAAGCCGGGAAACCACCAGACTAACTCATCCACTAAACACTAGCCTTAACGGATTCCGGCAAAGGGCACTGGGCAGTGGGCGTGCCACGTGTGTGTGTGTGTGTATGCGTGTGTGTGTGTTTATGTATGAGAGAGAGAGAGAGAGAGAGAGAGAGAGAGAGAGAGAGAGTGTTTACTGCCGTTATTATTGATGGTTTCACTTTAACTTGCAGTTGGCTTTCGTCTTCGTGCTTCATTAAGTGGCAAGTTCAGAGAGCCCGCACGTCGAGCGCTCCAGTTGTTTGCTGCTTGGACACGTTAGCAACGTTGTCACAGTTATGGATTCACCAACACCGCCAATTGTCATCGACGATTCGAACGGCTCAGCAATGGACGCCTGTTTTACGGCATTCGACAAGGATGGGTGCGTATCAAACAGACGGACTAAAAAACAATAATAATAATAATAAATAAAATAAAATAAAGAAAAATACTAATAAATACAATCAAAATAAAAAATAATAAAAACAGTTAAAATAATATTAAAAACAGTAAAATTATGAAATGTTTCATATAACTGCAATATAATGTTTGCAATTATATGAAACATTTCATAATTTTAGCACATTTCATAATTGTTTTTATTATATAAATTTTAAATAAAAAATGTTAATAATGTAAACTAATTGCTATAAATTCTCGCCTTTTGTATACATTAATAATGTATAATTCGGATTTAATTAAACATTTTTTAAACTAATTTAATCAATAATGCAGTTTACCTGATACAAACACAAACGCAATATTTAATGCATTTTAATTATCTTACAAATAAACAGATTAATTGCACTAAGGTGTTTAAAGTTTACAGATATTCATAAATGTGAAACGCGCTTTTCAATATTTTTCATCAAATAATTCTCTTTGCATACCCTGTCTAGCTAAAGGCACAAAAGGAATATTGTATTCAACTTAATTGAGCGAAACTCTTCAGGAATTTGCATTCAATATTTTATACATCAATTTCTGTAGACATGCACATATTTCACAAAAAATGTTACTCAACTGAAATGAATAATTGATTATTGGCATTACAATTTTATAAATATTATCAGGGCCACTTCAAAGTAAAAATCGTAGTAAATCGTAGATTATTCATCCAATACAGGTCAGCGGTTAGTCGATCCCTTTGAATAAATCAATTACTTGGAATTGAGCTTGCATTAAGCTCTTCTGCGCCTGTTTCAATAACAGCTGAAAATAATTAATTAAAAAAAAACATGCAAACAGAAAAAATATGAATTAAAATACATAAATAAAATCAAGTGAATTACCAGCATCAACTAGGGACGTGACAGATATTAATTATTTAAAAAAATAAGAGAAAATAAATAAAAACAAAAAAAAAACGCTCGATTCATTTGTGGACAAAATCTAAGTTAATTTATGTAAGCAAAGTTGAATCAAAAATTTATGTAAATGTTGCATAAATTAATTCTAATTGACATTTTCAACAGTTTTATGGCGCCATTCATTTTAAGCGCAAATCAATAAACGTAATCGCATTAATTTTACCTTAATTAAACGAAAAACAAATTGAAAGCAGCTGCCGTTGCTGAGGGCACGCCCCGAAAAGTGTGCTATAAATAAATGAAATCTCAATGGAACTTTAAGCTCAGCTACCGGCGGACAGCCACCTAAAATGACAAACAACCCCGATTGGCAACTAGCACCAGATTTATAGAAACATCAGACTACCTGCCCTGCACGCCCTTTCTCCTATCTCCTTGGGCCCTACTCAATGTAGCTGCTGCTCCGGTGCTCTCATTTGATTTTGTTACTAGAAACTAACTTTATTATCCATCTGCCATCTGCCATCTGCCACCTGGCTCTATCTTGTGCTCTCGTTTATTTTCATGCCTGATTCGCCTTTGCTGCCATTGGACGCCCACTCAGCGATGACCGTCTGAATCTGGCTGAGTTTACGCTAATCTGCCGCGCTCTGTTCCGCAATGACAAGGGCCACATCTACGATGTGCCACACGAACGCCTCGAGCAAATATTCGCTGTCTTTGATAAGAACGGCGATGGCTTCATCGATAGGGAGGAGTTTAAATTTTGCTGGAATCAATGGATAAAAACGGTAAGCATTGCTCTGACTATATATGTATGTGTCTGTGTGCTTAAGCCCATCATCCACTATTATGTGTCTACGTGGTTGTGTGGGTGTGTGGGTGTGTGGTTGGGTGGTTGGGTGGTTGGGTGGTTGGGTGGTTGGGTGTGTCTGTGTGGGGGTCGGTGTGGCCGAGCTTCTCACCACTCAGTGATTCATATCCGGGGACTCATAAAATCATAAAATGTGATAATAAAATATTTGTCAACGTTTTGCTGCGCGGAAGTTGCGTCATAAAAACCCAAACACACACACACGCACACGCACACGCACACATACACTAAGAGAGCTGAAATTCGCATCCATTCGCAGCGTTTGCAATCAAAGTGACCGACTCCCGGATTGTGGGTGTAATTCAATCCTGATCAGTCCTTGTTGGACGGTAAAATGTCGCTTACAGCAAATGTCACACGTCAGGTCGGGTCTGTCTGCATATGAGGTTATATGCCTTTCATCACAAACAAACACACACACACACTTACACACACACACACACAGACACACCCTTACTACAGCAGAAACTCCTATATCGTATGCCTTGCCGTCGTCATCGGCATCATCATCGCACTGTCCTGTCACGAAGCAACAGCGGCGTATGCAAATGTGATAATCTGATGTTGGGGCTGCCGCACACACACATACACACAAACACGCACACACACACTCGCACGTTCCCTCCCTTTACTCTCTCCACGCAAAGTGATAAAAACGCGTGACAAATAAAATGGCACAGCAAATGTGAAGCGAAGCTGCATTCATTTGGTTAGCTCCTGGCTCCTCGAGTGGCATTGCCCGCATATTAAAATATCAAAAAAAAAAAAAAAAAAAAAAAAAAAGAATATATATATATATATATATATATATATTTCGAATGATTTTATTGTTGTCTACGGCTTGGCGACTTCATTTACTGCCTGCTTTCTTCTAAATTTCTGTCAGTATTCGCTCTATACATTGTTGCTCACAGTGGCTCTCGTAAAATTGCGTACGTGATGTGAAAATGTTGTGACTCTTTAAAGCTTCTCAAAAGTCTGCAAGAGCTCTGCACTCCACACAACATGAATGTAAATCGCAGCCTTTAAATTAAGTTAAAAATCACAGACTGTGTATAATATATATGTATATATATATATGTACATATATAAATTTATTTTATTTATTTATTTATTTATTTTTTTTAAATATTGGAATTTACACAAAACAAAAGTTTGGGTTAATGTACTTTTAATATAAATGACAATTTAATTTCAATTTAAGCCGAAACGCAGAGTAACGAAAAGTTTTTATATTCTACTATGTAAATTATATATTTATATATATTCAGTTACGTAAAAAAGCTGAGTATATATGTATGTACGCGGTTTTTCTGTGCAGAAAGGAAACTCCAACAAAAAGGGACTGTGGTTCTGTTGACGCTCGTAGCGAATGCCCTACACAGAGATGTTGATTCGGATAAGACGTTTTTTTATATGTTTTATAATGTATCTAGCTTTGTGCAAAATATGTTCGCTTAACTAGATGTTTACTCAAAATATAGTTATATTTATTAATATTTATTTAAAAGCAACATACAGTTTTTGTTTTGTTTTTCTTCATTTTATTTATTTGTCTCTATTAATTCTGCCTTGAATATTGGTGTAGAACAAGTTTTCAGCCAAATATTCTATATTATATATTTCAAATAATAAAATTTCAAAACATTAATGTGCAGAGATTGTCCTACATACATAACTTCATAAATACCCAAATTTTTTGTATACTTTTCATTGTCTGTGCCACAAAGCAAAGCAAAGATTCTGAAAGTCTCTAAGGTAATCAGCAAAAACATCCACATGTTTGAGAGGACTGATAAAAGTCGCCTATGAATATGTTGGGTTGAATTTTCGACTAATTTTATAAAGAAAACTTTGAAACTTGTTTGCAAAATGCTTTAATCTATGCAGCAAAGTTTTCTATAAATTTGAAAAGTCAACATCTTTAGGTAAACTTCTTTGCGAGCAAACTCTCCCCTATCTACACTTGCCCCTTGCGCTTGTGCCTTTATGTATATACGAATATTACGTATACGCATGGTAGGGGGCACGCATTGTCTGGCTGGCCTGGAAATCTGGCTGCCTGACGGCCCGTCTGCCTGTTGAGCGCTGCTCTCGCTTGTCACGCGACAAATTATTTCACAAAAATAATTTCATTTTTGATATGCCATTTAAACGATGATGATTTCGCCGCCACCCTCTCGCGCCTGCCAAATTGTGTAATATTGCATAAAAATTTATTAATGCATATAAAAAAATATTCCGGCTGCTGATATCATAATAAAGGCAACACTTAAAAAAATGGAAGGCCCCATCCTTCTTCCTTTGGCAACGGTATATTGTAGGCGTGCCAGAACAGAGCACAATGTAAAAAACAACAACAACGCCGAGAGCAACAACAATTTCGCTCCATAAAATTGACTTTTGTTTGTATTTCCGCATGAATTGCATAAATGGTAATTTTGCAATTTAATGTGCGCGTTCAGTCAAGGAGGGGGTTGGGAGGGAGAATAATAAAAGAAAGTAATGCAAAATGAAAATAAAAGACCGATTGGCAAGCCCAAAATTTGCATAATAAACAAATCAAATGTTGGACGAGTGTGGCAAAAACTTAGAACAACCAAAAACTTGCGGCCCATTCAAACGACATAAACACATAAATAGAACATTTAAAGCCCGTAAATCATTGTCAAATATTTTTCGCGGCTTTGAGGTATATTTCGGAGTTATTCACCGTGTGTGTGCGTGTGACTGCGTCCAGCTGGTTATAAAGTTTGAAAGCGTTTGAAGTGCGCCGGAAGCGGAAATGAGCGCAAATTTATGGAAATAATGTGACTGGCCTTCATGTCCGCCAAACCAAAAACAATCAACTCAAAACAAGCCAGCCAGACTAGGGGAAAAACGGGTAAGAGCTGAAGAGCTCTGCGGATATTACACAAAATTTAATGGGCATAATTCAATGCAACTGCGTTTACATTTTGATTATTTCATTGTGAATTGCGTAATTTATGGGTTTAAATGCGCATCAAATGCTTTTTCATCAACTGCACAAAAGGTGTGCCTAGCTGTGTGTGTTTGTGTGTGTGCGTTGTAGTCCTGCTGTCCTGTGAAGCGTGAAATGCTGCGGTCTCCGACAAGCACTTGCCGCAAGAAGCAGCCAAGCAACGCTTTTGATGTGGGGCAAAGTGCACGAAAATGACCTTTTTCACTGAAAGTTCAGTTAATGGAATTGAAGGCAACAGCATGGCATGAAGAGGTTGTGGTTTCTGGGAGGAGCAAGAAGGACTGCCCTTTGTTCCATAAAATATGGCATTCAAATTAATTAATTGACAACCCAAGATTTGCAGCAATTGTTTTGCATTAAAAATTTTAAGAATTCCATTTAACAATTGCAAATCTTCAGCTCAACTTTACATACCAACTGAGCAACTTTATTGGTTGAATTATTTATTATATAGAGAGTTTGTCTAAATAATAATAGTTTATTAAACAAGTCTTATTCAACCATTTTTGATCAGTAAATGCAGTTTATGCAGAGTATTCTCATCATTCATAAATCTGTAATACCCAAACATAAATTCTAATTCATATTTTAGTTTTCATCCCTCAAATGTCAAAACAACATAAAGCCTTTGTTTACTCATTTGCATGCTATAAATGTTTTTAGTAGTATCAAAATAACTGCTTATAATACTGAGAATCGCCTAGACTAGGCGATACTGCCGTCAGTTTTATTTTATAAGTGCGTATGCCATTTCCTCAAACAGCTTTATCTTCATATAATACATTTATTGCCCGGCTGCCACACCTGCTCTCAGCCGAGAGCATCGTAAATTGCCAACGGAAACACACATATATATATATATATTTAGAAATGTATATGTATATATTTCTAGGTTATGTGCGCTCGCTGGCACATTTGGGAAGCCGTAATATATCATATAAGGCGCGTCATCATATAGTTCATTGAACCCCCAACCACAAAGCGACTCAAAAATCTTCTACAGCTTTAAGTGTCTTACAATGTCTACCGTTAATCTTGGGCTCACTTACTTACACACACACATACACACCCACACACACAGACTGAGCGTGGGTTTGGGTGGTTGAGGTGGGTCATGCTGCAGCATCGTTTATAATGTCTTCATTTATGGCACAATGTGCGGCAATTTTTTTTTTCTTTTTTTTTTTTTTTGTGCTCAGTTACGCACCGACACCGAAAAACACGGCCACAGGTTCTAGATGGAACGGGGCACGTTTGAAGCGGGGGTTGGGAGTTGTAAGGAACACCGCCGCACAGTGAGTGCCAAAAGTCGTCCTACGACTTGTCTGCTCATCGAGCGGAAAATAATATCTTGCTATAAATTTTACTCCGCTTTTTGCGACGTTGTCGCGTGTCCAGAGAGCTTAATTTTTTCGCATCTCTCTCTCTCTCTCTCTCTCTTTGTCGTTCTTCTTATTTTTTGGGATTCCCAATCCTCAATCCAGAAGCCCTGCGCTTACCGTTGCGTCCTTGCCTGATGAAAGTTTAACGACCAAAGTTGACACGCTGCGGCGATTATTTAGAAAGTTAATGACTTATAACATACAAAAAACACCAGCTGCGCGAGAGGGAGAGAGCTGGCAGGCGCAAGTGGAAGCGAGACAGTTGATTTAGAGGCGCGAGAGTGAGAAAACTGTTGGCAGTTGGGCAGTTTTTGTTTAATTGGATTGGGCAGTTGTCTGACATGAAAAATGCTTTTCCAATAGAAAAAGCTTTCCGGCATTACCCATCATTAAATCAAAAGGAGAGAGAGGGAGAAAGAGCGAGAGAGCGAGAGAGAGGGAGAGAGTCAAAGCGCATGTTGATTGTAAGCAATAAATTATATATAACTTGTGCAAAAAGGCTGCAAGTGTGGATGTGAAACAAAACGTTTCTCATGTTCTGCAGACAATTAAATATAAATATATATATTTGCTAATTACCTATTTAATATTACTTAATATATTGCCGGAAGTACGCCACATGCATGCGCAATGCCTATTTCAGACTTTATTTTATTTATATTATTTAATTAGGCTCACTTCTCACTATGTATTCCGACCGGACTTTTTATTTTCTTCCCTTTCACTCTCTCACTCTCGCTTCAGATCATAAAATATTTAACATGAGCAATGAGCAAGCCAAGATAAGATAATTCTCATCTCATTTCTATGAGAAATAATTGATTTCTAGATATGTAAGCACAAGACAATTGTTTCCTATACAACAGAGATTTAAAATTTAACCAGACATCATTTTTTACTTAAGCTTTTATAGTGAGTAGAGAAAACGAAAAGTTATTTTATATGAATATAAACTTATCTCATCAATCTCAAATATAAAATATAATAATAATGAATTGTCGAGTTTAAAATATTATATCACATTGCTAGGGTAGTTCATAGCGATAACAGAAAACATAAAATTGTTTTTGAAAGCAGCGCAGATTATTGGAATTTCTGCAAAAGTTTACCCTCTAAGCCGATTATTGATACATCAGCACCAGAAAATTTCGTGTTTGATTTTTTTTTTTGTTGTGATGCCAGCAAATGTGTCAAAGTTTCGTAGTTATTTTGCTCGTGGTAGCGTCGAGCTTATTTATAGTTAGTTTTCGCTAGACGCTCGTCAGGGAGTTGGCTAAACAATTTCTGGTCCCAGTCAGCCGCATAAATTGTATAATGTAATTTTGTTGCCTGCAACACGCTCAGACACAGCCACAAACACACACACAGGCGCAGGGCCATAGCAGAAACCCACAAACTGTCAGCGACAATGTTTCGGGTGCTGTCTAGCCTATGTTGAGAGTAGCCAAAAAAAAAAAAAAAATTATTTATATATAGAAAGGGCGAGAGCGCGCGAGTGAAGTATGTGCCAAATGGCGAGCATAGCCCCGAACTGCCAGAACCGCCAGCTTATGCAACAATTTCAAAACGGAAATTGCTTTAGCACCTGCCTCAAACCTATACATACACATGCGCGTGTGTGTGTGTAAGGGTATGTCTGTGTGTGAGTGCGGGTGTGAGCACGTTTCCCTTTTGGCACATACTTCAATATCACGTTGAATTTCATTCGATTCGTGCGCCTTCGTCTCGTCCTGGATGTCTGTCGACGTCACCATTTGCCGTACTTATTCATTTAGCTTGGCAACTTTTTTTGGCGCACACACACACCTGCACACCCAGTTACACATACACACTTTGACAGTTTTGTCTGTGGCTCGAGCAGCAGCAGCAGTAGCAGTTCTCAACTAAAGGCAGAATGAGCTCGGCTCTTTGGGTTTTACGGATTTGAAATTTATTCAGCACTGAAATTGACTCGAAATGTTGCATGGCAGCAGCCAAAAGACTGAAACTTTAGTCCGCCACACATGTCAGCCAAAGAGATAGAAAGACAGAGAAATAGAGAGCGAAAGAGAGAGACTGACAGTGACAGAGAGAGAGAAAGAGAGGGAAAGAGAGAGAGAGAGAGAGAGAGAGAGAGAGAGACTGGAGGCTAGGTGTAGCAAAGTTATTTCTATAACTTGTTCCTTTTGTTGCCAACTCTGACAGAATCGGGTTGAAGTGTAATTTGAATTTAAGATTTGCTGTGGTTACCAAAAGGTGCCTTGTCTTGCCTTGTACCACATACACCCACACACACAGACCACAATCCCCTGCCACACGGCTCCCGTGCACAGCAAGGGCATCCAATAGGTGGGGTGTCACATCCACAACATGTCTGTGGGCACCGCACTCCAATGCTCAATAATTAATTTAGCCGTAACATATTTGCCAGCCAAATGAATGAACAGGATTTCTGTGTGCTCGGTTTGTCTCACGCCTGCTTTAAGCTCTGAACATTTCTTGGCACTTTAATCAAACATTCATAGTTTCAACTTTAAATTAAACTGTGGCAACTGGCGAAAAGGGGGAGCAAGCGGGGATGGGCTGCTATAACAATAAGTGCTCGGGCCAAGGGTCAGTTGTTTGCATTAGCCAATGCCAAGGCACAGAGCTCGGCAACAGCACAGGATGAGGTGCGTGTTAATTTGCCAACTTTACTTTGGCTTTTGAGTGGTTGCGACGGATTGGGGCTCGTCAGCCACAGCAATAGCAACAGCTGCGTCAAATGGTTCATAATTGGATGCTGCTCCTGTGATTTCTTGTGGCGAAGCCTCACTTGAGGTAAGCGAGGGAAATTCATGTCCAAATTGAGAATCAAAATTGTTGGATGCAGGATTTTGAGGTGAGCTATGGAATGTTCACCTATGCATAATTAATTGAATAAAATTGAGGACGAGCTGCAAAAGTTAAATCCAAGCTGGATAATTAGAAAAATAACCTAAAAAATTAAATAAATTTGTATATCATTGCTTAACAAAAATATAATTTCAAGCTCAATTTCCTTTCGGTTGTCTTTATTACATTTCTGATATTTATCAGATTATATTTAAAAGCCAAGTATAATTTACAGTTAAAATTGAATGAGTGCTTTAAATATTAAATAACATGTATTTAAAGTACAGTAAATAAATAGAAATAAATTTCAAAATACAATATTATAAATAAAGAAAAAGATTTATTTTGATTCTAAAATGTTTCAATTGAATAGTTAGTTTACAGTTTACATAAAATAGAATTGCAAAACAAAACAAGAAATTAATTTATTATCAAACTTTACATCTGTCTACATCTACTCATATGAAATCAATGAGTGGTGCCTATTACGTTGACATTTCTATTTCAAGCCACTTAATACCTTGCAGAGCAGCTCAAGTTTGATCCGCTTATGGGCTGCTAAGCCATTTATAGCACATCTAATTCCCGGCGTGATATATGTTCGTTCGCACACACACACAGATAGAGATAGATAGGGAGAGAGAGGGACAGAGAGAAAGAGATAGAGGGAGTTGTGGCACCGAATTGATACATTAACTACCTTTATCCGGCCATTATCTCTAAGTATGCTAACCGAAAACTATGCTCAAAATGCGTCGCATGCCCGACATGCGAAATGTAAATCACTTCCGCAACTATGCGGCCCCAGTGCATCGCTGCACCGTAGCACCGCTGCACCACCGCCATGTTTGCAGAGGCACTAATGCCAACCACTGGCAGCGCTACAGCCACTGGCAACAGGCGATAAATCATCAACTGCTTAAGCGCTGTCTGCCCCCCAACAGCAGGAACAACAAGCGCACCTCTCACCGTAGTTTCCCTCCGCCTCCCGCTCCCGCCCACAAATTCACACAGCTTCATTTGCGTACCACCTGCTGCTCCTCCTGTTGCGGCTGCGGCTACGACTATGGTTACAGCTATGGATATGGCTATGGCCAAGGCTACGTCTACGGCTACGGCTGCAACTCACGTTGGCCGCTTTAAAGCATTTAGCTGGATGACATATTTTAAACGCTCTGCCAACAGTTGCAACAGCAACACAAATCAAAGCTGCCAACAACAAGCGGTAAATAATTGATATCTAGAGATGGCAAATCTACGGTCATATTCAGCATTCAATTAAACATTGTCCAAGACAAAGTAATTAAGCTTAAGCTGAATTGTGAAAATTTAATTGAAAACTCCCAAATATTTCTCTTAAAAAAAGAAATGAACGGGAGAAGTAATTAAATATATAAAGACAAGTAAGACGGCTCTAGTCGAGACGGCTCGACTACGAGGTACCCTGAAACCCTGGGCGAAGGGAGTGTGGCATCCAAAATCTACGTATTCTTAATATCTATCTAAATATATAAATTAAAAGTCTCTAGCTCAAGTAAAAGTTTTGCTCAAAAAACGTAAACAAAGTGAACGAATATTCGATTTTTTATCGATAATTAGG
Organism: Drosophila borborema; assembly: GCA_030914335.1. Lineage (NCBI taxonomy): Eukaryota > Metazoa > Arthropoda > Insecta > Diptera > Drosophilidae > Drosophila > Drosophila borborema. Next base: position 11,264,916 of record JAUESP010000306.1, read on the forward strand.
TAATGGGATGACGAACATGGTTATATCAACCTATTTTTTTATGCTGATCAAGAATATATATACTTTGTGGGGTCTGCGATGTCTGCTGAATTCCTGAATTCCCATTTTCAATGGGTTCAGGGTATAAGAAATCAGTTTTATATTTTGTTACAGAACATACTTTAGCTGAATCGTGTCACGAAATCATCTCCTATTTGCATGACGCAACGTGCAACGTGCTGCTGTTTCTGCTGCTGAGGCTCCTGCTGCTCCTGTCAATTCTCCTAGTCTATTCCTGTTCCATTTTCAGTCCTCGCTGTGTGTGTGTGTGTGTTTGCGCATAGATCATAATCATTCATAATCAGCGTGCACATAAATAACAAATTAAAAGCGCTTCACTAATTTTAAATATGCTCGAACATAATCAGCTTAGACGACGAGTGCCGTCATGCTCCAGCTCATGCACCTCCTGCTGCTACTGCTGCAGCTCTGCTCCTGTACTCTATACAGCTGTTTGGCTGACAGTCAAGATAGCAATGGCAAACCTAACGAGCTCTTTGCTCTCATGTGAGCGTTTTTTCGAGAGCTATTTTTTTTCTTTTTTTTTTTTGTTTTTTTTTGACTGGCTTTTACTTCATTTAAAACGCATTTATAATGGGCGGCGACAAAAAAGAAGGAGCAGCAGCGGAGAAAAAAAAAAATGAATAAAATGAAGAAACTCATCAGCGCACACACGAACTCACACACACACACACACATACACACACGCCCATCCGCTACACCCACTAATGCACGTGTATACAAATTTCTTTGTAGCTTTTCATGTTTGTGCTTATGTACTTTGGCCCGACGTCTTTTGTGGCGTCTGCTTCACTTACTTTGCCCATACAATTTTCTTACAATTTTTCGTGGCTGTTCATGTTGCCATCTGAATGCCCTACCATGTTAGAGTAATATCAAATGGCTATCAAATATGCCTTACCATTGATTAGACCGTCGGTGTGTACCTGATTTTTTGTATGAGTATATACTATATTACTATATATAGCTATCCGATTTCTTCAATATATAAAGCTACTTTAACCTTCACTGGCTTGCTAAAGGCAAGCAAACAGCCGAACTTGATATAGTTTAAGGTTTCTCCTATAATAAAATTAATCTTGACATATACAAAAATATTTTTTAGGAAAAGGTATTTCGAATTCGACAATTGTTTGTGTACAGAAATTCGTCTATTTTGTTCTCTCTCTAATTCCATATAACTTATCTCGTTCTCTTTTTCACTCTCTTGGCAGATTGTGAGACCGGTGAACGCGTTTCTCATTGTTGATGTACAAAATGATTTTATAAGTGGTTCCTTGGATATAAGTAATTGCAGTGCACAGCAGCAAGGACATGAGGTGAGTCCCAGACTTAGCAAAGAGCAAAAAAAGAAGTCAAGGCGAAGACGAAGATAATATTGAAGCAGGCAGCTGTGAGTTGTGAGCTGTGGCCACAGATAGGGCAGCAGCTCAGCTGATAAAACGCAAGCTGGCTGGGCATTGGAGAGGTGGGCAGAGCACAGGGCATGGGGCTGGCAGGTACGCGGCGACGGAAAGACATAAAACGTAACAAGAAATGAAAATGGAGGCAGCGAAGCGAAGCGCAGGATGAGCCAAAGTCATTGCCGCCAACGAAAAGGACGACAAGGACGAGGCTGACGCTTGCTCTGCATGTCAGCCACCATCGAAGGATACTGTTGCTCTAGATATAGCTGTGGCTGTGGCTGTAGCTGTAGCTGTATCTGTAGCTGTAGCTGTGTGCGTGTGCATAGGCGGAAACGGATATGCTTTACTTAAGTCGCATCCGCGCTGCGACATACGCCGGATGCCATCGTCAGCGGCAAAGCCAACCAAGAGCCGCATCGGCAGCATCATCGACATCAGCTCTTGGCTGCCATCTGCCGCAATTGCCTGCACAGAGACCAACGCCACCACCCACCACAGTGGTGCACTTGTTGGCCGCCACTTCGCTTGCTGTCCTCCGTCGAACATGAAAATTTGTCAAAATTAATAACACACACTTCCGTTGTCGCTTTATGGACTCAGCTGTCAGACTTCGGCTCGCTGCCCGCCCACGCTCATATCTTTTACGAACTTATCCAATGACCGCTTCTTGCAGATACTGGAGCCCATTAACAAGCTGCTGGATACGGTGGACTTTGATGCGGTCTTCTACTCGCTCGACTGGCATCCCAGCGATCACGTTTCATTTATTGATAATGTCAAAATGCGACCAATGGACGAGTCATCGGCGGTGAGTGAGGACACATATTGCAATTATAATATATTATTGATTCATAATCCATTTTGTGCTTTGATATTCAACAAATAAACAAAATCAATAGCAATTGAAATGTCAATTAGAGGTAGTTAGCTAAAGCATCTCAAGGCCTTCGGATAACAGCATTTAAACATTAATAATATTAATATTAAAATAGCATTTATGATTTCATTCAAAAAGCAGCTTTAAAAAAGTTGACGGGAAAAAGTGGAAGAGTCGTTAGTTGGGATGAAAATGTGAAAAGAATTATAAATTATGGAGGTGGGCAAATTAAATTTGAGTTTTAAACTTGAAGCAACTCCAAATCCATAATTTTCATATCTAACTTAACGTTTTGGATTGTTTAAGCACTCATTCAAACTATTTACTCATAATCTCAATGCTATTAATATTTGATGGATATAACATTTTAGTATTTGAAAATTAGTAAAATCTTTTCCCAAATATTTTTTTATATCTATATATGTTTACAGCTGGATGCCGATTCGGCCAAGGTCTTTGATACGGTTATCTTTGCCGGACCGCCGCCGATGAAGCAGCGTCTGTGGCCGCGTCACTGTGTGCAGGACTCTTGGGGCGCCGAGCTGCACAAGGATCTGAAGGTGGTCGAGCATGGCATCAAGGTGTACAAGGGCACCAATCCGGAGGTGGACTCCTATTCCGTATTCTGGGACAACAAAAAGCTGTCGGATACCACGCTGAATGCACAGCTCAAGATGAAAGGCGCCACGGACATCTATGTGTGTGGCCTGGCCTACGATGTGTGTGTGGGCGCAACGGCTGTAGATGCTCTGTCCGCCGGCTATCGCACCATCCTGATCGATGACTGCTGCCGCGGCACCGATTTCCATGACATTGAGCACACCAAGGAGAAGGTGATCACCAGTGATGGAGTCATTGTGCACACCAATGAGGTGAGTGAAGAGACAGAATAGCTAAAATGATGAATACATTGAATGACCCTTTGCATCTGATCAGGTCAAGGCAATGGCCGAGGGTCGAGATCGTCGTCCCGAGCTGGGCTACAAGCTGGCCATGGAGCTCAAGAGCCCTGATTCCGTATTATCTCAGCGCAACGGCTTCAGGCCCAGCTTCTAAACAGATAACTGAATAATTCAAGACATCACAAATCACACAAGCTAAGCATTCACAACAGGAGCCGCTCCGAATAGTTTACTTTGTTAGAGAAAGTTTAGGGCGTTTTAGTTAAAAAATTTAATAAACAAAACACCTTACAAGTGCCTTCTCTTAACTTAAATATTACAATTTTTAACAGCCATTCTTAATACCCTCGAAATATCAATACTTGCCTAATAGTTTCAGTCTATTGACAGCTTAAGTATTACACTCTCAGCTCTCTCAGCAGCTCTATGGCATATGTTGTATGTGGCACCTGTTTCAATTAAAAGACATGTAGAACACACACTCAGACTTTCAAGACACCTCAAGTTAATATTATGTAGAAAACTATGATATATGACATGTTGAGCTTTTATTGTAAAAGTACTTCAAAATAAAAAACCAAATATATGAACGGAAAATAAAATTGAAAATAAATAATGTCTTTAATTTTCTATGATCTTTGAAAAAGTAAGGATACAAACAAATTTGATAGATTTATTACTGTAATAAATGTCGGTCTAAAAACATGAGCTTTGCTGTCATCTAGATGATACACTCAATCGACCTGCAAATAAATGCATCTATCAATATGTATAGCTTGACTATTTCATAAGCAAAAACTTCAAAACAAAACAAATAAATTTCTTGCCAGAACCGCATACACACCCAGACAAGGATGTACAGGAACATATAATTTGTGCACAGACTGTAAACGTTTTTTTAACATCTCAAATTGAAAGCTGGACAACAGCAGCTTCGACAACAAAACGACCGAGTTGAAGAGGAAAAACAAGATAAACAATTCATGCAGCGTTTAAAGAAAGTTTAAACTTTCACACACACACACACACACACACACACATTCGCATATATATGCTTGTGTGTGTGTGTGAGAATCGTCTGCTGGCACAGTAGTCTACTCAATTTTTATTTCACTCTGCTACGAGTTTTGTTCTTGGCAAGCAAAGTAAAAGCAAAACTTTAAATTTATTAACAGCTGGAGAAAGTAACCGAATCGTCTGACCAGTGGGTGTGACATGTGGGCATGGCCATTTACATCTGCATTGTGGCAAGTGCAAAGTGTAAACTGCTATTTTTCACTTCTATCCACATTTTTCCTTTGCATTCTTTTTCAAAATCCTTCTTCGTTTCTAAATGGCAATGGGTATATGGGATTGATTATGATGTTTGGCCAAGACATACATATATGTATATAAATTAGCTAAATGGCATGCAGATGATTTGAATAACTTGAACAATTAAAAACAAAATTGATTAAGTTACTGAAATTTTTCCCCTGAAGATCAGAAATAACTTAACCTTCACACTCGCCCGCTCTCGCTCTGAGGAGGAGACAGAAAGTCAAGCGTCGCTCTCAGAGACAACACAAATCATTTTCTGGAAAAGAGTGAAAAAATAAAAAAAAAAAAGGTCTTCGTACGATCACAAGAGAACTCGTTGATGAAACGACGCAATCGGTTGCTCTCTGAGTTTTTTCTGAAAGACAAATAGACTCAGGCGAATTGGATAGATAAAGAGTATTCGAAATTATAAATAATTTGCTTTGAAATAATTTTTGTAGGAAACTATTATTGACCTTAACTTTTATTATAATTTTTGTATTTTTCTGGTACATTATTCCGAACTTCAATTGTTTCTATTATGAATATTGAAATTGCAACTGAATAAAAAATACAAATAGATATTGAACTACTTTTAGTGTGATCTCATCTGAAGACCAATGCATCACCAGGTCGACTACACACAATGGTATTTGTTTGTTTCTAGATTTCATTTATTTTCTCCGTCATCCTACGCTTTGCTCACTGTGCCTGCAGCAACTCTTGGTCTACATAGTGCGCAATCCCTAGAGCTGGTTACGCTTTATGGTAAGTACTGGCAAATGGACTTAGTTAGGTGGAGAACTATGAATGCTGGCTGCGGTTGTACTGCCATTGGTTTCTTATCGAGCTGGCTTCGAATCGTTTACCTTTTGCCTGCCGCAGACAATGAAGTTATAGCCCCCGGATGCTGAGCTGGACATGGACATGGGCCGTACTGCAGCCAAATGCTAAATGCGTTTGCCCAGAGATTTCTCTGCAAACTTTGTGTAAAGAGGATTTGCAGCGTGCTGCGGTCAGGCACTAAGCAAAATGTTCGTCCTGCCTGTCAGCAGCAGCTGTGGTTGAGCCAGCTAAAATGCAAAAAAAAAAAAAAAAAAAAAAGAGATAGAAGCAAAATGTGGAGGAGGAAAAGTCGCTGATGAAAATTGCTTGCAAGTGGTTTCTGTTTCTGCCCGTCCGCCCATGTAATGGTCGCTCGTTTTGCTTGTAAAACTTTTGGATTATTGTCAGCCCAACACACAGACACACACAAACGTACATGGCCTGGCCATCTGCCAGTCGGGAAAAACTTTGTCCCGGACATGGGACATGGAGAGTCCGCGTTTGCCTCGGCAAATTTTCGCATATTTTTCTAAACGTAGGCGTCGCCACATTTGTCCCTGGCCTGCAACTGAGTTCGATGCAGTTGGAGTTTTCCACGCGTTCATATGAGCAATGTGCGTGTGTGTGTGGAAGAGTTGTGGCAACATCTGCCGTTTCCCCGGCAGCTGCTTGACTTGCAGCTTGTTACTGGGCGCTAAGCTTCATTGTTTGCGGCTTGTTGTCGTGGTTGGCGGCGGGGCAGCAGTTTGGGTGGAAAATGGGCATGTTTGGTTGCACTTTTCGTGGAACAGCCTATCGTTGATTTTGGAACTGCCCCATCGCGCTGTAAACACCAAAGTAAGCAGCTGCAAAGCAATTAGGTGCTAATGCACTTTCCCGATTAGCTAAGGCCTGTGGCATAAATGCATTGATAACTGACATTGGGAGAGTGGAAGAACGCGAATGACTTGATGGCAAAATGTTGGGAATTCATTATTCATTCATTATTGTATGAGTGAGAATTAATAAAGCCTAATATGAAATGAAAAAATTGGCAAAACCAAAGACTGCCAATCATAATGGACGAAGAAAAAAGCTGAAGCGAAGCGTAGTAACTTTGAATTAAAAAGTCTCTTTGCCATTCGAATGATATCTAAATGCAGCCAACCTTTTGTATACATGCACTCCCATAATTCGATTTTGCGCCCGAGGCGCATTGCATTAAATTTTAGTAATGTATGATAATGCTAATGCTAATGCTAATTGATGAATGGTAATGCTGATGGATGTATTATGCTTCTCTTCACAAGTATATCTCTATGAGCAGATCATAAATATAACTCTATATTAAAACTGATATTATTTCATTGATTTATTTTTAAGTTTATATGCAAACTACACAGACTATTCGCTCAGCAAGATTATGTTTTCATTATTGATTTTTCTTTTCTCAAAATATATATATATTATGATATATAATAGATATATTTATATTCCCTAGACTATTATTATTGTATTTATGTAATAAGTACTATTATTATTATTAATATTTATTATTATTATTATATTTTGGTACATCTATCACTTGCGCAAATCTATTTATTTGCTTACGAAAATTACTGTTGACTTTGCATAGTTGCAACAGCAGCAGCAGCAGCAGCTGCAGCTGCCATTTTGGCAGTAGCTAAATAAGCTGCAAGAATAACAACAAGTAAAATAGCAACGTTGAATAAATAAACAACAATTTTGCTGCTGTTGCTATTGCTGTTGTTGATTTTGCTGCTGCGAGACCAACGGGGCGTATGAAATTAGTTTTACGTGTGACAAGCTTATTGAAATTATAATTTGTTTATTAACAGCAGGAGGCGTAGGGCGTGGCAGTTGCTTTAATAAAACTGTCAAAGCAATTTGTGGCGTTCGTGTTCAACGCTGATTAGATTGCTGTCACGGCCAAAAGTTTTTAATTATGTCTACATATACATCTACATATGTGTACATACATATGTATATACTACCGAAAATTGTGAAATTGTCTGAGAGCAGGAGGAATTCACACAGGTAGAGCCGAGTATTGCAGTTATTGTTGTTGTTGTGGTTGCTGGTGATTAAGTCAGAGATAGGCAAAGGTTTCGCCACAAAAATAGCGAATTTTCGGCGTTCCATGCGGCGTATGCGTAATATGACAACATATCTTTCTATGCGAGTTTTGCGGCTGCTGCGGAAATGCAGCTGGAAGTTGTCAAGCCACATGCCACAAAACAATGGCAGTAGCAACTGTTGCTGTTTCGTTCGTACAACCAATCTAACTCTCGTTCTCTCTTTCTCAATCTCTCTCGCTCTTTATCCCGCTCCCTCTTTCATTCTCCTGCTGTGGGCCGTCCTGTGCTAATTTTAATGCAGTCAAATGAGTTTGTTCTGGCTGCACACAAGATATGAAGTTTTTGGCTGCCGCTGCCACGCCCACATCCTGGCAAGCCACCCTCCCACTGCGATATGAGTACTATGTGCAGCAGGCGATTATGAGATTTTCATATATCATATGTTTTGTCTGTCATCTAACTGCTCTTTGATGCGTGCGTGTGTGGCAATAAAATGCTTTACTGATTTACAAAGTTTTGTCATTAGGCACACTCGCCACCTACATAAGCACTCCAGCCCTCATCCCTTAGCCACAAAAAGGGCCTTTAATTATAGTTTAGAATTATATAAATATTTGCTAAAATGTTGTGCTTCTGGTTTGTTATACTCTCAGTCGCATATGTCGACAATTATCTAAAAATAAAATACAAATCATATTCGGAAATCATTTATGGAAACTCCAAATGCAATCAAAATAGCTTTTAGAATTCTTTGTAAATGGTAATCAAATGCTCCATTAAATTTATTTATGAAAATAAGTCAAGCAAAATATGAATATATATACATATGGCATACACATACTACTGCATTGCTATGAAATTACGTGTAATGGAATACTGAGAAATGGTTATTAATTGACTAAGTGAAAGTTTAGTTGAGAATTTCACAATTCAAATATTTTCATTAGTACAAAAATTGATATAAATTTCAGCAAGCAAAAATTCGGAATATTTGTTGACTCAATGTAGCAACCGAAAATGCTTGAACCGCAGCTGGGCAAGCCTCCTGGTTATAATTATTCAATGAAACTTTACGCCCAAGCCCCAGGTTCATTGCTACTGAATTCTCTTCCCCATCATAAGCCATAAAATGGCGCATAAATGGCGTACGTTGTGCGTGTTTTTATATTTCAATCGAGTATAAAATAAGTTTGGATTTCGCTTGAATTTAGGGCTCATAAATAGGCAACAAATCGCACCCGCGGGGCAACATGCGTCGTATACGTGATATTTTTTAATTACATTACAAAATGCTCTTCGCTGTGCGTGTGAAAAATGTCGTTTTAATTGCCCCCACCTCCCCAGTTGGGCCAGCGCCAGGGGCAAAGATGAAACTAATACAAAGAAAAACGCTGTACGCAATCGCAAAAGCAAAATGGGAATTTAATTAATGCGAGCTCCAACCAAAGCCAACAAACCTTAAGCCCGAAAATTCCAAGCACCAAACCCCAAAGCGAAAAACAAGCAAAACGGGAAAATATGAGAAAATGCCAAGCGAATATAGGAAATATATTGTAGTTGCAATCAAAAACTTGGCGGAGTGCAGAAATGTGTATTTGGCTGATGCTTGTCTGTGTGTGGGGTGTGTGGGGTGTGTGTGGTGTGTGGGGTGTGTGTGGTGTGAGTGTATGTGTGACACTCAACGCTATGAAATCATTAGCCAAAGCGCTAAAGATGTTACCAAAGCTCTTCGAGCGGGGCTTCAAAACTTTTTGGCGCTATACAAAAGCAAATATGCAAATGGTATATGGTAAATGGCAAAATATCAGCGGAGGGCGGGTCAGAGGTCACAACTAGAACTATTCAATTTAATGTCAAGTCAAATTTTGTGGCATTTAAGCGCAAATGGCAGGAAATTAGCGGCGGCCGACTGTGTGAGAGAGAGAGAGAGCGAGTGAGAGAGCAGACAAATGAATAGGCATTTAAAATGTCAACACGACCGCAAAACATCGTGTGCAAAATGGTCGAAAAAGGTATACAATATGAGTGTGTATGTGTGTGTGTGTGTGTGTGTGTGTGTGTGTGTGTGTGTGTGTGTGACTGTGTGTGTGTAGATTGCGACTTTTGCGGTTGCACAAATGCTGAACAAGGCGAGCCGGGTCAAGCCAAAGGAAATTGGGGTGGAGGTTGAGGTTCTAACCAGGGCTGGAGCTTAAATGCCTGACCACGAAAGGGCCATTAGGAAATGGTCAGCATATGGGTCTGCATGCGTCTGTGTGTGTTTTAGTGTGTAAGCTTCAAGTAGCAGAGGCAGCTACTGCGACAGCTGAAATTAAGCAAAACAAGTCCAAAAAGAAAAAAAAAAAAAAGAAAATGTGCCAAAACAAAGTTTTTTTTTTTTTTTTTTGTGCAAAGCTTTGCAAAATCTAACCGCAAAACGTTTGCCAACACGTGAAAACTTTTTCAAGTTTCACCTGTCTGCGTGCAAGTGAGTGCAAATGTGTGCGCATCTGTCACAGGGTTGAACAACTTCTCGGTCACAGTAATTATCGTTTAGCCAAAGTGATTTGGGCAGAATTACACTTAAAAATCTCGTAAACTCATTTATTTTAAAGCGAAATTAAATCAATTAATAAGCAATAATCCAGTAAGCCGAAAAAATGTATGGATTTTTCAACGAAAAAAACTTTTTTATATTTATTACATAATATATATTTATTACATAATATAAATAAACTATTTGCATATAGGCAAACGCTTCAAAGCTTCAGTTGCACTCATGTAATTCAATTAAATAAGAGCTAAAATAAATAGAAAATTAAATAGCTGACAGAAAGACAAATGGATTGAATAATAGCTAGAAATCCAAACAGACAGACCTCTATGGAGTTGGCTATTAATCGGCTGAACAATAAGTTAGAATACGATTCTTTCAATTTTCCTTTTTATGTTTGCTGAGAGAATTAGAATGTGCTCTAAGCTTGTGCTCTAATGACTAACCTCTATATAAATAAATATCTATAGGTAAATATCTCCCTTTCTCTCTCTCTATCTATTAGCCAATCTATATAACAATTACAAGTTCTCTTATCTAAGCTATCAAGATTTCAAAATAATAAAGCTATATACAGAAGTGAGCAAAAGGGAGTGAATGTTTGCAAATTTTGACTTTTACGATGTATAAAAAAAACTATTAAAGTTTTTTTTTTTTTTATTTATTTTACTATTCTCAACAAATAAAACAAGACTTCAAGGAAAAATGAGATAAATTCAAAGAGTTAGAAAAAAAAAAAAACCAAAAAAACCTCACATATATTCAATAAAATTGACAACGAAACTAAAAATAATGCATTTTAGCAATATATCTAAATCGTTTTCGTAGTAAAATCGGATAGACAAATAGAGTAATGTAAATTGGTTTTTCGTTTTTCGTTAAATTATCACAAATGCCATCTAAACGATAAACAGTTCGATAAGATCTTGATTTCAACTGAAATGCAAACAAAAAATTAAATACTATTGCAATTTATTTAAATTTCAAAGCATTTGTAGCTTGATTTTAAAGCGCTGCTCGCAGCTAGCACAGTTAGTAAACAATTTTAGCATGTAAATGCATTTACGAAAGATACGCATCGCTGACCAGCTCAGCCCAGCCCTGCACATATTGCACACGCAGACAACTCCAATGCATGCAATAGTGTGTGTGTGTGTGTGTGTGTGTGTGTGTGTGTATGTGTTGGTTTCTGTGTAATCTTTGTCGCATTGCCGTGAAATGTGCAATAAAGTCGCATGACTTTGGCCTTCGGCTTTAGCGCTGCGTGTCAAAAGTTGTCCGCAGAGCTTAAAAACATCAGAGAGAGCCAAACAAAACAAGGACGAGCCTGTTGATGGGGTTGATCACAATAATGATAAAACTGCTGCTGCCGCTGCTGCTGCTGATGATGATGATGATGATAATGGTGTTGTAATGGTGGTCAGCAAGCACAGAGCAACAACAATGTGCCGCAATTAAATGTCAAAGAGGCGTTTCTGATGGACGTTGAAAATCAGCGCAGCTGTCAGGCAGGAGCTGCTAGCTAGTCCATGCCCATGTCCAAGCCGTCGCACATGCAAGACACACACACACACAGAGAGAGAGAGGGAGAGAGGGAGAGAGACACACCCACACCCGCAGACACAGACAAGCCCTCGGACATGGACATGCACATGTCACCTGGCGTTTAAAATGTACACCCCATAAACAAAAGTGCAAACAAAGCCATAAACAAGCAGCCAAAACCCTCACTCTCAATGCAAGCCCCCATCGCTCTCTAGTCCAGGACACGTTGATGGTGCTGCCTGTCGTTTGTTAGTTTTGCCTGCTGCTGCTGTTGCATTGTGGCAGCCAAACATAAAACGCTAGCAACAACTGGCAAACAGGCGGGCAACATTCAATGGGGTTGACGCTTCATTCCGGTCGCCGGTCGCCTCAGTTTGTTAGCTTTGCTTTGTGTCGTGTCTTTTATGGGCAGGGACGATGAGCGGGGCCGGTAGCCTGTCAGCGTTTTTCTGCGCATTGTTTTTAATACATGTACGTGGCGCATCATTTATTATTTTTGCCACAGCAAGAGCAACAGCAGCAGCAACAGCAGCAGCAGCAACAGCAGCAGCAGCAACAGCAGCAGCGCTTACGCTGCGTATACGCAATATGACGCAGACGCAGCATCGATGCTTTGGCCATTGCCCATTGGCCCCCGGGTCCATGTCACGCACACATTAGCTAGGCTAGCACGCATCTGGCTACGCACACGTTGCATAAACATTTGGACACAGCAACAACAGCAGAAAGGAAGAGGCTATAGCAGGGGCGTGGCACAATCGTGTGTGGCTCGGATTAGGAACTAAATTAAATTTTTACATCAACATTTGCGCTTCATTAGAGGTAAGGGCCGAGGCACTATAATGCCAAGTGTTGCTTCCATGTTGAGAGCCCACTCGAGCGGTCGCCTATGGGACACACGCACACACTGGCAGCGAGATAAGCAGGCGGCAGTACAGATAAATGAGTTGAGTGTTATGGTGGGAAATGGCAGGCGGGGGGCCAGTAAATTAGCCCAAGCCGAGGTGTTGAGCAAAACCATTCCCATATCATACTCACAAGCATGTCGTTAGATATACATACATATATATATATATATATATATATATATATATATATATATATATATATATATATATATATATATATATATCCTCGAAAAACAAATGCCAAACAGTAGGAATAGTTGCAGAGCTGAACGAGCAGAGGCATAATTAGATATTCCCAAAGCAGAGCAGCTGAAGCTCTACTTCATGTGTGAAGTATGCTAAAGCGAAAATGTAGTTAATACGTTGAATATTTAAAGCGAATTGTTGAAGCGTATTAAGTGTATTTGATGCACGTGTAAATAGTTCGTGAAATGTATAATTATTTTATGTTTTTCATTTGAATAGCAGAAACTTTCCTCACGTTTAATTTCAATTGAAATAATAATTATGTGTACGGAATGTACAAGCACGGGTGAAACAATTTTTGTTTGTTGTTTTTAGTTTCTGACGGCAATTAACTAATTAAAACTTAATTTAAAACTTTTGACAATAAATATTTCACATTCAATTACACTAGCTAAAAGTGAAACGCCGAAAAGCTTGTTGCAAACTATCATGGAAATCTAGATGTACTCAATCTGTTATTAATACTTTTTACGCGGTTTCCATCGACAAATTATATATAATTCTGAGTTAAAATGAATCAGAGTTGTTTGAGCTATATATGCGAAATATTTAATTTTATTATAAAGCATAAAAAACACAACTTGTTTATAAAAGTATTAAAAAATAATACAATATAAAAGTATTTCGAAGCTAAATTAAATATTTGCAAAGCTTGACTTTTTAACAGCCAGCGTCGTTATAGAATTATTTATAAAGAAATCTATTAAGATCTATTCTAACAAAAAGAACAAGAAATAGCCCTGACCCAAAGTTTCAGAAAAGTTTTTTTTTTTTTTTTACAAAACTGATAATTACTTTAAAACACAACTCGTCTGATGAAGATATATTCTCGTTTATCTCAATTCTCATTTATTGATTGCCGTCAATTGCAGGCTGTCAAATATTTAATAAGCTGCTAGAGTCGAATGGAGGAGCCAAACTTTAACTGAAGCATCAGTGGACAATGAGCCAATACAAACTTTTGGCTTTTATTGGACATGTACTACCAATAACTGATAGCCACCATTTGCAGCTGCAGCCATTCAATGTTCGGTTAGAAAAAGAAACACAGCTAAAACTGAGGGAAAATAGAAAGCAAGCTATGCATGGCCAAGAGAGAGGGCAAAAGGAAAAGAAAATAAACCGCTGCAACTTTGAAGCAGCGCACAGAGCAACTGACAGCTGGCACCAACTTAGAACTCAGTTGCTGTATAGAGGGGCGCGAGCTGGCCCAACTGAAGTTGCGCTGTCGGTGCCCTAAGGGCAGCTGCTCCATCAAGATAAATATATACATACACACACACATATATCTATATATAGTGTCTGAAAGATACAAAACTTGCGAAAAAAAAAAGAAAAAGAATTAAGTAAAAATAAAAAGCAGCAAAAAAAGTTTCAGTTACGTGCTGTTGCTTTTAATTGAATTTTTTTTCCAGTGCCACGACTAGCGCTGTTGCTGCTCACTGGTCGCTGTGGTGAACCACTGCTCGGGCCAGTATATCCGTATCCGTCTCGCGTTTCCGCCGCGGCTTCAGACACCAACCGTAAGAGAGCAGCAGCAGCAGCAGCAGCAGCAGTAGTAGCAGCAGCAGCGGCACCTAAAGCATGGTCTTGGATTCATGTCCAAGTACTAATAGCGACTGCAGGCAGTTTTCTTGTTATTTTGAAAGCGCCAAGTCGCAAGTCCTTAAGCGGTTTATATTCCTTCACACTGATTTGCAGCTTGAAAGGTGTCCCAACGTCCGGGCTGCTGCAGCTCGTATACCCTGCAGCTATTGAAATGAAGAAGCAAAAGTGTGGCAAAGAATTGCAGCTAATGGGCTAATGGGCAAAAACGATTTATCGAATAATCCAAGCATGATTGAATATCAATGAATATCAGATATCGCGATATATGTTAATCTCGAGATAGTATCTGCTCTGTAAGCTTCAAACATTTTCGAGAGAACACATTAAAGTCTTATCGATACTTGATACTCGACAGTTTGATGTCACTAAAGAACTTTAAATATATTATATAGTTTGATATTTATTTTTATTATTAACAACAACTTTTATAGGCACATCAGATAGTCGAGCATATCCGTAGCTCGCATGCTTTCCATATCTTCTTATTTTGCTCTGCTGCAAGTTTTTAATTAAGAAGTTTCAATTTAATGCCTCGCCCACCCAGCTGTAACAGCTGCTCAGCGCAGACTATCATAATAATTATATTTACTCGCTCACTTGGCGGCTCGGACTGGACGGAGTCAGTTGTATTCAGAAACTCGGTCATGAATTAACCGTCAACGTTTGTTTTTAATTTAGTTTAGATATATATGAAAATACTGAAGCCTTTGACTATTTGTAGGAAAATGTCTACGAATAGCGTGGGCTCGGTTCCCTCGGCAGCGGTGCTGCTGATATCGTTGCTCCTGGTTGGCGACTGCCTCGCCTGTCGAGCCATTTACAATCGAAGTAAGATTCTCAATATATACACACACACATACACACATCTCATCTAGCCACTCAATAATGTTGCACTCCCATTGTAGATCTGGTTTCGTGCTACAGGAACGGCGGCATCTGCCGCGAACCAAATGTCTGCCCCAAAAATCGGCATTCGGTGGTGAAAACCATTTGCATATTACGAGGAAAGATTTGTTGTATAAAAGCGAAATGACGTAAAGGCATTAAATGAAGGATATTAATACGATCAATATGTACGTAATCTGTGGACTGTCTCGACAGAAATATCGATTGCGAAATATCGTCTTGTAATATGTAAATCTAATGAAATATGAACTAGTAAACTGTGGACAACTCTAAAAATTGTCTTGTGAATGTCTGTGCATGTGTATATCAAAATTGTTTCAATTAAAATGTATTTATTTTACACAGATGCATTTTACACATAACAACAAATAAAACTTTATTAGGAATTTGAACCTATAAATCAATAATAATTTCAGATTTACTTTTCTTTTTAATTTTATAAATATTTATTTAACTCTTGTATAATATTTGTTTTTTAAGTTTCTCAAGTTGGGAATAATACTTTTTATAGAGCGTATATATATCTCTCAATGTTTGACTTCAATCAACGCCAACATATTAATTCCAATGGCCTGCATTAGTGACCCAGCTTGAGCTTAGATTCAACCCATTTTTCAGCCATTCATTTGTTTGCAAGTGCAACTAGACGAGCGCGAGGCAACATCAGCAGCAGCAGCAGCAGCAGCAGCAGCAGCTTGTGGGCCAAATGACGTCACGAAAAATCAGGTCAACATCACGCGCAGGCTGAGCGCAACTAAAATCCATGTACGTTTCTTTTTTCTTGTTTTTTTTTTCCTAATTCAGCAAAAATGGCAACTCACCGTGCTACACTCACTTTTTAAGTATACAGAGATATATGTTTATTTGTTGGTGGATATAAAATTGTGATACTCTGCTTAACAAATGTTTTTGTAAAACTGTTGCAGATGCTTTCGGAGAGAGAGTTAGGACTTGCTTCAGCCTATTACTTTTACAAGTTGCTTCAGTTAAAGTTCTCTGCATTTCTGCATAATTGAAATGATAATTCTCCATATTGAAATACATCTATAATTTTACGTCTGTATTTATTTTAATTTATTTAATTGCATTAAGTTTCGCAATAACTATCATAGAGTATTACGCAGTCGCTCCTATTCAATCTTCACACTTGCATTCATTTTTTTTTATTTTTTGGGTCTGAGCGAGGCCTTGTACCTAGTCTTGGCTCACTCTCACGCTCTCTCTCTTCCTAGCTCGTGCTCTGGCCACATCTCTCGCACTCACACTCACCTTGTCTTGGGGTCGTGGTCATTAATGGTCCTTTTTTTTTTTGTTATTTTTTTTTTGCTATACCTCCCGCTACTCGCAGACTTCAAATTTTTATGTTTCGCAAGCATTTTTTGTTGTTGTATTTTTTTGACATTTTTGTTGAATTTTTGCTGTGTTGGGTGAATTACTTGTAAATTCAACTAGAATGAGGTGAATGAGAAGCAAAAGAGAGAGTGGGAGGGAGAGTGATAGAGAGAGAGAGAGAGAGAGAGGGGGGGGGGGGGGGGGGTGGTGGTGGTGGTGGTGGTAAAGGCAAGCGGCTCAAAAGTGACTGGCATTTGTTTTCCATATATTGATTGCTTTTTAATGGATTTTTTCGTGAACTCTGGATCATAAGGTGACCGCGGCTGACCTCTCTCTTCCAATTTTCTCCGTATTCTTTGCTCGTATTAATTTTATTTACTTAGTTAAATGGTTCAATTGTTTGACTGTTGATTTACTGCTGGAATTTCAGACAGCAAAATTAATTGTTTGATTTGTGGGCAGCGACTACTGCATATATACGTTCTAGGACATAGAACTAGGTCAGTTGCGTGGGTTTTTGCTGCTGATTTACTGATTTTATTTGCACAGTTTATAAATAAAAAGCTGACAGACGTGGCCTGGCAGCTGCCACTCTTGTGGAGTTTTCCCACCGGCTCAACGATTTTCCTTTCTATTTGGTTTTTATATCTATTTCTTGTGTCTGTTGTCTCTGGCTGAAGTTTGCCTGCATGCATTTAGCCAGTCATACTTTTGTTGTATGTCAATCAAGCAGGTAACTGGCTGCAACTAAATTGTAAGACTTCTGCCATGTCGCACAACAAAACAATAACAATGGACATACACAAGAATACTCACTCACCCACACACATACATTCCGAAATATTCACCACTCTGCTGCTCTTTGACAATAGCAACTCTTTGGCTCTCTTACGACGTTCAGTGCTGTTGGGCAGCCATACCAAAAGACTCTCACGCATTGCATAGACCATGGCAACAGTCAGCTTTCATCTTTTTTTAGCACACGCGCCTGACTTACTGCCAGGGCTGGCTGACTCCCCCTCAGAGCCGTTCAGCTGGTCGCCTGTCGACTGTCAAATCAATTTGTCAGAAATCAGTGACAGCTGCTTACAGCCAAAACACACAAACATGGCCCAGGCCACAGAGCCACAGAGCCGGGCTCAGCGGCCTGGCTGCCATTGCCTTTCCCCGAAGTGTTGTCATGGCAAAAATATATAAATACATGTACATATATATATATATATATATGAAAGGCAACAACAACAAAACCAAAAAAAAGAAAATGTTGCAAAAAAGGAGCTGGCCTGGTGTGTAAATTATAGCGCATATTTGCCCCATTTCTTTTTCTGTTTTCTCAAATTGCTTTGCAGATTGCCGACATTTGAAAATTGTCTACGGCATATCAAGCACTTTCGACATTTACAACTCATTTTTGTGAAATCTCTACTCTCCTTTTTTATTCTTCAAGTTCGAAGCTGACAGACAAGCGCCTTTTGTTTGCATGTCACACACACACACACACACACACACACACACACACGCACACGCATATATGCTACTGTGTGCTACCAGGCGTATGCGCAATTTCCCAGACAAAGGCCGCCCAAGAAGAAACCCTAAACCCTAAAAAAAAAAAAGGGGCGAATAAAATAGAATAAGCAAAGGTCTTTGACTGAGCAATTCTGATGTCCTAGTCGTAGTAGGCGCAACATGCTATTTTTGTCAATCTGCTGTGCATCCATAGGGTTAATTATAATCACAATGGAAACCGGATCTGTTGTGTTTGTATTTAAAATTACGCCAGACAGCAAGCAACATTTTTTTTTTTTTTCTTTACTTTGGCCTGCCCAAAGCAAAATAAGGAAGAGAAACATAGAATTAAATCGAATTATATTCAATCTGTTAGCCTTGCTCGCATTATAATTATTATAAAGATTATATCGATTATTCTTTCTGCGATTATGTTTAATAGAAGACGATTGAAATGAAATTTACAATAACTGTAGATAAAATATTTAAGGACTGGCCAAAAGACTAAGAAAAAAGCGTCTACAAAATACTTATAAATAATTTGATTAAAAGAACACATATTATTTTTAATTGTTTAAGTAAATAAATTAAATAAATTTTTTGTATAATTATAAAATATATTTTTATATAAAATAATAGACTTTTTTTATTGACTATCAATAGCTTCTACTTATACTTGTTAATTATTTAAGTAATATTAAACTATTGAGAAATGTCAATTGCTTTTTGAATGCAAAACATTTGATTTCACACTAAATTTATTGTGATTGCTTTCTCTGAAATTATATTCATAATATTCCACTTGCAATTAGAGTATTTTACAGTCGGACATACCTTAAATTATGTACGCAGTGTTATTTCATTTTCTTTTTTTTTCTTCTTCTACATTTAAGGCACGCCAGCAGCAGCAAAAAAAAAGATAACAACAACAACAACAACGACAGCATCTACAATAGCATCTACAACAACAACAAAAAATCAGTAGCATGTTTGCTGCTGCTGCTGCTTCGTTTTATTTATTTTTTCGTTCGTAATCTCTAACCCTTTTTTTTTTTTTGGAGATGGTGTTGCTGTTGTTCCTGTTGTTGTAGTGTTGTTTTTTTGTTTGACCAACTACCAACATACAAGCTCATAAATAAGTAGGCAAAGGCTTGGGTCCTGTTTGGCCAGCCTCCCTAACACACACACACACACACATATATATATATATACACATAGTCAGTCCCCAACCCACCTTGCCACGCCTAGCAGCAGCAGCCGCCTCTCAATGCTTATGGTTGAAAATGAAAAATGGATTTCTGTGTCAGTTGGTTGCCATAATTTCAGTTCGTTTCAGGCTTTGACTCAGCCTCAGCCTCAGACTTCGCTTTGAGGCGTATTCATCATTTGGCATTCAGTCATCATCCACTGCTATTTTTTGTATTTGCTTTTGTTTTTGATTTTTTTTTTTTTTTTTTTTGACTTTTGCTTTTGTGGGATATTTGTTTGCCATGTCGCCCCGTTTATTTAATTAATTATTTTAAAGATTTGCCGCCCTTTTTCGCTTTTAATTAATTTATCAAGAGTGCAAATAAAAATTGTTCGCGCAACGCTCAAACTCGAGTGTCCCTTTGCAAGCTGGGCGCAGCTTTTTACTCTTCTTGTTTAATATTTTATTTCAAATAAGGCAAACTTTAAATTAGCCCCCTGCCATTACACGGCTAAGTGGGGTTAAGCTGCATATCGCGGGCTAAGCCAAGGCCAAAGTTCTGAGAGTAGAAAAAAGTTTTTTTTTTTTTATTAAATTTTTTTTATATATATTTTTTTTATTATATTTATATAATATAAACGCATATAAATTTATGTTGTCGGTGTACCTTGCCTCGGATAGGTCTAATAACTCCCCGGGTCGCTGTAATCCTTTGGGTCACGTTGTTTAGCCATCCTGCCGTCTTGCCCGCCTAATGGACACGGCAAGTCACGTAAATGACGCTGATGATAATGTTGATGCCGCTGATGATGATGTTTATGCCAGCTACGTGTTCATTGCTGTCACAGCAGGCTCAAACTTTCTGCACCCCTCCCCAAGCCAGCTCGCTTTCTGTGTGTTTTTGTCTCTGGCCAGCGTCCATCGTTGCGTATGCGTTATATTCAATGAGTAGTTGGCAACAGCAGTTGGAACTGCGCGTCTGGTTGCATTAAATATTAATTTGTGCAGCCCAATTCCCAGTGATGGGGCCACCACTTCTCCGTCTACTGCAATGCTTTATGCATACATATGTGGACACACATCCGCTTTTCCAATTGCTAAAAACGGAAATTAGTTACAGAAGTTATAATTAAATTCCTTCGGGTAACGGACAAACAGGACAGGACCTGCATGTTCCATCGTGTGTGTATGTATGTATGTATGTATGTTTGTGTGTGTGCAACAAACTGTGCATGTAAACAGGCCGTGTAGCTGCGTCCGGAGCTGCTCCATAGACAACACTTCACTGCGCAGGAGGCGAGAGCCCATTTTGAAGAGGACACCCAAACACAGCCACAGAAGCAGGACCCAGAGTCTTAATTAGAAACAATTTGAGGCTGACTGATTGCCGGTGGTGAGGCACATGTGTGTGTGTGTGTGTATATGTGTGTGTGTAACACATTTCTGAGCAGAAGGTTTTGTGGTTCAGTATATACGTATGGGCATGTGCCACACTCTGTTGACTTACAGCCATTAGCAGAAACATTTTATGCTCGAAAAAGACTTTAAAGTCGCCCCCGCTATCCTCTAGCCCTTACCCCCTACATTCATGCCAGCTGGCATATCCTCATCTCAATCTAAAAATATTTGCATATGTTGTTGTTGAATATCATTCCGAAGAGAAACCAAAAGCAAACACAACAAAAATGTTGGCAACAATCTTGTGCAGCTTCTATAATTAAGCAAGCTGAGCTGGCTTTACAGTGCAAAACGGAATATTTGATCAATTTATATTCCTTATATTCCTGAATGATAATGGAATGAAGTCCACCGCCATTCGAATGTTTTATAACACAAATATTAGCCAAAAAGCAAAACTCATATCAAGGAAAAGGTGTATCTTATTTATCTTCAGAATCTTCATAATCCCCTAACTAGCCAAGTTCTTAGCTGTGCATACCTACGCGAAGTTTCAAATTTATTTAAGAACAAGATGAAAATCCATAAGCCAATCAAAGGTATATTTTCGAAACGCTTTACAATAAATTTCCAGCCAAAAATTATTCAAATAAAATAGGTTTTTAACATTTCATAATATATTATGCAGAATATATGAGAACTAAATATAACATGTAATATTAAATAGTAAATAGTCTGATTATATTCGTTTATCGAATATTTACAAATTAAATATAAAATACAATAAAAATGAATATTAAATATATATATTTTATCGCTTTATTCACGAGATCAACAGAGAAACGCACTCACTCGCTCTCGCGATGAACAAGTGCCTTCGTTTCCTTTACTTTTCGTTTTTCGGTTGAGTGCTTCGTGTTAAACTATTCGTGTGACGCTCTTTTTCCGAATATCGCTTAGAGAGCAATGCGATTGAGCTACAGTAAGTGAGCAGAGCTCATAGAGTCTATGCAAACGCTCTATGCACACACTCTCGCTCTCGAAGGTAGCCTTCGAGTCGCATACAAACCAATCTCAACAGAGAAAGCCTAGGGCCGATCGATAACGAACTCGTTGATGAAGCATTGCAGTCGGTTGCTCTCTGATTTTTTTTTTCCAACCTGTGAGTAAAATACACTTATTTGCAGACATTGAGAAACGATTAACAGATATCTGTGAGCTGTGATTTCAATTATACTTATTTTAAAATAAATAAATAAATAAGTGAAAATAATAAAAATGTAATTTATATGTATTCAATATGCTTCTACAATATTTCGCCCATACAATTTGTTATTAAGCAACTGGAAAAATGGTTGTCTTAAGTTCTCTTAGACTGGATACTGACTAACATTTCAAATACGCAGCATTTCAATAGACCCTTTCTTTTATTTTTTTTTTTTTTTGGATTTTCGGCGTCAATTCTGACAAGTCGATGGCATAATTCGGCACAGTTACAGCGACACTTACAGCTTCATGTGGACTGAGCTCGTATTTCGCCATTCAAACAGCTGTTCGCATATGCTGTTCGTGTGCGTGTGTGTGTGAGTGTGTTTTTGTGCTTGTGTGTGTGTATGTATGCACATACGCTTTGGCTGCCTTGTTGTCTTTTATATTCAGATATTTGTGCTGCTGTTGTTTTTGGCTGACAGACGCACATTGCGTATACGTAATGCGCAAATTGTGAGTGCTTTTAATAAATGCTGTGGCATGCGTGCGCCGCTGCCAACGGCGCTGCCTACGGCGGCGTCACTTTATTATTGAATATGTCGCCGTGCACATTTGCATAATTGATCGGCAACGATGCGCGAATCGCAGAAACGGGAAAATTGTAGTCCGTAATCGGCTGACAGACATTCGATTTAAGCATTTGCTAAACAATAAAACTTCAGTGCGTGACAGGCCTCACATTGTTTATAGAGAGAGTGAGAGAGACAAAGAGGGAGGCGAGAATATCAAATACTCAACCTTTTTTATATATATACATATATATAAATATATATATATATACACATATATTTCTACATGTTTTGTTTTCAATGCGATGCACAGCTGAAACGACAACAGACTTCAATAATTGATGCACATGTGTTGCGTGTGCTCACGTGTGTGTGTGTGTGTGTGTGTGTTTGTGTGAATGTGTTTGATTTATGCGTGTCCTCGGCTGCTATTCAATTGTGCAAATCAATTACAATAATCGACGCACGCAACTTGAAGAGGGGCGTTCAACCGAATAGATCAAGTGCGTGCGAGTTCTTACGGAAGAATATTGAGGGCGTGGCCGTGGCAGAGCAACAGCATTTGGGCGGTTTATGCCGAGATGCGAAACAGTCGAGATATTAAAGACTCAAGAAACTGAAATGTAATCAACAAAGAAGATTCTCTTTAGATTTGAATCAAAACACAAATTTATACATTTTTTGTTTGATTAAAATGGAAGACATATTAGTCGATCATAAAGTGCCAAAGCATAAAGAAAAAAAAAACAGACTAAAAAAAAATAAAAGTTAAGTAGCTAATTGTCAATATATTTATTTCTTATTATTATTACTTTTGAAGTAAATTAATTCCGTTTTGGGTTTTCTCTAAGCATTTGTTAGCTTCGCACACTCTTAGTCAGCTCAGGAAAATTGTTCTTCTATCAGCGATAACGTGAGATAAAATTATAATGCAAAGTTAATAGGAGTTTGTTGCTTTTTGCAACTCAAACTCAAGTCAATGGCAATTGTATCTTTAGCCTGGGTCCATTACTCATACCGCGCACTTAAATATACTAATTTATTTACCTATTCTGCAGTCATTTAGCCGCAATTACTAAAGCATCCAATTGTAATCAGCGACGAGTCCTCGTCATGCTACTCTCTCTGCTGACTGTATCCCTGGAGTAAAGCGCGTCAATTACTTGAAGTTTCTGTGTTTATTGCTCTTGGTTGGCAGAAGGCGAAGAAGAAGAATGCCTGCAGCTGCTACAAGTCAAATAAAACATATTACAAATGCCACGACCAGCCCCCTTTTGCCCAGCATCTGGGCACTATTACTTAGACTTAAGCGCCTCGAGATGTGCCAGCAATCTGACAAATTTCGCACAAATTATGCGGCGAACACCACAAAACGATGACGACCATGATGACAGTTGTGTGGGAGGAGGTTGGCAAGCAGGAGAGCAGGACGATGCCTCTCTGTCTGTCTGTCTGTGCTCGAATCCATGCCCATGCCCGTGTCCGTGCCTCCATGCCTGTGCCGGGGCACAACAAAAGGCGACGAAATTATTATTGCATTAAGTGGAATTATTAAATTTCATCGGCATCGAAGGCGGCCGCAAACGGAAACGTAACGACGGCTCAGCACAAATAAAAATAAATAAATCTAATCAAAAATAAGCACACAAATAAAATCCACAAATGATAAAATAAAAATACAAAAAACCAGCACTGCGAAAGAAGAGACAGCGAAAATAAATCAATAAAAGGAGACAATGAGACAAAAAAATATGTGGACCTTAGACCGGACCGGACCCGGCCCAGAACACGAACTCGAACTCGAACACGGACCCGGACCCAGACCCAGACCCGATCCCGTGCCCACAGGCCGGGCCTGACTTCAGCTACAGTTTGCAGGGCGCAAAGTTTTTGGCGGGCCACTCAAATCAACATAAAGTTTGATATATTGTGCCGCATTGGCAGCGGCCGAGTCCTGCCAATGTCCTGCGTTGATTTAATGGCCGGCAAGCCCAAGGCTAAGCTAAGGGGATGTGGAAACGGGGCGGGCGGCACTACTAGCACTACTTATTACGGCCGCCGCTTGTCGCCATTGTTGTCAATTTGGTCGTGTCTTTGACAGTGACAATACCCCCGCCCTCCAGTCCCCGCCACATACCCTTCAGCCTCTCGGCTGCCTGCGGAGCTGGGGTTAGTTGAAGAAGGGACTGCGGCGGCGGACACTCGTGGGGTATGCTGCCCTGTGGCCTGCCATTCAAATTGTAGTCGCATCATCATCTTTATGGCTATTGTGATTTCGGAATTAATTGCTGCCGCTGCGACACATAAACGGCGCCCGCTAGGTGGCGCCATAGTGCTTAAAAGGATTTGTACACCAGCCCCCTCCCAACAGTTCCCTCTCTCTGTCGCTCGCTCTATTTGCCTCTCGCCCAGTCTCTCTCTCTCTCTCTCTCTCTCTCAGTAGCACTTCTGACCGATTTGGCAGTGTCTGCGTGGGTGGGCATCTTCTTCGGTTACTTGATTGCCCTCAAAAGTATGCAATGCTAATAAATTCAGTTTTATGTGTGCCAGAGTTTGAGTCGAACTCGCGCTCAATTTTCAGCAACTGCCTCTGGGATTTTTGTTGTCTTCGGCTGCACACTTTTATGACAGATCATTAAAATTTCTGCTCCCCTTTTTTTTTTTTTTTTTTGCTGCTGCTGTAGGTTTAAGTAGCCTGTTTGTCTTATATTTATGGCGCCCGATTTGGGGGCTCGAACTGTTGCTGCTTGCTTTTTCGCAGCCTCTCTCTCTCTCCCTCTCTCTCGAAATGTGTGTGTGTCAAAGGGTGCATTAATATTGAACTTTATTGTCTCTGTGGGTCAGTGCCAGTTTCAGTTCGTCTTCAGCTTGGCTGGCTTGACTACGTCACATCTAAAGTGTTAATGGCCCATGTGGCCCATAGTACTTAGCGAGGTTAAACAAATTTGCTTGGGTTAGCTACATTAATTTGAATACTCAAGGCGCAAGCCCAGCGATTATGGGTTCGATCTTAAGGGTAAATGTAATATTTATAAATCTATAAATATATCAACATTTTGTGTTTTGCATACAATAAACATTTGCCCTTATCTATAATGAAAGGTACTTTGAGCTGGGCTTGAGAGGTAATTAATATTGCTTAAGAATCTATCGAAACGAGTTCCATTTAATCAAACCAGTTATAATCCAGTTGCTTTGAACATTTTCAGTCTGCTTACAAATTGAATGCCTTCCGTAAAACAAAGCACCTAAAAACCTTTGAACGAACAACATCTTAAAACGTGCAACCAATTTTTGTAATACGCCACAATTTGATTGCTTTAAATGCTAGAAACGTGTTGACAGAAGCACACAAACATACACACACACACACACACACAGACAGACAGAGAGAAACACAAATTTGAAGTCAATTGATGTAATCTATTAGTTACAGATGTAAATGTCACAAGTACTTAGAGTATCTCAATTTCTTCCGCTCAAGCAACGGCGAGCAAAATGTGACATTTATTTTTATCTTTTTTGGAATACCAATAGCTATTTGGCTATTTTGTGGTAACAACTTTGCGTCGACAAGCTGCCTAACGCACCTGACAAACTTACTTTAATGTATGTCAAACCTCAGCGAGTGCGAAGAAGAAGATGTTTGGAAGGTAGCATCACAGTAGCTGCAAAAAACAGCGGCCTCTTTTCGACATTTGAGTGACATTATTTGTGTCAACAATAAAACACTCAGAAAGCATGTTAGTCAAAGCGAGACAGAACAGTGTGTGTGGGTGGGAGGGAGGTAGGTAGAGACAGAGAGCGAGTGATACGAAGAGATAGACTGTGAGAGTGAGAAAGAGAGAGAGAGAGAGCAGCAGATATTGCTAGAAAAACGGAACCAGAAACTGAGTCCGATGCGGACAATACAATTTAAAATTCAATAAAACTTTTTGAATGTGTATATTGGTGTATCTCGGTATGTGTATGTGTGTGTGTGTGTGTGTGTGTAAGTGTTACTGTACGTGTGTACACAGTGGCACGCCCAGCAACGACGACAGCGCCCAGCAATTTAAACAAATTGAAAGCAAGCGCAAATAAAAAACAGTTTGTTGCCACTTTTCACATCAATTACGCACTTCAGCCAAAACAGACGACAACAACGACGACGACGACGACGACGACGAGGACGACGATGACATCGTTGGCAACGCCGAAGACGTGGAAAACCGAAGCGGTAGCCGCTTTCATAAGGACGAGACGACGAGATGTCCTCGTTGGCGGCTGCTTCTAGCACAAAAATAACACTTGAAACTAAACGCGCATTCAGGCGACGACATCGCCTGCCCGCAGCACACTTCTTTGGGCGTGCCACACCCTACACAAAGCCAAACATACCGCCCATGCTTCCCCAAGAAATCTCCCACTACAACAACAATTTTCGCCTGCGTACACGGCGTTTTTTATGCGCCAACTGACAGCCCCTGGGCTCTAGCTACCTTACCTCGCCCACAAGACCCCATACCCACCCCACCAGCAGCCCATCGACCTCCACAGAAACCCAAACCTTCACAATTTGAATACGTGTGCATTGGTGTGTGCCTAGCTGTATGTGTGTGTGTGTGTGTGTCTGTGTGCTTGTGTGTGTTTGTCTATGTTTTCGTTAGCGAAAAGCGAAAGTAAATGTTTGAAAATCGTAAGGAAGGAAAAATCAAGTAAGCATCAAAAGAAGCGACTGAAAAAAAAGGATATTTATCTTTGACGAAGATTATATGCCCTTGACGGCGAGTCTATTAAAGTGATTGAGCATTTACCGAATGCACTTTGCAAAATTTACGATTTGCTATTAACTAAAAGTAACATTTTCGCCTGCATAAAAATGATATATAACATTTGGGTTTCGCGGTGCTTTAAATATGTATATCAATGAAAATAAAACATGAATTATAAAATGTAAATAATTAAAAAAATATTCTTAGTAATTAAAATTTATTTATTTATTAATGTTTATGCTACGCGAATAGAATGAAAACAATATTAAACTAAATGAAATTAATTTGAGATAAAGTAGTTCAGTTCATTTAGTAGTTTTAGTTCATTTCCATAGTTATATCTTACATAAATATATTAAAAACATTTTTTTTTCAATATTTATTTTATTACAATTATTGCCAATACTGGGCTAAGAATTTAAATAAAGCATGAAATCTGCACTCAAACAATATATTTAATATAAATATTAATTTTAGGTATATTCACTATACTAACAACAAAAGTGAACTTCTTTCTATACATCTCACAGCAAATTAAAAAAAAAAAAAAAAAAAAAAAAAAAAAATTACCAAAAAAGAGAGAAAATGAAGTCAAGTAGCTTTGATCTACTTCCTTTCATAGCCACTCCCATTGACACATTGCCATCTTCAAGTGAGATTCAGAGTATCCTTTAGCAGAGTATGCAGAAGCAACGAAAAAAAAAAAAAAAAGAAAGAAAATAAAATGAAGTAGGGAAAAAATCCAACTTGGTTTTTATTGCGCGTGATAACAAGCGGGGAGTTGCGTGGAAATGGGAATGGGACTGAAACTGGGACTGGGACTGAGTCTGGGCTGAGGAGCTGGATAGACATGGGCACTGGGTTTTCAGCTTGGCTGGGCTATGCTGCTCTGGACAGCGCTGTTTGATGTTATTATAGATGACGATGATGGCGATGACGACAGCGTGTGTACACACACACACACACACACACATACACACACCCACACACACACGCACACACAGAAGTCAATGATGATTTCTGCCTTCTACTACGGCCTCAACTTTGACTGACTCCGAGAGCTGCCAATCAGGGGCGACGCGGCAAATGTCTTCTTGTTCTATCGCATGTTGCAGGTTGTCAAGACGGCGTCAAGCACCGTGTGTCCGTGTCGGTGTGTGTGTGTATGTGTATTTAGGCCATTACTTTGTTGCCAAGGCATTGCTATTGACAATAACTCCAGATAAGTTTACTTGGCGCAGTCTGTTTCAGCCCATAAATCTCTACAAGTTTGCATCTGCCTTTCATCATTTATATTTATATATAACAAATTTCAATTTGAGTTCACGCCAAGAAATTAAGTAATAAATAAAAAAATGTGTGACTATTAAGTATGAATATTAAGTATACACAATAATAGTTGTATTAATTGAAAAAAAAAAAAAAAAAACAAAAATACACACACACACACAAATGCATAGTTAATGTGTACAAATAATGTGTAAATCGAAGTATGCTCATAAATGAAAATTTAAAATCTATTTATGAAGAGCATCTTGAAAGTTTACTAAATTCAAAGTGAGGTCTATTAGAAGTCGATTTAATATTATTTTTTAATTTGATTAAGGATATTGGGTAGAAAATTGGCTTCGAAGGTATTGAACCGCTTTTCTAATGAAAACCTTTGGATACAAGAAAAAAGGTATAGCTTCAGATTGATTATTCGCCCACAGCTGCTGCTGCTGCTGCTGCGGCAGAGGAATTGAAAGGTCAATAAAAGTCTGGTTAGCGAATATGATATTCCATGGAACTGAAACAAATTCAATTCAAGAAAAATTACTTTATAATAATACAATTCGTGCAATTAACATTAATTTTGATGGGCCCCCAAAAATGTATTCAAATAAGCCAAAGGAATTCGTTGAATAAACATGAATTCAAATAGAGGTAAATTCCTATAACGCGCCGCTATGCTGTAGTAATTATAAAAGAAAAGCTCGAGTACATTTCCACGGCAGATATTTAAGTAAAGTTTTCTTTATTTTTATTCTTTACCTGCTTCCGCTGTTGCTGCCATTGTTTAGGATCAGAGCTAGCAGAGCTGGCTCCTGCTGTTTCTGCTGCTCCTGCTGCTGTTGCTGTTGCTGTTGCTGTTGCTGCTGTCGCTGAACAATATGCAATAATAACAATTTACATATTCATGAGCCGCTTACGCACACAAGCACAGTGAAAACACGGCAGCAGCAACAACAACAACAACAACAACAGGAACAATAGTGGAGGGAGGGCAGAGTTTGCATAAAGAGCAGCCGCCGCTTAAAAGAAAAAACAGAAACAACTCCCAATTCGAATAGCCCCGGCCAGAGAAACGATGAGACCTTTTGTTAAGCTCTGTAACTGTAGCTGGCCAAATATTTATAAATGTTTATTTATTTTGTTCATATATAAATATACATTTTTTATGATATTTGCTTGAGGACAAGGACTCTGGCCGTTTGTTTGATGCTTGAAAATTATATATGCAGCGTATTTGATTTCGAATTTGTTTATTTCAATACGGCCAATGATAATATGAAAGGGAAGAAGATGCTACAAGTAACATCAATTTTGCACTGGGTCTTGCTTTATTTATAGTTGTCAACATGAGTTAGCAGGCACTGTCCGTACATCTTTCCGTCGGTCTGTCTGACTGTGTGGGTATGTGCGTGTGTTCCTTGGGGAGTTTCTGGGTCAGCGCCGTTGGCTATGAATTGCAAATGAAAGGCAATTCTCAAAATAGCCGTAGTTATGCGAAATTTTCGAGGCTGTGGCTGCTGATGATTCTTTTGGTTGCTCTTAGCTTTTGCTCTTTGATAATCTCGGTAGAACCTACCACAAAAATAAATCAAAACAGCAAGCAGCGGCGCCGGCAGCGACTGAGGCGTGCACCAAGCCAGACTAAAAAGAAAAAAAAAAAAAAAATACACGAAGAGCCAACGAAGATGTTGTCGCTGTTTTCGTTGCTCTTGTTGTCGCTTTGCAGCATCCACATGCCGATGGCGTCGGGGCTGCCATCGATTTTGCTCGTGTACACGATTCGTCGCTAGCTCTCTCTTTCTCTTACTCTCTCTCTCTCTCTCTCTCTCTAGCAGCAGAGGCAGAGACAGCAGCAGCAGCAGCAGCAGCAGCAGCAGCAGCATTTGTCGGCACTCTGGACTCTTTGCTCAGACAGTCAGTCAGGTGCAGACAGTTGACGTGTACGGTTTGTGCAGCGGCTGAGCGCAATAGCAATATTTCGAGATAGTCATAAACAGAAATACTTAAGTTGCTTGCAGAGCGTACTTTTCGAGGAAGAAGAGGAAGAGCAAAGCACATGTAACAATAGTGTGTGATAAAATGTGATACACAAATAACAGCAATAGCAGCAGCAGTGACAAGAATAATAACAACAACAGCACGTCAAAAGTCTCGCGCGCGTGTGACTGTGTGTGTGTGTGTGTGCGTGTGTGTGTGGCTGTGTGTATGTGTCTCTGTGTGTGTGTGTGTGAGCGCTGCGTGTCACATATCAGCTAAAAAGAAAGCAAGCATACAAAAAAATCCTGTGGATAACGCGCGTCGCAGCGCAGCGCGTTCAAAATTCGTTCAACATCAACCGTCGCCGCCACAGCAGCAGCAGCAGCAGCAGCAGCAGCACGACGCCGGCAGCGACGCAAGCAGCAGGTAAGGCGCAGCATAAATTTTACAGTAAGAGCATAACCGAGTGCCAGCAGCATACTCACCACACCCTGATCCTACAGGAGACAGCGACGGCGACAGCGACTGCGACGCCGACAGCGACAGCAGCAGCAGCAGCAGCAACAACAAGAAGAACAACACGCGGCAGTTGCGCAAAAAGCAGCATGCGCTCTCTTCCAATACACTTTCTCTTTTTCTCGCATGCTTTACGCTCTGCCGGTCTGCACGTGGAGTCTGTGCAGACCAATTGGCATCCCATTTGGGCTGAGCTTTCGGTTCAGTTGCCTTTTGTAACTTTTCGTAGCATACTTTTATGCTGCTGCTGGCTCAGCAATTTCTTAGCTGCTGTCGCTGCTTATTGTCCCAGGGTGTGCGAGTTTGTGTCTGTGTGCTAATTGTGTTGGCCAATTTTTGAGCGCAGGCTCCCTTTTGGCGAAAATTGATACAATGTGTAAACAAAACCAAACAATTACGTGAATTGAAATTGAATTTTCTTGAACAACTGACCTTGCGGCCATTGAGATAACGATAACCGCATGAAGCTGTGCCACAATTAGAGCAATGGGCGGCTGCTTGATGGGCAAAGCCAATAAAAATGTAGGATAGTGTGTCAGCAAAATACACACACACACACACACAAAGAGGCTGAGATTGGCATGCCATGTGCGGCATGTGTACGTGTAAATGACCGGAAACTGTGCTCAAGTGCCTAGGCCACTCCCCCGAACCCTGCCATTCACTCTACGCGTCGTAGGCTACTTGTCAGTAGTTTTGCCTGAGTTCTTGGCTCTCTACTACTTTTCTTCTTCTTTTTTTTTTTTTTTTTTTTTGCTGTTGTCGTTGTTGTTGCTTTTTTCGCTACTATCTTGGGGCAGCACTTCAATTGTCAAATTGTTCTTGTTTATTGTTGCAATAGTTTTGTTGATGGACAGGTTTCAGCCCAGTGCCTGCTCCACGATGCTGGCGAACGCTCTGCTCGCCTTTCACTTGTTTTTAAAGTGATTTTCGCAGACGTAGTCGCTTTTTATGGCGCTTGTCGTTGACGTTGACGTCGTCTCCGTTCGCACAAGCAAAACAAAACAATCAACACGGAAGTCTTTTTTCGTTGTTTGCTTGTTGTTATTCTCGGTCTTTCATCCATTTTGCTTTTTTTATTGTTGTTATTGCGCTCAGCGTGTGTGTGACTCACTCTCTCTCTCTCTCTCTCTTTCTTTCTCTATGTGCATATATATGTGTGTGTAAATCAACGTGGCCTAGTGCGCTGCTTGAGGTTGACGTGCGCGGGCTTTTGTGTGTACGATTTTTTTTCTTTCTACCAGCGCAGCGAGTTTTATGCACAAGTTGATTGTGAAGTGTTTTAGCTTTTGCGAGTTGACATTTAAGTTTTTTTTTATGTTTTATTTTATTTTTCTGACTTCACTTCACTGCTTCCACGTTCACGTCTTGTTCCGCTAGAGAGTTTCCCAAGTAGTCGACAGCAGCTCAACCAAAGTGACTGTCCAAAAATAACTTTATGGCAATGTTTTATGAAACTCACTTTGGGGCAACTTTTAAAAATATTTGAAATGCATAGAAAATATGCATTCCCCATTCAGAGCTCTAAGGAGTGTTGCCTTTTAGAAGTTTGAATATATTTATGTCTTATTTTGAACTTAATGCACAATCACGTTGCCAATATGTATTTCATAATAGTTCAACTGATTGAGATCCATATCCAAGGCACTCTAAGTCTAGTAAATAATCCAAGTTTTTACCTAAATAAGTCTAAACCCGATTGGGAGATACTCGTGAATACACCAAATCATCTTAGTTTGTAAAGAGTTTCCATTTCAATTCAAAGATTTTTGTAAACTGTGAACCAGGAAACCAAGAATCATTATTATATAAAATATACGATAAACTGAAACCATCATTTTGAGACTTTAACTCTTAAGATGTACAAGAAATATTTGTTTCACACATACAAATATTTCTTGTACATCTGTTAAGTGGCTTAGGATTGATAATATAATTATATTAAATAAGTTTACATACAAAATAATGTTCAATACAAAATATATCATTTAATATAAGAATCATTTCAGCTGTAACTTTGCCATAAAATCAGTTCGACTTTAAAATAATTCAAGTAATTCTTGAAAAAAAATAAAAATAAAAATAAAAATAAAAAAATGAACAAACAAAGTCTCTAGCATCAAAGCGAATTGATGAGGTTCAATTCAGCTCCCAGAAATTCGCAGTCTAGTTGCAGAAATCACAGAACTCAGTTCAAAGCTAACTGTGACAGGTCGTAATAAAATCAGCTTTCATTCGAAATTGAATAAACTCGTAATTACATTGATCGTACGCCACGTAGCAAATTGAATTGAATTTGAAATGCATGCGAAATCGTCAAAGGGCATCAAATGCATTTGGCGGAATGAAAGAAAATTCAAAAATACAAAATAAATAAAAAGAATTCACTGAGCATTGTCCCTAGATAAAAGCTTAAAAAAAAAAAAATAAAATGAACAGCAGCAGCGACGAGTGAAGTGAATTGGTTGGAGCAATCAACAATTTTACAAAATATTGAGATACTCGAGCCAGCTACAGATAGAGATACATAGATACAGAGATACAGATGCTTGTGCGCTGAGCGCAGACAAAGGCAAAAGGCAATTATAGAAATATACAGACGAGCAGCAACAAATAATAAAAGCAAGTTGCCATAGACAATCACAACAGCAATAGAAGCAACAACAATAACAACAAGTACAAAAATAATAATGTTGTTGGCGTCGCCGCCGACGACAAGTAGCTGCAAAAGTTCTGCAACGTTTTTCGCATATTAAACAAACTTGAAGTAGGCGACGGAGGCAGCGACTATGGCAGCAACAGCAGCAGCAGCAGCCTCATTATTTATTTGATTGCCCGCACAGCCAGTGCTCAAATTACCCCCAGGGAGAGCTGTGCCACAGCAATGGAGCACAAAAAAGAATACATATATATATATATCTATATATATATATATATATATATATATATATATATATATATTTCTATATATATATATATATATATAGAAATAGAAACAATCGTCATAGTCGGCAATGAACATAAATGTAATTAATAAGGCAAATTAATGCAAACAATAATACAAATTCATTTTCATGCACAAATGAAACTAAATTACAACAACGTGCGCCGCCCACAATAAGTAGCTAGATTCTTTCACTAAACGACGCAGCAGCCGATGGCGAATAGAATCACACACTCAAATTTGTATTTTGACTCAGGTAGAAGGTAAATACAGTAGAACAATGCTGCAAATTACAAATATTTCAAGAGAAGAGTCTAATATGAAAATGCCAAATTAAAAACTGAAAGAAGTTTAGTAGAATTGCAATAAAAATTGCACTGAATGTGACACTGACAATGTCATTGAAATTTAAAACTTTATAATGACAATGACAATGACATTGACAATAGAGAAAATTATTATAATAGGGATAATAATTAAAAATACTTTAGTATATAAAATAATGATAATAATAATGACAATAGTTGTGTTGATGATTTGAAACGTAATGAGTGTATTAGACATTGCTAATAATATAATAATTAATTAATACCCCGAATTCTCATTCTTAACATATTATTAATTCTAATTAAAAATAAATATGTAAATAATTATAAATAAATTATATACAATATAAATAGACTAGCTTTCACGCACACGATGCTCAGGTACATCAATAGCCCAGCTTTCTGAGTTTACTAATCCTGAAATATATATATATATATACATATATACATATGTATAATATATATGTCTTCCACTCAGCTCTTGGCCTTTTGAGCTTTTCACATATGCTAGATCTAATATATCAAATACTTGGCATAATAGTTATTTAATGTGTTGCCAACTAGTTGATCAAATGTATTATGCCGGCTGTCGAATTAGTGCATAATATATATGTGGACTAATAAGCACAGGCCACACACACACACACATACAAGCATACATCACTACAAATATACATAGAAATAAAACGAGAAAAAAAACACAAAAAAAAAAAACAAAAGCAACAACATCGACAACTAAACAGTTCGTTGAGCAGAAAAACGAGGAAATCTACTTAATCACGTTTAATTAAGGTGAGTTTATAAGTAGCTCTGTGTATTAGTGCCTGCTACACGTTGATGTGCACACGTGTGTGTGTGTGCGTGAGCTCAACTACTTTTTTTTTTTTTCGTTTTTGCGAATTGCTTTTATTGCTTTTATGCAGAGCTAAAGACACAAAAGCACTCGCCAGGTAATCGTCCAGGCTTCGGAGCAGTTTCGGAGCCCCGCCATAAACCAAACAGCTTTCAGGTACACATAAATGCAAATTGGGGTTAAATGTTGATGTGTGCACTGTACGTACATATATATATATATGTGTGTGTGTGTGTGTGTGTGTGTGTGTGTGTGTGTGAGCGCGTGTGCAGCATAGCGGATTATAATAATAAGCAAGTGCTTAGCATAAATGGATTTATTGGCTGCACATTCATCAAGAGTCAAATGTTGGCACTTTGTTTGCATTAGATGCTTAGTTGAGCATCATTCCCCTTTCAGCATTATAATGTGCTACGTATGCAGTTTGTTGTTATTGTTGCTGGTCAGCAACTTAGATACACTTAGTTGCCCTTATTTAGCTATGCTCTTCCGTTTCACTCCGCTTGCTTGTCAGAGGGCAGCAAATGATGCCACGGTATTAGGACTGTGGGCTGTGAGTTTGGCGTTTGCGATTTATCTCGATCTCCAATTGCTTTTGGAAAGATTTTCATTAGGTGAATACTTGTGGACATGGCTACGTTTCGGTCTAAAACCTATCGTCTCTAAAAATATTTATCAATTTATCAAACGTACTTACAGCAAACAAACTCTGCTAGCCTACTCGATAGGTTTCTTTTTGCGTTTTAGGAATATCCCCAGCTCAAACTCATCAGTGTAGAGAGATGGCCTATTCCATAGAATTGTACTTGAATTAAATTTTTTGAAACTACTTTTTGTTGAGAATATGAGATTTTATATTGAATTTTCGATCATATCTCTTGTTCTCTCATGAACAAAAGGACTTCGTTCTCAGTCAACTTCTCAGAATTGGTATTGACTTACGCAAAGACTAAGTTTTAGTTTCAGCTTTCACTTTTGTTTTCGTTCACATTATATTTTCGCAGTCAAATTCAGGTTTAATGCTGCTTGTTCTTTGTCGTCGGATCTATTCTTGGAATTATCATCAAAAGTTTTCAACTTGCCCTTTGTGCCATTTTGTATTATCTGCTGCAATCTTTATTCAGTGATTTTGTCTGCTGTTGCCAATTCTAGCTAGTTCTTTCTCTCACTCTGTCTCGCCTGCCCTCTCCTTTCTCTCTCTCTCTCACTGTCACTGCTATGTCACATATGTTACACCTCTCAAGGGGCGGGAAAGACAAGCTGCTGCACAGTGATAACCTTCTGCTCATTTGGTTAATTGAAAAATCATGATGGTGCTCATCATTAGCAAGAGCTTCGTGACTTATGTCGTCCTATGCATACAACTACCCTCTCGCTGTTTTTCATTTATGTAATCGATGCATGTCAAACAGCAAGCACAACAACTGCATGACATGTCTGAGTGCGTGTGTGTGTGTGTGTGTGTGAGTGCGCGGCCCATAAACTGGAAAAAAAATCGAAATGACAAGCGCAACGAATCATGGCGAACTGGCAGAGGAGAGGGAAAACAGAGAGAGAAAGAGAGAGAGTGAGAGAGACGGACGGTGGGGGGTAGGGGTTAGGGGGCGTGACAACTACAACGGGGCATAAAAACCTATCAAGTTGTAAGCTCGTTGATTTCAATTTCTGAATGCAAAATGCAGTCACATTTGCATTTGCATATTGCACATACGCCATGTGGCACAGGCCTCAGCACGTACTTGGACAAAAAGGAACAAGAACAAATTCTCTCTAATTAAGCGCCAGCTAAAAATTAAAAAACATAAAATGCCTGACACATGACTGTATATGTGCGGGTGTGTGAGTGTATGTGTATGTGTGTTGGGGTTTCTTCATCCCATGCTCATCTCTCGTTGTTTTGTATTTTATAAATTTGTGGCTTCGAAAGGGAACAAGCAAAGGCGAAGCGAGGCGAGGCTTTGCTTTTTATTGCATAAACAAAATGCGAGGATTTTAGTTTTGTCGCTGGCTAAAAAGTACATAAATATCAAATAAGTCACGTTTCCGGCATTCTAGCACCAACCCACAATACAAAACAAAACAAAAAACAAAACAAAAAAATCAAGTGCTTTGTTGTGGCGTCTGCGGGCAGCGAGAACAACACATATTTACATATATACATACATATGCTTATATATGTACATATATATATATATACGGTCTATAGCAAACAGAATGCTAAAATGAATGTTAAATAGAAACAGCCCAAAAAAAAAGCAACAACAACCAAAGCTCAAGTGGCGCGGAGCCTCGCTGGATTGGGCAACTGGTCCGTATTCAAAAAGTTTTTGATTTGTAAAGTTGTACGGTTCAAGTTGTTTGTGGAACAGTGATATTTTCACCGTACCTTTTAAGCTGATTTGCAGATTATTATCAGCTGGAGCAGACACAGCAGCAGCAGGAGCAACAGGAGCAGTGCCAACAACAATGGCTCGAGAGCCGTTAAAAATAATGTACTACATAAATACCCTTTCTGCCCGCACTCTAGACTCAACTCAACAAGAGAACTCGAATATTATTATTTTAAGTGGATGAATTCGCTTTTTTGTAGTTAAACGAAATTGAATGCAAGGCTCAAGAAATTTGAATTTCATTAGATTACTCGAACACGCTTGAAAAGATGCCAAACGATAGCCACGTAGATTAAATTGCTTTCATTCCTGATAGCAGCACCATCTGCTCAGGCAATCAATCGAATGCATCTTAGTTAAAGCCCAATTTCAACAAATGGAATTTGTGAATTGACAAATATTAGGGGTATTTATTAAAACAAAGTTCAACCTGCATGGAAATTAACTAAAATATGATTTGGCCAAACTAATCGATATTTTATTGACATATTAACTGTGATTAGGCTCTTATCTCATTTATTTTATCTTATCAATAAATTAATACATAGCGTGTGTCCATATACCCCATATACCCTGTAGAGACTATCTATGTGCCCACCTGGCCATTCACCCAGCAGGAGCCGCAGCTACAGACAACTGACAGCTTATTTTTATGCACCGCATTTTTATTTTACCATCCACAGAGTTTATTGTACTGCATACACTGCCCACACACACACACACACACACCAACATGTTCGAATACACATACATAGATTGACTCATACTGAGGAATTTATTATACACACTTTATGTGAATATTTTTATATACGCTTTGCGGACGAGTATCACAATTTAAGCACGCAACGTGTGCAGCACTACTGCAGTCGTAAAATAGAGTAAATAATATTTATTTCTTTTTAAGTGCATCCGATATAAGCATCCGATAGATACTGTTTCCATATTACCTAACTTTGATACAGCTATTGATAGCATTAAATTCAAAAGCCGCTGACATCGAACATTATCCATAATAACTTTTCCTTAATTACTTCAGGCCAAGTTATAGTTTTGTTCATGAACACTCAGTAAGCTATCTAAAGGACTCTCTAAATTGAATATTCGTGTATTACATTTTTAAAAATGTCACAAGAGTAACATGGCCTTCGCTCAGATATATTACATTATAATATATTTATTAATGTATCATAAATTTGTCTTCGAATTATTTTTTCTATGCAGACATCCAGAAAGGGCATTTAAAGTTTGACTACTTTTTGACTTGAGTGTCCTTATCATAGTAAAAATATAAATAACATATATAAAACCAGCTCGTTTTATGGCAATGGCTGAATGCCGTTAGCTTTGCATTTTTACGACTCGAATTTGTCGTCTGTTGGTATTTGCTTCGCCTGGAAGTTTAATTGAATAAGTTTTAAGCGGATTCCACTGGCAGGCAGCTGTTGCTGTCTTTGTGTCACACGGCGTATGTGCAAAGCTTAATTGAAATTCTCTAACTACGTCCAGCAACCAGCGCTGGACGGTGCCAGCCATTTCTGATTTTCGAATAACAAATTACACAACAAGAACAAATGCGGCACACTAAAAGAAGCGAGGTGCTGCAATTTGATTTCATGCCCTGCCCACAGGCAGATTTTGCATTCATAATGCGCTTTCATAAAAGGGTTATGAGCCGAGAACGTCAAGCTTGGCATAATTTGCGTCCGGCTATTGGATTAGCGCTGACTCCACATAAATATTCGAGCGTAATTTGAATCGAGCGCAATTTATGACTCACTGTTGGCAGATACGAACCAACTGGGAAAGGTTTTAATAAATATAAAATTTAGTTTGATGAGCTTTTCCAGAAGTAAAATATTGAATATTCAATATTGTGTTTATGTAAATATGTAAGAACTTTATTCTATAAGTTAATTTGAAAAATGGATTTTCGTTGGAGCTATGAAATGTTATGTAGAATTTTATTTTAGTCGCATGCTACAGCCAGAGCGAGTCTTCAATCAGTTACAATACTCTTTGAGTGTTAATCCCATCCACAAACCAAAATAATTGTAAATGTAGCTTTAAGAGTCAGCCTGCTCGATGTCGTGACCATTTCCTGTGCACAACCCCGTGTTCAGAAGAGGAGCATCGAGTGAATCGTGATAGCTTCAATAATGTGTAGAGGAAGGCAGCCATTTCCATATACCGATGGCTGCTGGCAGCACTTGGACGAGTTCCCTATTTTGTTTTTTACCTCTTTTGATTTCTTTCCTATTTTGTGTATAATATAAAAAATCAAGCAGTTGGCTTTGTGCGTTGCCTACCTTTGGGCGCTGCATGTGCTCCTGATGCTGCTGCTGGAACACTCAAGCACTCCAACGCACAAAGACACTCAGACAGAGAGAGAGAGCGAGAGAGAGAGAGTCGTACGCACGTCGATATGTAATTTCATGGCACACAAGTTTTTAATT
Source organism: Drosophila borborema (assembly GCA_030914335.1). Taxonomy (NCBI): domain Eukaryota; kingdom Metazoa; phylum Arthropoda; class Insecta; order Diptera; family Drosophilidae; genus Drosophila; species Drosophila borborema. Next base: position 11,304,803 of record JAUESP010000306.1, read on the forward strand.
AAATTTCATGGCAGCCGATGCAGCCGAAGCTGGCAGTTGGCAACTGGCAGCAGCAAAGGCAGCAGCAGCCTTTTAACATGCAATCAACAAACCACTCTGGCATGCATATAGGGCAGCCATACATAAGTTCATATATATATATATATAAGACCTCATACAAACAGCACAAAAAATACTGCAGCATTAATGCGTTTTTCAAGTGGCAGTAGCTACAGCTACAGCTACAGCTTCAGCTACAAATGCAGCTGCAACTGCAGCTGCTATAGCGGAAGCAGCTGGCGAGGCGGCCATTTTGCAGACGGCCAACGATCCACATCCGGAACCGGACAGCCATTGCAGTTCATGCTCTTCTCCATCCTTTCATGCTGTCCTCCTGTCTTGTCGCAACCTTTTACTCTTTGGCATGCTCGAGCAGCAATCATCGTCACATAATTTTATTAACCTCTTAGCCAGTCAGCGGCCATAAGCTGGTCCTGTTGTTGCTGCTTCTTCTCTCTGTTTGCGGTTCACTGACTTATGCAACATGCTGTTGTTGTTATTGATGTTGTTGGACAACACTCCAAGCACTTCAGTTTCATGTTTGTGACTTGCTCATTAAGTGCATAGTGGATTTTTATATATTTAATGATCAAGTATAACATGAAACTATGCTTTATTTTTGAGAGAGAGCAGAGTATTTAATAAAACATGAGTATTATCATTATAAAAAATTTCTTATTTTCATATTAATATTTAAAAACTATTATATTATATATTATTCTTTGAATTTCCTTTAAATTCCTATCTTACTTTGCTAAAATATTTACCAGTCAGCGAAACTTTTAGTTAAAAATTAAATTTTTCCCATTATGCACTTGGATGATTGACAGTTCACTTAGCTTCGCTCAACCTGACCGGCGGTCAGATCAAATTGCATTTAGAGCAACCAAATGGGTCAGCCTGCAGGGCAGAGTGAGCAATTAAACGGGTATAGAGTATGCGATTGTCGTGGCTTCCAGGCTAACAATTTATTTAATTAGCAACGATGGTTCGACGAGCTTTTGCTGGCAAATCAAACAAAAATGCCTGTCAAGCTGCTTGCCAAAGACACTTTGACTTTGTTTATGGTAAACAGACAACAAGCGATATGGCCTTCGGCTTTTGGCGTGGGCGTGGCAGAAGCACACACATACACACATACACATACGAATGAGTGCGCTATAGCTAATGCAATTCGCCCGCTGGCCTTGTGTTTTCGTTGTTCTAGTTGTTGTTGGCTGTATTTCTTAGACAGGCGACAGCCGCACAGTCCCACAATCTGTCTGCGGCAAACATATATACAGACACACACATATATATATATCTATATATATATATATGTACACACATGGTACACACATGTGTTGTTGTTTGTTGGCATTGCTGGGTCGCATAGGCGAAGCGCTGGCGGCTCAGTTAGGTGAAGCGCAACAAGTTATGCAGCCACAATTAGTTGGCACGTCCCTCCACAAAATTTCTTGGCACTAATGCCAAAACCCAAGCCACACCGTCAACGATAAAAGCAGCAACAACAACAATCGCCAACAGCATTGGGATTTTAGCGTGCGGTGTACGCGGCGTATGCGTTATGCAATTCCGTGTTCACCCCGCCATATCCCATATCACATCTTTAACCGAAGCAAGCATGCTCGATTCAATGATATTTATCTATAAGACGCATCGAATGCAAATTAATTGGCGGCATTATTCAGACAAATGTTCATACTCATGAATAAGATGAATAAATGCAATGGTGATGAGCCAATAAATGCAAATTGTTGTTATTGTAGAACGATTTAAAGCCCATTGCAGTTATTTATGATCGCTTGAAACGCTTCGCCTTTGTTTTCCATACAGTTGACAGCAATTGAATGACTGACAGATTGTTGATTAATGCATAGTCCAGAAATTTACATTGTTGGGCTTCGTTTCTTTTCAATCGTCTGTAAAACATGATAGGATGTCGCTCTCGATACAAAAAGTATTCAAGTGGAATGCTGATATATGCATCGATGTTGAGTATATCTTGTTGCTATTGAATTGTAAGAAATGTTCACTTACACAACTACATATAGGTATGTAATCTATATGTATATACCTATAATAGATATGAATAATGTGAAACAATAGGTATAATGTAAATATTTCATTATTGTCTTACATTGCAAAGTTTTTGTATTATTTATTTGTATTATTTTATATATATTTTTACATGTCCCCACTCAGATATATATGTCAGACTTTGCTTCATTTTCATTAAAACTCCCCATAATAGTAATAACATTTTTTTATATTATATAATTATGTACGAAGAATATACCCCAGCCATGTTGTAAAAATGTCCTTTATGTTCTCGTAATTTTTTTTAAATTTAAACTTTCATAAATGCCAAAGTTTTTAGCATGCAAATGAGTCTAATTTCAGTGGGAAATTATATGAAAATATGCGTCTATATGCTTAAGCTCTATTAAATAAAGTAGCTCAACCAACTCGAGTGTAAAGCTCGTGCGCTGTTAGAAATGAATGCACATTAGAGCTGACCTTTAAAGCTTGCAACGACAGCAACAACAACAACGTTTTTGATTACATTCATTATGCAAATAAATATACATAAATATTAAGCAAATTGTGTGAAGAGAGCACTATATAAAAATATATTATATAAATATATATACATTCA